>JAWNLJ010000431.1:2400000-3000000 GCA_035042365.1 Drosophila dives | reverse complement strand
CCAAAAGCGGCGCGCGATGACAACAAAAGCAATAACATAAAAATAAAAGCAGTAACAGCAACAACAACAACGACAATAAAAATTGAAAATGAGCAAAGCTTGACAAAACGAAATGAAAAGTAAAACACCCTGTATTTGGCAATTGTGCGAAATTATTTGCCGCCCGTCACTGCTGCGCAATCAAACAACAAAAAACTAAAATAAAATAAAGAAAAATAAGCAGTGCTTAGCTCAGCTGACGGCAGCGATAATGTTGACAAGCCAAAGTCAACCGACTAAGACCGCAATGACGACGACAGAACGACATCGCGGAAGTCACAGACGCTCGCCGCAACCATACTTTCTCCCCCTCCCTATTATCCACCACGGCACAACCCACAAAACAACGATCAGCTTAGCATGCAGAATGAGTCTGCTTAGCCAACGACGATGTAGTGTTGTAAAAATTATAAATACGAAAAATTGCATATGAAGAGCAAAGATGATGAAGAAGAAGGCAGCTACTTGCGGTACTTCAACTGCGAGTTGTGTCTACTGACTGTGAAATATTTGCCTGCGAACTATTTTATTTTGCGCCACCTCCCCGTCATCATCATCTATACTTAATACTTATGTACATATGGCATGCCATTATTTATGCATAGAGCAGCATGTTGGTAAACGTTGATTTATGATTTCTTCTCAGCAATAAGCAGTGCAGCGAGCAGCATACTTTCTTTTGGGACAATCATGGTAACAACACTTATGGGCAAGTTGTGCCACCCAGAGGTGTGTGTGCACAACAGCAAGAAATCGAAGTTGCTGGCAATGAAATGTGCGTCTTATTAAAGGCTTAGGCTTGTGCAATACAAGTAAGTAAGCGATGAAATAAACGCACGAACAACTTAAGCAGCCCCGTGGGCCCAAAAAAAAAAACAATAAAAACTTTCATAATTAGCGGTTGCTGCGTACTGCGCTTGCGTGTATTCGTGCTAGGCAACAAAAATAATAAGAAGAAAATGAGAGCCTAGTAATTTAAATATAATTAAACACACTGACACACTAATGGCCATTATATTGCAATTTTACATTTGCACTTTTGCTTTCATTTGCACTCTCAATCCAGAGAGCAGCACACAAAAACACGCATACCGTTTGTGTAGCAAGCCGTTAAATCGATGTTCAAATAACAAAACTTTTGCAGAGTCCCGCACAGAGTTAGTTACAAGATTTTCACCGTTATATTGTTGTTTTAATTTAATGTATTATTTTTATATTATAGCGCCACGGCGCCAATACGTAACGTACACGTCGGGAGACAGCTGCGTACTAAACAAAAAGCAAAGCTTTGACTTTTTCAAGTCGTTTCGTTTAATTCACTTGCAGTTCAACTCTACACACACATGCAGAGAGAGAGAGAGAGAGAGAGAGAGAGGAAAAGACCGAGAGAGAGAGCGTGGAGGAGGAGACAAAATAATAAACAATTGTTCAGATTGCCGCGCTCGCTGCTGAGATAATCGAGATTAGAGCAAAGAGCAGCAACAATAAAAACGACGACGTCGCTTCTGGCAAGTGCGAGAGCACTCAGCTCAGCACATACTTACACACACACACACATAAATGCATGCACATGTTGTAATTAAACATTAGTTTGCAGCGAAAAGCTTTGTCAAACCTCACATTAAGATCAGTTTAAACATGCGAGACCGATCTTTTCCACCTCTCTCTATTTCTTTCTAAACTACCAATTAGTTTTCGTTATTAATTTCCCTCTCTCTTAACGATCATCGCCCACATGACTAGCTTTTCTTGCAGATGATGAAGACGCAAAAAAGTAGACCGCTCGCAAGGAGTAATCTCATCCAGCGATTTATTTTGAGCCAATTCCGGATTGAGAATCTAAATTTGGACAATGGGTTAAATTTACATATATATTTACTTACTACTAATACCTACACATACTATTCACTTGTTAAACAATTTTCGCTAGTTTTACTCGTTAAAAATGTAAGTGAATCTTGCCTTGTGCGCTGATTGAAGAAATTAGTGCAATTGATGCGATGCGGGCGAGGGTGCGCAGCTGGAGACTTCGACGATGGCGGCACAGTTATACAGTTACACGCGATGCAAATACAAAAACAACAACAAATATAACAAAATCAGCAACAATGGCGGGATGCTGCGGCTGGTACAAAATACAAAAACACAAAAACAACAACCTTTATTTATTTTTTTTCTTTTCGCGCGCGGTCTCTCTGTCTCTATCTCCTCCGGTTTGCCTCTCTACCGTTCTCTTTGTGTGATACGGTTTTTTTGGTTTATTTGTCAGGCTTTTTTTTTAAATGTACTGCGCAAATTTACAACAAACAAGATAACAGCAGCCGCAGCAGCAACAACAACAACCACATCGACACTGACGATGGAATATCCTCACCACCTTCACAGTCCGCCGAATTGTTTTTACCGATCACGCGCAAGAGACTGACGCTCCAGCTGCCGTTGCGTTGACCAAAAAGTTATGAGGCCGTTTCATTTTGCACCTGCCAGGGATGCATACTCTTCTCTCTGCTTAAATCTCTCAGTGCATTTTGTGATTATTTTGAGAGCGGCCAATTTCCATGAGAGCAATTCTGTGCCAAGCAGACGGAAAAGCTAATGAGCGAAAAATGTTTTACAACGTCCCTGGTTCATATGATACAAAACGTAAAACTAGTTATTGTTCGCATAGGAAATGCACGATCGACTTGGCAGATACTCGGTGTGCGCTGCAACTGAGATACTAAGGAAAGAAAGAAAAGGAAGTGAGCTTTAAGCTTTAAGCTTTGAGACTTTATTTTCATTTATAATATATTAGGTTATTGACAATATTTCTCTAGATAAGCGTTTTCATTGAAAAACTTTTACTATTATTTTGTGCACAAGCAACAATATAACGAGATGCCCGACATTATTAACTGTAGGAGATCAACCGTAGTTTTCTCTTTTGTGGTTGAAGCAAGCATACATGGAATGAGTAAGCGCTCAATTCAGTGCCTGTATGTGTGTGTGTGAGTATGTGCTTAAGTTTTACCTGTTGCTTTCCAATTGTTTTACATTTCGACTGGAATTGTTTTGTGCACAATTTGTTAGGCTGTTTACCATTGCATACAGAATGAAATAATAACCAAGATTTGTTTAACCATTGCAACTACTGTTGGCTAAAATATAGAAAACACAAATGTATGCATATATATATATATATTTATATGTCTGTGTGCGTGAAAGCGTGTTTGTGTTTGTAAGCTTTGCTTGTGTAAAAACAAAGACCCGACTCAAAGACCATATTGTTGCTGTTGTTTCTGTTGTTGTTTTTCTGAAGAGGGCAGAAGACCAAAGCAATAGCGGCAAAAAATACATGCAACATATGTACAAATAGCCTTACATATGTACAAAAGTGTGTATGTTAGTATGTAGATTTGTGATACGTAATTTCTTGGGGTTTTGTGTTTGGTTGGTTGAATTGCAATAAAACTGGTTTCCTAAGTCAGGCGTATAATGTACACTGTACATACTAATACATAAGTATGTGTATGTATGCATGTGTGAATAAGTGTGTACATACGAGGATTTAATTATTGTTGAATGTTAGCCGTCTTTGTCTTTGTCTTGTTTGCTGTTGTTGTTTTTGCTAGCGCTGAAGTCAAATGCATGCCGCACATTTTTGTTGAGTATTTTACTTTAATTTTTGCCACATTTTGACTACTGCTGTTTTGCAGCGTTGCATCGACAGGCCAAGTGTGTTGATGCTCCCCGAAACCGGCTTAACATGTACCTGTGTGCGTCTGTATGTGTGTGAGAGAGTGTGTGTGTGTGTCCAAGGCTTGCACTGTTATCCCGGTATTGGAACTACCTGTAACTTTTACGCGCTCTCTTTCTTTGTCTCTTTGTATGCACCACTCTCCCGCTTAGCAACCTACAAAAACAACAGCATTGACCATTTACAGTTAGAGGCTCCGTTGCTGCATTTGCCGTTTTCTTTGCCAACCGCAACAACAACTATATTTGGAGCTCATCTTTTTCTCAGCGCTTTTTGTTTTCATTGAGGGATTTGTGTACGATCGCTTCGTTCATAGGGCGACTCGGGTAATTGCTGGGTCGATTCTAGCTTTATTGGCATGCTGTTGTCATCACAAATACCCCTCCCACGACCAGTCTGTGATGCATAGAAGCGGGACCTTTTTTCGCAGTACATGCAAATTATAAAGAATATTGAGTATTAATTTTGTTATTGCACATGATTTACGCTTTTTATTGCTTGTTATCGATACGTCGCCATCGCCGCCTTTTTTGGGGGCGTTGACTGCCGCCAAGGGGGGCCTTGTTTTAAATCAAGTTTTTTTTTGTTATTGTCGTCGTTGTCGTTGTCGTATTGTATGATTTTATTATCACCGTTTTCTGCTCGAGTTCAAAGGCCCAATTAACCGAAAACACAAACAAATAATAATAAAATGGGCGGTTTTCTGTTGCATGCATTAAATGTCATCATCGTCGTCGAACAACGAAATGTTATTTTAAATGCATTTTTGTGCACTTATCAAATGGCAGACTGAACGCAAAATAAACTGGCTTTTTCGAAAACGTGCTGGTATTTTGTGCGCTGAGCGCAATCTTTGCTAAACAAAAACACTTATTTTTTCATTTATTTTTTTTAAAGCCTGGGTGCGGGACGCTGTTGGCTGCGACGCCAGCAGCGAAGGCGACAGCGACGTCAACTGCATAATTTACATACGTGACGCTGTAGAAGCGCAGCTCAAGTCACGTTTTCGTTTCACGCTTCTTTGATTGACGGCTTTGAGTACTGCTTATCGCAGCAAACTGGAAACACCCTGTTCACATAGCTGTAGTTTACAAAATTAAAGCTTAGCTGCTTATCGGGTTAACTAAATAATCTGGCTTTATTCTGATTTTGAAGCTTATCAGCACTAAACGCCCCCAAACAGACAGACGCTCACACTTATACGCATAAAGTCATACGTACAAAAGAGAGTTTGAGTAATTCAATTATTTTGTATATTATTTTCAATGTGCAACAAACGCGACAATAAAATAACAAGCCTAACAACAGTAACAACAACAATGAACAGTTGTAGCACCGACAACACAGATAAGTATTTTGTCATATTGTTGTAGTTGTTGTTGCTATAATTGTAGTTGTAGTTGTTGGCGCTATGGCACCGACTGGCACAGCGGCGAGGCAATTATTCTGTATTCGCTTCGTCGGCCGTTGGCTGAGATAGTGTGAGACTTCCCGTCGAACGGCAGAGTGAGAGAGAGCGAGAGAAAATGAGAGAGACAGAAAGATAAAGATATAGATATATAGAGGGAGGGGGCAGGCAAGGGAAAACAGCGAAAGTTTTGTTTTAAAAGGAAAAAATAGTTATTGAAGGTATTCGTTTATTGGGTGTCACGATAAGCAGATCGGTTTTCTTTATGTGCTCGTAAACTGCAGTGCTTGCAAAAAAAAACTGTCTGGGACAAGGTCATTGAAAACATTGAAAATGCAACTATAGCTTTTCAAATCAACGATTGCGCGCACTTACTTATAATGTAGTGGCAGCATTGGCCACGAAGTGTGGCTTAACATGTTTATTTTCTTAGCGTGAGGTTACTCTGTAGTGGTTGCAGTCTTTACTCAACAGCTGTTGGGTTTTTAACAGGAGTGAGGAGCAGCACTGTTGTGTGACCACAATCGACACTTTAACATTTCGATACACGGTTGTGAACATATCGACCGGCCACCGCATTCTGTCGACCGTCTTAAAAATATTTATAATTAAAATTATTTATATTTACACGGAATTTTGTATAGCATTTTTCGCCTACGTGAAAGTACAACAAATCGAGTGCGTAACTTATGCGCGTCAGACACAAACGGGCGCCGTGCAAATTAGTTTTTTTGTTTACCTTTTTTCCTGTGCTGCTGGATATCGAGAATTTTGCTGCTGCTTCTGCTGCTGCTTGTGCTGCCAACATATGTACATACATATGTAAATAGCTATATACATATATGTGTGTGTGTGCGTGTATGCAAAAAACATACAAACATACATTCATACATATAGATGTTGTGCTATTTGTGTGTAAAAATGGCATTTAACAGAGAACAGTTAAGTTAATGCGCAACGATGCAGATGCAGTCGACTGCAGTTGCGCTGCCCACCAGGTGTTTATTTTAAGTTGTAGCCAACAACAACAATACAACCAATAACAACAACAGCAACATCAACAAATAAAAGCTCGTCCGCTGCTGAGAAGAGTGGATTTTTTAGGGGGCATGGAAAACGGGCCAAACAAATTTCTTTTCCCGCTCCCGCTCATCGTAGAAGTAGCCATAGTTGTTGCTGTCGCTTGTCATGAATCTAAATCTGAATCGAAATCCACACCAAAGTAAGTAAAACTCCATATGTCGTGTGTGTGTGTGTGTGTATGTGTACATAACATAATTATCGATGAGTTTTGCTGTTATCTGTTCTGATAAGTGCACTTCTTCGATTAGTGTTGCCGTATTGGTTTTCCAATTAGACTTTTTCTTTTTCGCTTGTTTCGTTTGCTTTTGTTTGTGTTTCTCTGTTTCTGTTTTGTTTTGTTTTGGGGCATCTCAACTCAAGGACACATTTGCCATGCGGTTTCATCTGGGGCATTCTGCGATTTATTTTGGCATTATCTGCGCGCTCCCATCTATTTGCTCAACTCGTCCTTAAATATCCTTTTTTTTTGTATATTTATTAAGTGTCATGCCTTATAAATAAAATAAAAAAAACTCTTCTCTTTGGCCTGCTTTTGATTTATGTTTCTAATAAAATTTCAATAGACTTGCAATTTGTCGTGTTGCATAGCTGTGCTGCCTGCCTCTGCCCCCGCTCTCTCTTACCCCGTGTCTCCCTCTCTGTCATGCTTCATGCCACGTGCGTTTGCACGCATAGTGGTTACAACTAGCTGAAACCAGGCATCAAATATAATTGCATTTTTATATGCTTCATTTTCGAATAGAAAACCTAAACGGAAACACCGAAATTTATTAGATATCATTTGAATTTCTCAAACTTTGCTAAATTGAAATTTGATAATATAGTTCTAACTTGATGTGCTACATTTTCTACATGGAAATTTATTAGAATTAATATTTTAAACTTCTCATTAAGTAAATTTGATCCCGAGCTACATAGGCTACATTATATTAAAAATAAATAGTTTTCTCTCATTCGCATCTTGAATATTTATTATTTTGGGTGTTGTCGAAGTATTTGACTACGATTTAGTTACACTTTACTACGATAGAACATATCTTTTAGTAAATATTGTAAATTTTATAGAATACTTTATAAGAAAATTAACTAATATGAAACAATTATTAAATGTTAACGAAAATTCAATAGTCATATTAAGTCATATTAACAACCTTAATGTGTTTTTTTATTCAAATAGTAAACTACAAAAAAAAAGAAGTTTCCAAATTCAACTCAAACTTATTTTTATTTAATTTAAATTTATATAAATTATTAAAATATTCTTTGGATTTTAGTATTTTGTGATTATTTAATAAATGCTTTCTTGTACGTCTGACTAAATTTTTCGCACATTGACAAGAGACTCTCGAACCACTGTGCAAACATCAAAAGCCGCGACGAGCGCAAAAATATGCGAAGCTTTAGCAACCATGCACCAAGCCCCATTCCCCGCCAAAATCCCCCATTGCAGCCCTTTCTTGCAAAAGTGTTTTATGTGTTACGCGAACATGGCCAAAACACTATTGTTGTTGTTATTACTTAGGTGTTGTTGTTGCTGGGCTGTGTGTTAGGCCTGAGTCCTGCGTTAGGTCCTGTGTCCTGCCATACATTACAATGAAGTATGTGCGCCACGAATGAATGGTCGCTGGCTCAGCTCTGTGGATCTGACTCTGACTCTTCGCTGTCCGATTCTTTTGCTTGGCGACCTTTTCACACACACACACACACACGCATGTGTGTGTATGTTTCTATACACACATGGTCACACAGACGGGGCCATGCAGCTAATTATGACCCGCACGTTTTCAAAACAAACAGCATTGCACAAAAACACAGCTGGCTTGAGGGCGTCCAAGCTGGCTGTGCAGCAGGGCCAGAAGACAAGACATGGTGCAGAGAGTGGGGGGTGTGTGGGGTGTATGTTCATAGTAGTGCACAAGTGTTTAGCTACGTTTAAATGTTTCCGGCGCTCACTTTTGTTTCGTGTCGCCTTCAGCCTTGGAGTCTATATTTGGCAACGCATGCAGGCCTGACACTTTAGACTAGAGGCAAATCCCCCTCCCCCTCCCCTTTCTGGAACCCATTCCAAGCTGCTGCTGCTGTCGTCGCTCTGTTTGTTTGTTGCACTTTTATTGCGTTCTTTCAGTGTGTGTGTGTGTGTGTGTCCAGCCGCTAAGTAGTCCTGTGTACGCGTCTGTGTGTGTGAGCCATAAACATGTCGTCTTTCGCTTGATTTAGCGGCTGAATAGCCTGAATGCCTCACTGCCTGGCTCCCTCTCTCTCTCTCTCTCTCTCTTCTTTCCTCTATATCTCTCCTTCCTCTCCGCTTCCTTCCCTCTCCATTGCTGCTTTTAACTTTACCCCTTTTGTTGTTTGGCCAGCAAAATGGCCGTCTAAGCCACTGACCGCGCCACACACATCGCGTATACGTAACGTTCAACGCTCAACTGATCATCTTGCAACACACAACAATGGTTCGCCCCATCACCTTGTCATATTTGTTGCGCCCCAAACGCTGTCAATATCTAATACGACAATATGTTGCAGATAACAGCTAACAGTGCTGACCGCTTTTTACAGCTAAAAAAAAGGCAAAAATGGAAAAGAATTTTATTGATCATTTTTCTGACTTGTTAAATTCAAAATTATTTCAAGTTTTAGCATGCTAAATTTCTGGATATCTTATAATAAATTTTTTTGTAGTAGCGAATCGAAATTTAATTAATAATTAATTTTTTACTTTTATTTAAATTTCAAAATCCATTAAATTCTTAGCAAATTTTATGCATGTACATCAATTTATTTATACTATATATTTTTGTTCCAAACACTTTAAGAGTTTTTCCCGCCAAATGTGCAGCACTGCTTAGCTGGCAAGCACCCAGCTCCAGCTAGCAGGACCAGTTCCTCTTTTAGCCATAAATCTGATGCTGTTTAGCTTGGCATCTGTCGTATCTTTTGCATCTTTTGCATACACAAAAGCGCTTCCATTTTGGGGCGTTGAGTTATGCGAAACTTGGCAAAAACCTCTGATGATGTTGGTAGTAATGATAATAAAACCACTTCTATTCTGTTTGCAGACCATACAAAGAATGGCCTGAGCCGTATTAGCCTGGTCAAAGCGCAGAGCAGCGGCAAGCTTAGCCAGTGCAATGAGGCCGAAACGCCAGCAACCACAGCAACTAAAGCAACGACAACGACAACAACAACAGCAACAACAACAACCAGTTTACGCGCTGCCAAACTTAAGATCGAGGCCATGCAACAACAACAAAAGCTTCTTAACACCATCAGCAACAACAACATCAACAACAACAACAGTGGCAGCAACAGCATTATATTGCTGCGGGGCACACGCAACGAGAATGGCCAGATCATCATACAAAACAAGCAGGACATTCTCAGCCTGCTCAGCGAGCAGCAGCAGAACAAGGCGACTGCCCTAACGCTCAATCAGCTGCCCACAACAACAACTGTGGCACGCAAGACAATTGTCCAAACAACAACAACAACAACAACTAATAACAACAGCAGCAACAATGGCATCAGCAGCATTGGCAACTCTGCTAGCAGCATCTCAATAGTCTCCAGCAGTGGCAAGGATTCCAATACGATTCTGCTGCAAACGCCCATCAATGCCAGTCAGCTGGAAAGCGTTCTCAAGGCTCAAGTCCATAGCAGCAACAACAACAACAATGCAAAGCTGGTTGAGCGTCCTTTTATGCTAAAACAGGTAAGAATTAATATATTTCTTGCAGAGCGACAAAGACGGGATCTCTAAGATTAAACATATAAAATTGAGACTAACCGTCCGTAAATAATAAAAATTAATAAATAAATAAATTAAGTAATAAGTCAATATATAAAATCATCTAGGATATTCTGTTTTGATAGAGTCTAAAAATAATCAAAAATAATAAATTAAATAATAGGTCAATATAATAAATCATACAGTGGGCAAAGAGTAACCTTTTTAAAGAGTCTAATTGTCAAAAAAAAATCAAAATTAATAAAATATGTATATCAAAAAAAATTGAATTAAATTGAAAAAATAAAAAACTTTTGTTCTCGTATTACAAACCTATTTACAGATATCTTAGCTACGTTAACAAATAACAACACTTTTTGAATTTTGAACGCTTGTTTAACATTTATATAATCATTAAAGCTATAAGGAAATTATGCAAAAATTTAGTTTTGTTTTTTTTCCTTAAAGGTATCAATTAATCAGACTTACAATTTTATTATGCTTATAAATTGGGAGAGATAAAAAAATTATAATTAATGTTGCTAACATATTTTCACTTATTGACATATATATTTAGTAATAATTCTATTTGAAATAGTAACTAATACTAAAATTCCAGTTAAGATCAGTCTTAAATGTTGCTCTGCAAAGATATTTAATGTTTTTTTCTTATCTAAGATTTGTTAAGCAATTTCACTGACAATTTTCTGTTTGTTTGCAGGCCTCGCGCAGTCTCAGCTCGGAGAGCAACTGCGACAGCAAGTCGCCATTTGTGCTGCAGACGCTCAAGCGACTGGAGAAATCGCAATCCATTCTGGTCATACGCAACTCAACGACAGCAACAGCTACAGCGGCAGCAACAAAAACTGCAGCCAGCAGCAGCAGCAATAACAACACCAACAACAACATCAGCAGCAGCAGCAGTAACAAGAGCAATGCTGTTGCTCAGCAGCCGCATATTTTGAGCGTAACGCGCAGCTCAAAGGCGCCAAAAGTGGTGGCAGCCGCACTGCAAAAGCTGAAGGCGCCCGCGGCAACAGTCGCAGCGGCGGCAGCAACCACAACGACAACAGCAGCCGCCGCCACAACTATTTTGAGACTGAGCAAAAGCGTCAACAAGCAGGTGACAACAGCAACAGCAACTGCAACAACAGCAACAACAGCAGCCGCAGCAGCAGCAGCAGCAACAAATAAACTGTCCATCGAGCAGCCGCAAGCGACGAATGTGCCACTGGGGAACGGTAAGTTTCAAGTTGCACAATAGCAAATGTTGTCTGCTTTGCATTTGAGATGCGTCGCATAAATCCTGCAAAGCAATACAGGTTTCTACAGGTCTTCTACAACTGGCGCAGTCTCCAAACGCTGCTGCTTCCATTTTTATTTGTTGGCCTTGGCAAACTGTTCAAATTTGCTCAGATTTAACAATTGTTGCCTACTTTGAGGCGTGTCGCTTTAAAGCGTGCTGATTTGGTCTACTCTTTGGCGAGCTCATCTTCGTACGTGGTCCGCCTAGCAATTATTCAATTAAATGCGAATAAACTTGGCCCCAGGCACTTTTGTCTCTTCTCTTCGCTCCTCCTTCTCTGGAGTGTCTCTAGCTGGAGGCATTTGTCCAGCTGTGAACGTGGATGCTCATTGATTTTCACACTAGCCAGCATTTGTTATATACCCTGTACGCAAGGGCACACAGTGGGTATATAAAAGATTAATTTTTAAATATATTAGAACATAAATTTGAATTTATTAAGATAAATCTATCTGAAAGATTATTTGACATAACGAATTCTTTGATATGGTTGAAACAAACTGCAAAAACTTCACATGTGTTGCCAAGAATATGTATGCTTCAAAAATGTCTAGGGTATACAATATTTCATCACATAATATTAATAAATTTGTGCTTTTCTTCGGCAACTGTTGTTGGGGTCTCTGGGGTCAGAGTTGTGGCTCAATTGGACTTCTTGTTGTGTTATTGGGTTGCTTGTTGCAAACGAACGAAAAATTATTTGGTTTTTTCTATTTTTGTTGTTCTTTGCTCTCAGTGTTCATTAGTGAGCGCTGTTGCAAGTTACGAGTTATCCAGCCATCCCGCTTCAATTCCTCAGCCAATCCACTCCACTGATTGTGGGCAACCTGTAACGAGAGCAAATTAGTTCAGCTAAGCGTTAAGTGCTTAAGATTCTCAACATCATATTTGATCAAATTGAGTGGTTCAACTAAAGTTTTTAAGTGCTCGTTCTCTCACTCATTCTCTCTCACTTTCTCTGACTGTCTCACTCACTCTTATTCCGTTTGATCTTATTTAACATAAGTATTTAAATTCATGGAAATATTTCTTCGTTGCCTGCCAATTTATACTTTAATATTTGACTAACAAAAATATATACTAAAAATTTGTTTTTATTAAAATTATATGAATTAATATGAATATGGTTTTTAAAAATATATAATTTAATCATTAAATTAAACTAAATTAGGCAGTGTTGTTTTTTAGGTTTTGCGCGATGTTTAATTTAATTAGGTTGGACAGTTCCTTTTTATTTTATTTTTATTTAGCTCGTCAACAAGATATTATGATCACTTGATTATTATAATTTTTTAAATTTAAAACAAAAATATGTCCTCAAAATTATTTATTTAAATAATATAAATGAATATAAATATGTTTCTTAAAAATTACTAATTTAATCACAAAATTAAATCAAATTAGTTTGTGGAGAGTATTTCTTTTAGGTTTTGCGCAATTTTAAATTTAAATACTTAATTTAAATAATTGCTCTTATTTTATTTTATATTATATGTTTAGATGGTCAAAAAGTTGCACTTGATCACTTGATTATAATTATATTTTAAGTGTACACATCGAATTCTACTACACTTAGAAGTATTGGATTTAGTGTGTTTCCACTGCTTATTTTCCTTAAAAACCAATATTTAAGATTCCTATGAGATTGAAGATTGTCGCTTTCGATTAGCCAAGTGGCAGCTTGAGTTAAAATAAATCGCACGTTTCCAGAGACGCCTCGAGGCAGCAGTCAACTCATGAGAATTTGCTGATGTCTACAGAAATGCTTGAATTATAGTTGTTGTAGATAAAATGTGCGACAATTGTAGCTAAAGTTATGTGTGCCTGTGTGTGTGTATGTTTGTGTGTGCGTGTGTATGTACGACACGTCTGTCAGTCTGTCTGTCTATTTGCTAGAGATGTTGATTATTGCGCTTGATACACAGAAGCAGCAGCTTCTTCCTTTTGCCTCTTTTTTTTTAGTGCTGACAGGCCTAAACCTTTGTTGGGGGAATAGTACACATAGAAAATGTTTCTGGTTTTTAGAAACAATTTATTAAATTTTTTAAGTATACCTTTAAAACTATATAAAGTATATAATTAAGCTTAAATAAAAGTTTTATGCGCACCTTAAAAAACACACACTGTAAATTAAACATTTATTAAATTTTATATAAACCTCATCTTTTTAAGGGAATAGTACACATAGAAAAATATTCTTCTTGAAATATAGGAAATTTTTTTAACAAGTTTAACTACTTGAAGTGGATTTGATAAACTATTATATTAACCACTAAGAAGACATCAGAATTCTGTGTGCACAAATAATAAAACACAAATTGTAAATTAATTCAATATTCAATAAATTTAAAAAAAATATACCATGAAATTATGCAAAGCAAAACACTGATTTGCACAAAGAAAACTTTCAGTTTTAAAAATATCATTTCTAAATAATTTCTAATAATAAATTAAATTATTCTTGCCGCCAAAAGTGTGTGCGATAATCAAAAATTCAAGACGATTATTTTTCTGAGTGTTACAGCCAGAGTTGCTACTAAGTGATTTTTAAGCCAGATTTAAGTTATGGCCAAAACGATTGCTTTGTCCTCTCTGTGTGGGCGTCAAGTGGCCAAAATTGTCGAGCGAGCTGTCGCCTCATATTGCCAACTCGAGTATTGCTGATGTTTCAATTGCTGGCGGCTACTTATTGAGTCCTTCTCACCTACACTCTCACACAGATACATACACACACTCACACACTTGCGAAGAGAATGTATCTGTGCTTTTTAATGCAGACATCCGAAAGATACTTATCTGACTTGCAGCTAACAAATGCATTCGCCTGCCCCACAAGGCGTCTGTGCATGCTTGCATTTTATTGATAAAACTTTGGCTAAAATTTTAAATATTTTAATTTAGTTGTAGTTTAGTTTATGCCAAGTTTTTTGTTGTTATTGTCTGTTTTCCTTTCTTTTTTCCTGGCCGCTTTATCATAGCCAGCACAGCCATTAGCTAAAAGGTGCCGGCTGCTCGCTCGTCAACCTTCAAAAAGCGCCGAAATATTCATTGCTTTTGCATTTCTATTTCTTTTTATACCTGCATTAAATGGATATCCTAAATGGGGTATATTTATTATTCATATTATTTATATTGAATTAAAAAATACTTACTTATCCCAATGAACTACTGAGTAATTTAGATTGAGCTTATTCAAAAATATATTGCATATAACAAATGGAGTTATTATTTATTTTTTGTATTTACTTGTTTAGAGGTTTATGTATATTGAGTGTACTCCTTTCCAAAATTATATTTTATATTTTATTTTATTTTTTCAGTATTCTATTAGTTGCCATATAAATAAAATATTATATAATAAAATTATGAATTAGTTAATGTCTTAAATCAGCTGAGATATTTTTTTTACTTTTAATACCTTGCTTAATTTTTATTTAAAATCCGTTTGATTATTAACTCTTAAAGTAAACAATGTGATTTTAAACTTTTCGCCTATTATTATTAGTTATTAAATAGCAAAGATTAAATAGAGGGTACTTCGTAGTCAGAATTAGTCTGCAGTTTTTCGAGCATTCGGTGTTTTTATTTTTTTATTTTTTTGAAGGTAAGCAAATTAAACAAATTACCAACAAACAGTGGCAAAGTCCTAGGCACAGAAACCAACACAACCCCCACAGGCTCGAAAACATACGGCGTCGAGTTGGAGTCGACCAGAGAGTATCTGTGAGATACTTTTGCAATTCGCATGCATGCACCGTCATGTGAGTTTGTAAAAAAATCGGCCAACTTTTTTTTAGCAGTTGGGTATTATTTTTTTTATTTTACTTTTCTTCACAAATCCTTTTGGCTGCCTTCATTATCATTATTTTGGTGTGCTTTTTTCGAGCACATAATTGCCATGAGAAAGATATAAAAAATACAACATTTGGAGAAAACTTTTGCGCTTTGTTTTTCGGCCTTTGTGCAAAAAAATGAAGAAAACTTTTGCACATCCGATGTTGTTCTGAAACTTAAGCGAGCGGCCAGTGTTGCAAAAAGCAAAAAGAAATAGGCAAACAAGAAGCTTCTATCTCTTTTTAGTTTTCTGTGTTCTGCTTCTTTTTTGGCGAGTTAAATTGCAAAATATGATGGGCTGGCGCCTGGCACCACTTCACACTCACAGATAACTTCACAAAGAGCTAGTAGATTGCCCTGGTGTAGGCGTCTAATTAGATAACACTCTACCTAATTGACTCACACGCCCACACGCCCACACGCCCACTGCCCACCGCCCATCGCTGATCTATTTGCACTGCTTTTTTTTGCTGCACATCATTTTTGGTAATATTGTGTCGCAAAGTTCTTTGCTTTAATTAGAATTTGCAACTTTTTGTTGCATACTTTTACGTTTGGCCATATTTGCAGTGCCCTGATTTGTATTTACACCCCTGCCAATCGCTTCACGACCCTCTCTCTTACTTAAAAGGTGGGCTGGATGTAATTTAGAGCAGATGAATTATCACACAAAGCGATGCAAATTTATCAAATTATACGAAAAATGCGCCAAACTAACAAATTAATGAAACTGTTGATTTTTATTTTCACATATAATACTATGTTTTATATTAAAGCAATTGCGTTAGTAAATATATAACTGTACAGAAAGAATTACAAAAAGAACCACTTTAAAATATTTGGTTAGATTTTATTAGCTAAATTTCTTTATAGTCGAAATGATAAATGGAACTTTGGCTTGACTGGCCAATCTCTATTAGAAACATTCAAATTCGTATTTTCAAAAATGATGACCTACATTTTGAAGCAGAATAAAATATTAATATTTATTTTAAGATATCTATTACCTTACATTTAGGAACCAAGTGATTTTGATTGGAGACGTTTACATATCTCCTATATACACAACTGCATTGAATGACTGAAGAATGACCCTTTCATCTGCAAAGAGTGTTTTGATAAATTCAGACTACAAATTGTAGATTTGACTGAAGATATCTAGGGTTACATCAATAGAATTTCTGGTACGAATTAAATTCTTAACTTAGCACGTCTTAAAGTTCCTCTTTGAAACTTTGGCAATTTGGCTATCGAATATCACTTTCACCTGTCAAGGATGTAAATTAGTTTTCTATAGTTTTTAATTTTCTAATCAAGCAAAACAATATACTTATCCAAAACATCAGTCTACATATTTATTACGTTCCCATTTAATAATGGAGTAGACTTAGATAGATTAACATTTGTCAATTTAAAATAATTAATATGCAGTTATATGTACATATATATATATATATATATATATATTTATATATATGCAGGAGATCGGTGGGTTGATGCACTAACTCATTCAAGAATACGGCATTTAAGAAGAATATTTTAGAAAGCTACATAAGATTCTTCATCTTCAATTATATATTCATTACTCGTCGAGCAAAGGACTTCAAACTTATTAACTTATTAGTGTCTTTGATGTATTGAGATTATAATAAACTGGCTCTCGCCATGTGCACCTTAATAATGTGAAATTAATAAAATTAATAAAATGATATTTTATCTGTTTTGTTATAAATTTATTTCAAAATACTTACTAAATAATTCATCTAAACCTATGTTTTTTCAACTCATACATAAAATTATTAAATGAAAACTATAATTAAGTGTCTCTTTTTTTAAAGTGTAATTTTTATTATTATTTTAGCAACTATTATGAGCGAAGTTAACAATTATTTTTGTTGATTAAAAATTAAATTAATTTAATTATTTTAATAGAGTTAGTTTAATGCTGATAATATTGGCATATTTTAGGAAAGCCATTTACATAATTATCTTTGTAGTAGAAAATTAAAATAAAGCAATTTACCGAATAATTTAGCTGATAATTAATTAGTGAGAAAATCCCGCATATTTTTATTTCTCAGTGGGAGAAGTAGAGAAAAGAATTCATCAATGTTTAACTCTTTATACTTTATAATTTCGGAACTGACTGCCTGAAAATTTGAATTGAATAATAATATTTTTATATTAGGGTACGTCATGCCTTTCATATTAGAACAAGTCTGATTTATATTAGAGTAGCTTTTAAGATATTTGTTTGCGATTCTAGCAATTATGTGATAAGGGTGAAATTGCAGAAGATTATGTGAATTATATTATATAGGAATGGCATCCATCCGTTTGCACACTTGAAGAATAGCATTTTCGTCAGCAAAACTTTTAATGGTAAATAAAGACTACCTTTTGGCTTATGAAAAGAGGATAATCGCAGAAACTGTATTATAGAGATCCAGGGTAAGATTAATAGAATTGCTGGAGAAAATTAAACCGCTGAAATCGCTCTTACTAAAGTGTTGAACAAATTTCGACAATTTAGGTTTTTGTTTTCAATTTTGCTGCCACCTGTCAAGGAATTTCTCTAATTTTTCACTCAACGGCCAAAAACAGAATATTCTTCCACATAATCAGCCAGTGTTATTTTTCGCTTTTTACAACTAAATTGAGTGAATGATTTTATCATTCATAAATAAGACATTATTCGAATATGATCATTAGAGGATGGGTATATTGAAGTAACATAATTCCTGCAATAAATGTTAAATATATTTAAATTAAAAATATAATTGTTCAGCACATTTTATTATTATTGGTAACTAAAAGTTACAATTTATTTAGAACTGATTTTTTATTACGTGTGATATACAATCTGTTTTACGGTTATCAAAATATAAACAACAGCCGTAAATTAGATTTTTGAATTTTTTCGACTTCTCTTTGTAGTTGAAACAATAAATAAACCCATTTAACGAGAACTTTATCTTGTTATCCAAGAGCTTTGAAAGACTGAAAGTTTAAATCAGAAATAAATATTGTTACTTTTATCGAAGTATAGCTTATGCCTTACAAAATAGGGATTAGAAAGAATTAGATTGAAGAAGGGTTTTAGATATTCGAATGCGATTTTTGCAATGATGTGGTAAAATGTCGCCATCCGTTGCCACGTTTGAAGAATGCCACTTTCACCTACAAAAATTTAAATTTTAAATGGGTACTAATATTTTTTACTAAAGAGAATTACAATCGTAGGACTTGTTATGGACTGAAAGATATCCCGCGTAACATCGATAGATTTTCTGGTACGACTTAGGATCTTGATTTCGCACTTGCTAAAGTTGCTCATCTGTTGATCAAAACTCTGGCAATTCTGACGTTTGAATATTCCTATCACCTGTCAAAAATTTAGTCAGTCAGTTTTTTTTTGTATTTTTTCTTTCATGTCAGGCATTTATCAGACAAATCAGGATACTAGTCCACAACATCAACCTTAGCATTATTTTTTAATTGCCACATTTCGCTTCTTTAACTAATCTGTGTGAGTTTTACACATTGATCATTCTAATGTAGATGTGCCTAAGTTTATTTATCATTCGATTTATCCATTTGCAAAAAATAATAAACTATTCATTGATAGCTAAGGGCTTACTCAACTATGACCATTGTGCATTTATACAGGATATAAACATTAAAACATAAGTGATCTTTACTTATTCCAGACAAACTACATTTGATAAACACAGATGAGATTATTACAAGTATTTGTAAATTAAAAGAGACTTCATTTTCTAGATACTTTTTTGGCAACCAAAAATCATAATTTTTATTGTAGTGCAAAGCAGTTTTAGAATTTGCATTTAAAAAATTAACAGAATTGCTAATAACCTTTTTTTTTTACATTGCATGCAATTAAATTAAGTAAAATTGACTATGCCAATATCGAAATTTGTAATGAAATACAGAAAAGATTTCATAATGAAATCATAATTTCTTTTAAGTAATAATTATTTTCGATTATTATTGTAGATACCTTTCTTTATAAAAGTTTTTCTTTTCTAGTATATACTATAATATTTATATAAAATGGGTCATTGTGTCAATGACCAATTTAATTGCAATGCACTAGACAAAATATTACGTTATTAGTTATTATAATTTTATTTATTATATTTATATTATTAAAATGTATGTTATATATATTTATATATATATAAATAAGTAATTATATATTTTCAATGTTTATTCACATATTTGCGCGTTGGCGTCACTCACGTGCATTTGATTAAAAATTCCAGCAGGGTGAACTGCTGAGTGGTCGGTTCAGAAGTGTCCACATGTTGGCAGCGGCAGGCACTTGAACGTGCACCTCCATTAGTTGGCCTGCTGGTTAAATGCCGCGCATAGCTGTGCACCGTGCCACGTGCGCCACATAGCATTGCATTCGTTGTTGTTTTTCCTACAATGTATTTTTATTTTATTTTTTTTTTTTGGGGTAGGATCCACTCTTTTAGGCGCGCGTCCGTTTTGAACGGCGCAGAGTGCGCAGGTCCTTTGACTACGGTTCCTCTAACGGCCGGAACAACCCCTAACTGCTGTCACAATTTTTGTTGTGCAATAGAAATGTTTTGCTTCGAGTGTGTATGTGTAAGTGTGGGTGGGTGTAAGTATGTGAGTGTAGGTGCTGTCGACCAACCCACACACAGTGCTTGGGCATTAAGACGGAATTAGGCTAATTGTGGCAGAGCTCAAAGCCAGAAATATAACGTATACAAACCGTTGACTGCCTAATGCCAGAACTTACAGCGAAACACTTACACACACACTCACACACACATACTCACACACACACGACTACATTCATCATCTCTGGCTCAGCTCGTGCTGCACTCGTTGCGCTGCTGCTTCTCGCTCGCACACGCTGCCCGCTGTTGCCAGCTAAACCGACGAATCCTGGCTGAATGCACACAGCGTCAAACCGAGCGCCAGCTCGTGTCTGCTGCCGAAGTTCATTTCAAAAAGCCGACATGGACGACAAGGACACTGCCTAGCTGACTGTCTGCTGTGTTTGGTTGCGCTTCAGTTTTCAGACCTTGGGCAAACGTGTCGGACGCAGTCGAGAGTCGAGTATCGTCGTCGTCATTGCCGTTTTACGTTACGTCTTACGTGTTGTTTTACGTGACGCTTACGAGCGTCTGTCAACAACTGCCAGCAATATGCCAATATTTATTATTGTCAATAACAACAAGAGCATCGACAGTAACTTTAACCATTGCACAACGCTCCATGTTTCCGTTGCCGTCTCCGTCTCCGTCACCGTTTGCGTCTCCGTCTACGTCTCCGTTCTTGGCTCAGGCTCCGCCTCTGGCAACGGCTTGTTCCTCATTCGCAGCAACAAGGTTCCTCCAATTGCCATTTCTCGTTTGTTTATGTAATTTGTTTACCTTGTGTGTTAACTGCGTTGTTTATTATTTACCTGTAACATTCCACATTCCACCTCTTATTTCAAATAAATGTCAATGTTGTGTCAATGTTTTCCACTGTAATTGGTGTTTTCTGCCTATTTTCTTAAATCACACTTCGTTTCCAAACTTCATCTTGTTTCGTTTATTAGATATAATCAAATTGTTGTTGTCATTAGTAATCGTGTTTATATTTATATATAAATATATATATTGGTGTTGTCATCGGTGTTTATAGGCTTTAAAACTGAACTATCTATTTTAAATTTACTGTGTTTAAGTGTCTAGTAATTTTTGGGTGTTGATTTGTGATCCATTTACTCAATGTTTTGAATGGCTCAGATATTATAAAATTATTGTTTATAAAATGAGCAAATTTATTTTTTATCTCATGTTTACTTATTCTAAATGTTGTTTATTTTCCTATGTGTTTTGTTTATGCTTAAAATATAAATGTTTATCTTAATGTGTGTGTTTTTAAAAGAATATTTAAGTGGTTATTGTAAACAAGCTAATCAAATTTGGATTTAGTTTTACTATTGCAACTTGGTTAAAAAATCAGAAATTATAAAATCAGATCCACTAATTAATTAATCTTATAATTACATTATTTCACAAATAACTTTGTAAAGTGTGAAAAGTGCTTTCTTCAAATAATTTTTAAATATATTTATGTGTTTTGAAATGTTCAGTTCGTAAATTACTTCATGTTTTCAGAAGAAGTGATCAGAATTGAGTTTAATTTAAGTTGAAAGAATAAAAACTGAGGATGTGATAAAAGTGTTACCGAAAATGTGATACAAATGAAACCTGAAAGAGATGTAATACTAAAAAATTCATTGTTTACTTTTAAATGAAATTGTTGATTCGCAAAACTATTATTTGAATTACATCGAAATTTATTGAAATCAAAATCAACTTTTAACTTTACATTGTTAGCTTTAAAGTCTACAATATAAAGTAAATAAGTTGCATTACAACTATATTTAGTTGCATTACTATATATACAAGATTAGACTTAATCTTGAGGTAATTTTATCACATGCCAGTCGACAGTCTTACAGAAGTGTAAATAGTTATAATTTTAAACGAATTTCAACTCGAAAATGTATGCCACAAATGTGAATTGAACTACAGTTCAAGGCCGAATTAAATTTGTTAAAAATTCTTGTAAGGCAAATATAAATAAATTTAGATAAGGCCAAGACGGCTGCTCAGTTTCCCAGTTCATAAATGTTGAAATAGAGTGTGTAAATCGAGCAGCAAGCAAAGAGTTTCTAAAGCAAAATATTTAAACATGTTGTGAAAACAGTTGATGCAAAGAAATTTCAAATTTTGACTCGTGCGTCAAGATAAAAAACGGATAAGGCCTTATCAGGGTGGTTGGAGTGACATTATCAACTGTCCGACTAAGCCTAAAATCTACGATGCAATACCACTTAAAATATGAGAAATTATATATTTAAATTCGTAATTGTCGACAAAGATTTGAATTTGTATGAATTACTAGCTAAGCATGTGCGGACCTTAGTTAAAGACCTAACTGCAAACCGTTAAGACGCACCCAACGCTAAAAACAATTAAAGTGAACCAAGAAAGTGAAGCACTTAGAAATATCTTAAAGTGATCAAACTATATATACATATATCTATAAAAACATATGGCCGGTTATCGTGCGCTGCCGCTGGCGCCTGTGTCGGCAACAACAGCTGCCGCCGTGCAACCGAGCAACATCAGCAACAGCAGCGGGCATCCGGCCCCAACAATGGCTGCATATGCGCATCATCAGTCAATGACGGCGATGTCGAATAGTGGCATTATCTATCAGTCGGCGGTGCATGCCTCGATACACAGCTTGAATACAGTACAAAGCCAGCATCGATCATCAACCACGCATCATCATATTCTAGCCACGGCAACGGCCACGGCAACAGCAGCAGCGGCAACCGCAGCAACAGCAGCAGCGGCAGCAGCAACAGCTGCCGTAGCTGTTGCACTACCAACGCCAGCAACAGCAGCAGCAGCAGCAGTAGAAGCAGGTGGAGTGGTGCAGCCGACGTTAGCAGCAGCAGCTGCGTATGGACAGCAAAATATGCAACAGCAGCAGCAGCAACAGTTGCAGCTGCAGACGACACATCAGCAACAACAGCAACATCAACATCAACAACAGCTTATGTTGCATCAGCAACACGCCCAGCATCAACAACAGCAGCATCATCAGCAACATCAGCAGCACCAGCAGCAATTGCTGCCACAGCAACATCATCTACAGCAACACCAACAGCATCAACAACAACAACAGCAGCAGCAGCAACATTTAGGTTTGACGCCCGCGCTGCACCACCACCACCATCATCATCATCACCACCAGCAGCTGTCGCTGCACCAGAACCACCTGTACTTCAATGGTTTGGGCCATCACAGCCATCATCATCATCGGCAGATCTTTAGCCATCTGCAGAGTGCCCTCTTGCCGCTTAGTGTCAGTAAGTATGCATGGGCGTGGCAGTTGCTATGGGCGGCCTAACTAACTACCAACAAAGTTTGTACTCAGCATTTGCACTTAACCAATTCGCATGTTTGTCTATGTATTATAGCCGTGTTTTTTTTTAACTGTTTCGATGTTGTCTGTTCATTTTCTTAGTGTTCACTTGACAAGCAAAAAACTGCCTTTTTTTTGTGTTATTTAAATCAATAATTAACCAAAAATTTTATATAAAGTACCAGTTGAAATCTTGCATTTCTTTAATTAAAAAAAATATATATTTAGCACTGAAACAGGCAGCAACAAAAATTAGCACAAAAATATGATTTTTTAAGCAACTTTTAGGAGTAAAGCGAAATATCGCTGGGCGAAAAACTAAACTTGACTTTATCGAATGTGCATTAAAGCTTTAGTTTTACACTGGATCTCTACTTGCCCCCTCAATTGTGTCGTGTGTTGTATGCAACTCATTTTCATTTTATAAACATTTCATTAAATTTTATTTCATATCTTCCTGGTGCAATAATTCGCACGCCATTCCACAAAACGCGTGCGGAGCGTCGCCAGTTTGTGCGCTTATTGTTGTTTTGTGGACAAAAGGACATGCACACACACACACACACACATGTACACCCCAGAGTATCCTTTAACGAGTGCGAGCCTAAAACCTAAACTACCAAACAATTGAAAACAAAAGGGCTCCAA
Organism: Drosophila dives; assembly: GCA_035042365.1. NCBI lineage: Eukaryota > Metazoa > Arthropoda > Insecta > Diptera > Drosophilidae > Drosophila > Drosophila dives. Next base: position 2,976,227 of record JAWNLJ010000431.1, on the reverse strand, counting down.
AGACACAAAAACCAAAGGCTCAGGTGTTTGTAGATGTGTCCGCGTCCGTGTGTATGTTTGTGTGTTGTGTGTGCTATAGAGTGCGTGTGTGTTTGTATTGTTGTTGTTGTGCGCGATTTTATGTCGCTAACAATGCAAAATATGCCCAACATTTGCTTCGTTTTTTCTTCTTTTTAGGACACATTACCTACGCCGTTTGTTTCGCTGTTACGTTTAGTTTTTTTGTGTGTGTGTGTGTGTGTGTGTCAGGCCATGCCCACTGTACGCCCCCGTCTCATTTATGCCTTCCTTGTCTTTTGTGTTGCACATTGAAATATGTCAGCAATTGTGCAATGGTTTTTTTGCGTACCCCGTGTGCCCCGTGCCCTTGCCACGAGAGCCACGAGAGGCTCCCATTGCGGCCATTGTCACATTTAGATTTCGTTGTTGCCTCCTGTGTTGGAGTAGAAGGTGGCTTAACTTTATTATTTTAACTTAACGGCATTTTAAGTGTTTTTTATTATGCAACAATGACAATGACAATACTTGACTCAACCTGTGTGTGTGGGTGTGGGTGTGGGTGTGAAAGTGTGTGTATAGGTGTAAGTTAACATTTCAAGCGACTGAGCAACGTTTGCGACAACAACAACAACAACAACAGCTGCAAATAATAACGAATATTATATACACTTATAGACATTGGGTTCAGTTTGACGACACCTAAGTTATATATATATATATATATATATATATATGTATATCAAATGATTGTTGAAATTTTAGAGATGAAGATGGAGATGTATCAAATTGTTGTGCGCTTTTTGTAATTTATATATATATAAATATATATATATATATATATATATTTATATATATATCAAATGATTGCTTAAATTGTAGAGATGTAGATGGAGATGTATCAAATTGTTGTGAGCTTTTTGTAATTTAATTTTTAAGTATCAAAATAACTGCCAATTTTGATTGCAATATCTTAGTAAAAATAAATTTTTCCAACATTAGTTATTTTGTAGCCACTCGTCATCTTATGATAATTAAGATTCTATATTCTTTATGGTCTAAAAAAAATTTTTCTTGCGACTGCTGATTTGGTTTGGATATTTTATAAAAAATAAGTAGTTTATATAATAACTAATATTTCATCTTGTGACTGTTGATTATAATCAAGAATATATTAATCCCAATGAATTCACAGATGAATCCTTCAAGGTATGTGTACCATCACAAAATTATAAACCCTCCTTAAGGACACAACAACAACAACAACAACAGCAAAAGCCATAACAAAGTCATTTCTCGTTTATGAGCAGCTTCATTATGCGCGTTTTGTAGCACACTTTTTTACCAGCCACACCCCAACGTATATCCATACACATACCCCGTTTAATTCTATGCTGCACACCATGCCCCTTAAATCTTGTCTCCCCTTGCCCCACCCAAACACAACCACTTCGCCAATCGACGCTTTTGTCACTTGGGCACGCTAAAACTTTGCAACCAAAGTGCGTCAATGAAAAACCAACAAGTGTGCAATGTGTGTGTGAATGTGTGTGTAAATGTGTGTGTCAATGTGTGTGTGAATGTTTAGTTGTCTTCGGTTGCCACTGTTGCTGTTTGTTGTGCCAGTCAATTTTATTGTCTTTGGCATGCCATTGTTGTGACTACTGCCCGCAAGGCCTTCTTCTCTACAGCCCATACCACCCATCCCACCCATCCCTCCTAGCCTCGCTCTCTGGGCCAGTTACGACCTCAATGTTGTCATTCGCTTCTCGCACTCGAAAGGCCAGAAAAGCGTGTAAAACATTTTCAGCCACAACAGACTTGATAAGCCATCTTCAACGTGTAAAGCCTTAACTATTTGCCTGTTTAAGGAAATTAATTTGTGGAAATATTATTATTTTATATAAATATTATATTTTTTGTGCTAAGCACCAACTTATTCATTTCACTGATTAGATTGGAGAAAAGCAGTCTACAACTTTTTGTCAGAAATTTGCTTTTTATTATTGACAAAGAAAAATACCAAACCAAAATTATGTCTTCCAAAAAAACACAGAGTGTTCTTCGCAAAATTTTGCGTTTGTTTTTAAAACATATCAAAAAAATATGTCTCATTTAAAGGCTATTTTTTATTTTTTTGCATAGAAAATTGATATTGACTTATATATTGATCATAATATAAGCATTTGTTTTTTTTTGGATTTTCTATTTACAACAATTTTAGATAGATTATAAACTCTAAACTCCAACACAGCAGTGGGGAGATAAATATTATATTTATCTTCTGAATTTCGAAAAGGAAATTTTCTAAAAAATTAGAGTTGTTCATTCCTGAAAATATTTGTTATTATACATAAGAAATACAGAAAAAAGCTTTACTGATTTTTTTTAGTATTTATTACATTTAAATAGATTTTGGCTCTGTTTTTATTTATGTTTATTTTCATTTCTGTATCTTTAAGATAAAATACGATTTGAGCGCATTAGACATGTCTCACTGAGCACTCAGTTCTCGATACTAATGGAGATATGTGTGCAAAGGGTATTTTATACAAACTGTGGCATTTTATAAATGTATAAGCCACAATGCCAGGGGACCAAACTCTGCTGGCCAAAAACTCCAAAATCTCAAGTCCACGCAAAGTGTGAAAAAGTAATAAAAAAAAATTCAAAAGAAGTAAAAGAAGTGGAAAAAAGTGTTCTGCAAAAGTCGCAAGTTGACAAAATTTTAATAAGGCACTTTGCTGGCCGCCTTTTGCATGCCAACGAGTCGGTTGCCAGCTGCCAGAAGGACTCGCCAGTGTTAGGGGAATATGAGGGGGGCATAAAGAGTGAGATATAAAGAGAGAGGCTGACCAACGTGTGCAATAAAAAATTCAAAACGCTCCACATACGAAACGGATTTGTCAAAGATCACGTACTCAATAAATATTGCCCATGAGCGCCACACAGTTGGCTACACTTTGAATTGGATTCGAGGTTGGGTTTGCAACTTGCCCTTGCTTTTTTTATGAGTAACTTTCAATGCTTATATATATGAGATATGAGTGTGTGTGTGTGTATGTGTATGTTTAAGCCTTTAATTTCGGCTCAGTTATTGCCTGGGGACAGCTGTGGGCGGTTGGTTTTTGATGTGCGCCTATTAATTTCCACTCGGCATCGGCAATTCAATTAGTTCGAGCAGCGCAAATATGTTGTCTATCCGGTTTATGTCCTGACTGATCCTGTGCGCTGACATCCTCTCTCTTCTGCCTGCTGTTTACGTGGCACGTAATATATTTGCTCATATTACTAAAAGCTACATAAATCGTGAGGGGCTTTAAGCGGCGGCAATTTATAGCCAAAGTGTTTTTAGCAAAGTTTTAAAGTCCTTAAAGCAGACGCTCGAGTTGAGCTGGCGCCTGACTGCCTGCCTGGCCAACCTGCCTGCCCGTCTGCCCGCCTGCCCGCCTGCCCCCTGGCCACCCTGCCTGTTGTTGTTTGTTGTTTAGCCTGATCGATGGGCAAATGGTGACAAAATGCAAGGCCTAGGCCTGGCATGTTTACAAGCCGACCTATGGCATGCAAGCTGCCAGATAGAGGCAGCCAAAAAGTCCACAGGACACATGTCCTTCCTTGTGTCCTTTGCTTTGCTTGCAACGCGTTGCTGCTGCAAAAGTCGAAAAGTGTTTGCCAACGCAAAATTCCAAGCAATTAAATCACTTTGATGCTAATTTGGATTAATATGTTGTTGTCTATTGGCAATTTGTTGCCAGCAAACAGGAAACAGATCCCTTCCCCCCATAGATCTATGCACGGATTGGGCTACGTTTTGGCCAGGTGTTTCGATTAGCTCGCACGCACATAGATTTATTGAACAATGCGCTTCTAAACGTTGCCCACATTGCAACCAAACACACACACACACACACAAACACATATGCAAGAGTATTGGCCATCATTTTTGTTGCATGGCCAGCATACGCCTCCGGCTGCCTGCTGCGTTATTTATTTGGCTTATCGGCCCTGCTATGGACCGAAAATTGTGCTACATTTGTCGCTTGTCGGTTAGACAAACAATTTTTAGTATGTTATCCCCGTCCCATTGACAATCCAGCTTCCCAAAACCCACATCCCCCGTTCTCAGTCTCGCTTCCAAAATCTGTCCCTGTCTTTATTAGCTTACAACCATATTAATTTTGGTAGATAAATATTAGTTTTAATACCCGTAGTCAATATGACTGAAAATGGGTATATCATCGATATGGGTTATACTTTGTCATTCAAGCTGTCGGATAGTTAATAAAGATTTTGATATATATTATAGAAGACTAGTAGATATTTACTTGCTGCTAGATTATGTTTGCTTTTTTCGAAAAATATAACTTTATTAAATGACAATAAAATAGTTAAGTTTATAAAATAATTTAAAAAATGAAAAAATTTACCGATAATTTATCAGCATTTTTCTTGGCTTTCAATAATTTCAATAAATATTAAAAAATACATATTAACCAATATTAGTTGGCCAATTAATAAATTAAACGGATATTTCACAGTCGGTTACAATGCTGCTCTGCTTTTACTTATTAGTTTTCGGGCATTTAGATTAATTTGCTTTCGTGCAGCGCAATTTTGGTTTTTATGTATTTTTAATAGAGAACCGTTTTAGCCGTTTGGTTCCATGTGTTTTTCGGTGCGCTAATTTCATGGCACTTTAAATGTTTAATTTACAATTTATGTAAAAACACAAATATACAGGCGTTATTTGTATGTGCCTGCTAGGCAAATAGTCGCTACATATTTATGAGTACTTGATAAATACTAGCATTAAAATAAATTACGGCTTTCACAGCTAAACCGCCAGGCACAAAAATAAAAAAAATAACGAGGAAATAAACTATGAAAAAATATGTGTTTTAAATAAATACAAAGGCAGCCTGCGGCCAGTAGAAAAAAATGAAATTCACATGCAAAGGTGCCCAAAAAAAAACAGATGGGTAACAAATAAAAAACTGAAAAAATGGCATGTTTGTGTGTGGCAAAGAGGGAACGGCACGCCTCTGAAATTCAGCGACTGCATATTAATATAATTTGCAGGCCACACACCCAACCCCTGCCCCTCCCAACTGACCGTATCCAGAAAGCCAAAAGCCCCCAAACCCGTAGCACAGATAGCATATGTAGGCTGACAAGACTGACTGTAAGGAGCAAAAGTGTAGCTAAAGTTTGCAAAGTGCATTACAATTTTTATAGCATATGCCAAGAGTTTTGGGCTAGATGAATTTTTATTTGTATTTATTATACCCTGTACAAGTTGATGTTATCGGGTATATATATTACAATTTTGTTGATGTGTGGTTAACTAATAAAATAGACAGATTTGTTACTATTTGTATTCTTTCTTGACATTAAATTTAATTTGAGTTAAGTTTTTAATAATAAATCTTTCAGTTTGATCCTTGATTCTTATTTATTTAATTTACTTCTATAAACAAGAAAACTTACTTCACATATATACTGTGGGGTATATATTATTCAATTCCTCCATCAAAAAGAACTGTTTCATTTTTTCTTTTTCGAAAATCATTTAGCAAATGTGAATTTTTGCACTGATTTACAACGCAAAGGACGTCAAAAAGGAAAGCGGAAAACAAATGAAATGCGCACGTAATTGCATTGGGCTCCGTAGACGTAGAAGTAGGAGAAGACAAGCGGGAGACTTTTGACTAGGATGGGTTCCACGTGGGGGCTGTGTCTTGCAAGTTGCACGTTGCTCATACGCCGCGTTGACAATGCTGCTGCTGTTGCTGCTTCTGTGGTTTGTTGAGGCGGCCCCGTTAGTCGTCATAAATGTGAATAATTTATTACATTTGAGCAGCTTTTGTTTTGGCCCATTGCTTTTGTTCTATGGCATTTCGGTTAGAAATTCATTAATAGCACTTTTATGACTTTTCGAGACGTTCCGAGACGGCGTCGACTTTCTTGTTTTGTTGCACATTTTTATGTTAATCGTCGCTGTTGGCCTGCCCTTTGGTGTGACTTGTCCTGCTCCTTGCATTCCAATCCACTGCCCTTATGGCCAAATGGCGCTGCACAATATTTTTACAAAATTGCAGAGCATATTCTCTGTGATTGTTGCTATTGTTGTTGTTGTTGTTGTTCTGGTTGTGGTTGCTATTACTAATTATTGTTTCGCTTAGTTGCTGACACGCTTATTTGTTGTTATGTGTCTTTTAATTGCTGTTTCTGCCACACAATATGCAAAACTCCCAGCTGAGAAATGGTTTCTTGTAATGCAATCAACAACAATCTGCTGTCGACCAACTTTACTACTCGTTTTGGCCAAAAACTAACAGTCAAATCACTACTGACATAAATGCTACATGATTTTTATCAGCCGCAACGCGGCGTCTTTTCCTATATATTTATATATATATTTAAATATATTTGTGTGTGTGTTTGCATTATATAAATCATGTGCCGTATATCTGTCATAAGTAGTTGTAATAAATTTATGGAGAAGTTTACTTTGTACTCCTCAAGATAACCCAAAGTGCGATGCGTGCTTTCCTGCGACTCGTGCTATGCTTGAGCGGAAGAATATTCTATATACATATTTAAGCCCGATATATATAAATGTAAGCCCTGTAAACGCTGTAAATCCTAAAGAAGCTTACAAATAATTTTATTAAGATAATAATTTGTGAATCTACACGAAAAACGATTCTAAAAAACGTAAATTAATTGAAAAAATCAATGGTCGCAGCAAACATTTTACTGTATGCAGATCATTTTATAGCAATCGATTAAAAATCAAAAAAATTATTTAATAATCTATATTTGTACATATGTATCTGTGAATTTTACTTTACGGCAGTCTTTTGCTTCAACACAATTCAGTTGAGAATTTTTGCTTTTATTTTTAATATATATTATTATTTAAATTTTTTGCTGATTACCACATTTGAGAGTATCTCTAACGATATAATTTTCAGAAGAGTATCAACACTCTTCTTTCTTGTGTATTTTCAAAGTTGCTTAATAAATAATAATTCATTTTATATGTTCAACTATTGCTCAATAGAAAGTAATATAGCAAAAAAATCTGCAAAATTATCACTGCTCCACATTTCTTTGTTATCGTTAAATAAAAAAAACGATGACGTCTTCTTCTTATCTTTGTTTATTTATTAGTGGTTTGTTTTCGCTAAATTGACGTCATTATTATTAATCATCCATTATATCTCTAAATCCCTTCAAAATTCGGACAGCCGAGTCTATAAGCTGTTTTTACTTTTTGTTGACTTAGTTAGTTGCAAATATGTGGCCAAGACGTCATAAACTTAACTTTGAGGCAGAAAGAGGTATGTTCTTAGCTTGTTTTGCGTAGTGAAATGTTTATAAAAAATAAATATAAATATAGTTATTTTTACAGTTTGTTGTTGATTTTTAAGTTTTTCAAACAGTTTCCATTGTTCCCTCAGACAGTTTGTTAACAGATATATAAGTGCAACACAATCACAGCGTTTTTGTTATTGCACTGTTTCGCAGACAGTTTGTTGGCTTTTAATGGCTTTTAATTGTGTAAGTGCCGCTGGAGAAAGCGTCCTGTGACAGGGCCTAAACAAAAGTAATTTCACACTCGCTGACTTTTGGGCCGCGTCGCTTCAAAGTGCAAACAATTTTTCTTTGTGCAACTCGAAAACCCTGACCTCGCGCCCACAGCTGCCCCCTGCCATCTCCCCTGCATTTATTTCTTGTTTTTTTTTAGGCCTGCCTGTCAGATATTTATTAGCCACAATTTGGCAGCCACAAATTGGCAGCTCAACCTGCGTCGCGTAACGCGAAATCGTAAAACGAAAATTTATTATTTATGTCAACTCTTTTGTGCTATTTGCCCTGTCAATGCAATGCTACCACAAACCCACCCACCCACTTGCCCTCATCCCATGTTGGCTACCTGGTCAACAGTTCTCACCCCTGCCCTGGGGGCCAACTCTCTTAAAGCGCTCAAATTATGCGAGTCTTGTGCAAATTTTTGTGCCAAAGCGCATTTGTCACAATTAAGCAAAAGGTCTCGAAAATTATGAGAACTGCACGGCGTGAAATAATACCAAAAAAAATTAAACAAAAAAATATACTTGCAGGACTCGCCGCGGTGAGTCCTTACGTTGACGTCGACGTCGACATGACGCGCCTGGGACCAACTCATACAAATGATGGCACCTGAATTTAACTGAACCTCTCTCGCATATATATATATATATATATGTATATATTTGTTTTTTTTTTTTTTTGGCACTGATTCGACACAGACCTCTTCCCAAATGCTAGACCTGAGCGCCCCTGGGCAGTCTATTATGTGACGTCGCCGTCGCCGTCGCCGTCGCAGTCGCCGTTGCTGTCGCTGTCGCCGTCAGTTTTTGAGCGTGTGCCATGAAATATGCAAAGCGCAGTTAAAAACTTTTTATTTGTATTAATCAAACAGAGTTTTTCTTCTCAACTCTCCTCTGTTTGTTGCTTTGGTTTTTGTTTTTGTTGCTGCACACATTTTTTGACATTTTTCCCACAACAATGGCAGTCGACTGCATAATAAAATTGCCAGAGACGGGCCCCTGATTGTTTCGTCATTTTGATATACATACATCTATACATATATATATATACCTAGTATACATATATAGATACAGTACTGGCTCGAAAAAGATAACACTTAAGCTTTGCCCTTTCCAATTGGCAAATAGCTTGAAAATTAATTTATATTAATAATCTCAAGTAAAAATCAAAGGCATGTTTATAAACATTTATCTGCATCTCTGTACACCAAAAGATTACTTAAAAAATAGATATAATACATTCAAATGCATTGTCGGAAGTCTCTATTTTCGAGTGATCACTGTGATATATACTTATTGTCGACAATTATCGCTTTTGGGGGATTTTAAAGGCAAACTCAAGGCGATTTCTATGACAAATTAGTTGGGCAATAAAACTTGAGTGGGCTATCAAACTAAAAATATCACCATCAATTACAAACTCTTTGCCAATTGGTGTGTCTATTTGCGTGCGTGTGTGTGTGTGTGTGTGTGTGTGTGTGTGTGTTTGTGTTGACTGTTATTGTGTGTGCTGCCAACGTGCGGCTCACACATACACACATATATATAAAAAGGCCATAAAGAACGCGAACGACAACAACTTGAACTACGTCTAGGACTACATTGACGACACATTCGCCCGGGGCGAACTACATCATCATCATCATCATCGTCATCGTCAACATGAGGCGGTGGCAGCCACCTCAATGTAAGGGCCCCACGCACTGTCTGTTTGTGTGCAACGCCATGCCCCCTCGACCCCCACTCTTGTGCCATTTGCAATTTGGCAACACTTTTCGGTTACGCGGCTGTGGGCAAACCGTTGAGCACTTTATATAAATTGTACAATACGTTTTTTTATGGCCCTTGAGAGTGCATTCTATATGTATGTGCTACTATTTTGTACTTACCAACTATATATCGGCTTTTGATATATTCGTTTAGTTCTACGAGTGCTTGTCGCCGCGACAGATCTGTCTCTGCCTCTGCCTCTTCCCCTGGCTCTGCCCCTGGCTCCGCCTTGTGTGACGCTTTATTATACATTTTTGCTAAATTACACTTTGGCCGCTAGTTTATTTCGAATAGCCCATTTGTAAGAGTAACAACAAAACAGTTGTTCTTTATGCCCAATATACCCTGTAATGCACGATATTGATGATAAGGCTATATTAAATAGAATAGTGCGTGTGACATTTAACAAGGTTTTTAGACTGCTTGGAAGTACACTAAGATTGAATAGGATATAGGGAAATACAAATTCGATTATGGGTAAATTCTATCTGATTAATTGTAGAAAATACCAATTGATTTCAAAATATTATCATGCTTAATTAATTTATATTTATATTAACGCAACTAAGCAGAGGGTAATTTTTTAGTTGATCCATTGTAAACTAAGTTTATTAACGTTTTATTTTTATAGTTGCGTTGCATTAATAAGCCAAATGCAAAAGTTCGATGATTTTCTTTGCTGTGGTTCAAGTTGCAAGCGTCATTAAGTGCGCGTAATTATTCAATGACTGGCAAAGTTTAGGGCAGGGCTTGGGAAGGGGTTGCTCCACGGACAACACGCATTTGGCCAGAATGCATTTTTCGTGGCAACAGCAACAGCGGACGAAGACATATGCCAAAAGTTGTCGAGTGATAAATGATTGTCGGAGAGTCGGAATCAGAGTCGAGTCGAGTTGACTTGAGCTGACTTGAGCTGAGTCCTGAAGCGTTATTAAGATGACATTTAAATTCTATAAATCATGCCTCGGCGGCGATTTACATTTTTGTCGCATTTAGCCGCACCTGTTGGCCAGTGGCAGCTTAAAAGGGGTTGTCTTAGAACTTGGGCTATATGCAAAATAAATATGCAATTTACATTATGCAACAGGATTGCGATCCACAATTGTACTTAAAACTTACACTTTCGTTGCATTTTCCGTTTTTTTTTTCCAGATGGCGAACCTATCAAACTGCCCGACAATTTGGAGAGCCTGCCAAGAGCCGACAGTTTCCCATCGCAGCGCCATCGTTGGAATACAAATGAGGTCAGTTTTACATATACATATACCCAACCTATATCTATATATATATAGATAGATATTTATGTGTTGTTTGCCGTTTGCTGTCTCGATTTGCATTTGATTGCACATAAAAATGTCGAAAATGAAAGCTAGAAAGAAATGTAACTTAAAAAGGGGCGAAGGGGTCATAGGTCAGGGGTTAGAGACAGCGATTCACGCTTGACAGGCGGATGAGCCTGCCAGTCGTGGGCTGGACACTTTGACATCTTCAAGGAGTCGCTTCCGTCCACTCTTTCAACTATTTTTTTTTCATTCCACAGATTAGTAAGACGGCGGGCTGCCAACCGGATAGCTGGTTTGCTTTATTAGGGATGGTCGCGACTCGTCCGTCGGCTCTTTTTATGCGACACAAAACTATAATACAAATTCAAATACAAATACAAAATACAAATAGAAATTGTTGTCGTGCCAGGATTCGCGGGGTTAAAGGACATGGCCGGCGCACGTACGCGCCAAAGCCAAAGTTCAGCTTTGTGTTTACAATAAAACTTTTGCGCTTAAAAAAGCGAACGACAACAATAACAACAACAAGAACTACAACAACAACAGCAGCAGTAGCAACAACAACAAAAACATGGCAAATGTCTTTTGGGCCAAACGCGAATGTTTGTTGCTGCTGTTTTACTTGTGAATTAAACGCAACCGCAAATATTCATTTGGACAGTTGTAAAGTTTTTTGCAACAGAAGCTGGGGCAGCAACAGAGTAAGTGAGTGACTGTATATGTAGGGGTAGGGGAAAGAAGGGGAATCAGCATTCAGTAAGCGGCATTTTACACACTCGCCCGACAAGCTGACTAAATTAAAAGCAAGCAAAAAATTTACAGTGAATATAAAGAAAGTTTAAGCGAACCTGAAATGCTCTTACAGTTTTTTTTTTTTAATTGTTTATAATAAATTGAAAAAGGTATGCAATGTAAAAACTCGCTTTACTTTTTCTGATAAACATTTTTAATATAAACTTCTCTGCTTATTTATAATAAAATATGTTTTTGAGGATACTAAATTAAATGATCAAAAAATAAGTATACTTATAAAACATTCTGTTAAAATTAACACTTGCAAAAATTTTTATAAAAATTAAAAAATAAGTAATAAAAAATAATAATAAATGATATCAGTAATTTGACAAGAAAGAATAACCAAGATTTTGAGTAAAGGTAAAGCTTAAAATATAACATTTGCAAAGTATTTCATCTATTCATCTTAAAATAAATGCCAAAATTCGTAGTAATAGTGGATTTTGCAATTTTGATATTTGTAAATTTAGAAGTTTTGTATAATTTTGTAATTGATAAAAGATATAATATTACTTTACAAGCCAAGTTCTTTTCAAAATCATTGCAAATTTGTATAGAAAGGTTGCTAAAAGCAATGAATATTTAATATTTAATACTAAATCATTTTAATATAGCTCGAAAACTTCCATAGGAGAGGGACATAGTCCAGCTAGAGGGTATATAAGGAGTATGCCCCTTGTTCTCATTATATAAGCATCTGCTGGCATATAATCAGAGTATAAAGCAACCCGTGCCACAGTTTATTAATATAAAGTTTCGCAAGTAAAAACGTTGAGGGGGAGGGCGGGATGTTACGGCCAGTGGCTGCCATAGTCAAAACCACCCAGCTACCCAACCACCGCACTCCACTGAACGGACACTGCATCAGCATGCAAAAATTACAAAATGTAACCGTGTTCGGGGCATAAATAAAATTACGCACGCTTATTTTAGTCTGCTTACAGGATGACAGTAAAATAAGATGGGTGAGGAGGTTGGAGGGAGGGATTGTTCAGTAACTGACCGTTGCTGACCGTTAAATGGCCGCTTGGCTTTAACCACACAGTTTTAATTTGGCGGCTATCGCCGAGACTGGATGGCCAAAAAAAAGGCCCATAAAGCAATGGCAAAATAATTCAAGCAGCAAGTCCTGGCCAAATACGTACAAACGTTGCAGCTTAAAAATCAAATGGGTAAATTGATAATGAGTCGCCGCAGCAATTGTGGGCAACATTGTTGCTAATAAAACTTGTAAATTGTCGCTTCGTTTGTGCAACTCTAATTGTTTTGTGTGCCATACGCGTAAATCATAGCTGAGCGAAAGTGTTGCAAGTGTGGAGTGGGGCGGGGGACTGGTTGGCGAAATGCGCTGAGCTGCGCATAAATATTTAATGCAACATTCGCGCAGCTACTCGAACAACGTATGTGCCTAGAATTCATCATATATATATAAAAAAAAAGAATGAATTGGAGACTGATTTGGGAGGCATACATAAATAAGCAAAGCCAGCGCCGAACCCAAGGCAAATGCCAAAGTCAAAGGCAATTTGGGTAAAAAACAAGAAAAATGCAAACGTTTGCCACTTGACAAACACGCGCCTCTGATTTCAGTCTTGAACATCCTTCAAACTCTATCTCTAAAATTTTTATGACACTCGCAAATGCTGCGATTTCTGACATATGAAATTGTTGCTGCACATCGTCAATTGGGCTATATATATATACATATAGATATATAGACTGTGGACTGTGCTGGTCCTTTGGGCGTCGCCAGCTGTGCTGCTCCGCTGCCAGTTGTTGACGGCACAGATGAATGGTTGTTGGTTTGTCCTGTCCCCATACGTAGTAAGAGCATGAATGTGAATGAATGTTGTATTCAATGTGTGCCTGTGTGTGTGTGTGTGATGTTGTTTTCGCTCACTTTACATTATTCATGCAACGTCAAGGCTGGCAAAACAAATTGATAACTTTATCGGCAAAACATGCAATGAAATGCCAAATGGGCACCCAGCAGTGTTCTTCCCTCTTAGCTTAGCTTCCTTGTGTGTGATATGCATTTGAATGCTGACTATTCATGGAAAGCTTCCCATCTCTACACACAGATGCTCTCCATCTCCATCTGATTATCTTCCTCTCTTCTTGGTCATATCTACATTCATATTAACTCGCCTTTTTGACTGTTTATCAAGCATACGCATTTCAAGTATACTGCAGACTTGCACTCACACACATACACATACACACACACGCATACACACATCTGACCAGGTGTCAACTGGCGACACCTGTAAATTGTGGTCACACTTCTGTGCCCAGCGGCTTCCTGGCGCTTCCTGCTTTTGCTGCTGCGGTCAAATGAAATTTCTAAAATGTTTCCCTTTGTTTTATGCGCAAAAAAAAAAAAAAAGTAGCAGCAGAAAAGTTTTACTGGACTCTGCAGGGGAATGGGCAGGAAATGCCGCGAGTGCCTTGGCCAGCAAATGGCAAATTTTCCAGTAACTCGGAAATTGTTAGCACGTTCAGTTGACTTGGTTAACGTTTGTTGCTATTGTGGCAGCTATTGTTGCCTGAAAATTAGTAAACACACGTGACTTGCTGATTAGACAAACTAACAGGACGCTCACAGATTAAAAAATTTAATCTCAGATAAGAGCTGCTTAAAACACAACGAATGTATAATACTCTTTCAAAATACACTTCTAAATACATACAACTGATTACTGATTAAAAATGGTGAATTAATATAGGAATTGTGAAAAATGTTTAAGATATGAATCGTTTAAGAATTGGGCTATAAAGGAGATTCAGCGAGATATATAAAATTAGAGGACAGAGGTACACAGGATATGTATACAAATGTGTACGGAGAGTAAAGAATTACAACAATATATAGATTAACCAAATTTAAATACAATTTACATTTAATACTAATAATTTAAATATTATATATACTCATAAAAGTACCAAATTCTTAAATATTTATGTGAATATTAGAATACAGTTTCTTAGAGTACATATAATTATTGTGGCTACACGTATTTTATTTAGTTTTACTCAAATATTTGTATGGTTCTTTTTTTCCACAAATGTTTAGGAAATCGCTGCAATTCTTATCAGCTTTGATAAGCATAGTGAATGGCAATCAAAAGAAGTAAAAACAAGGTGAGTCACTTGACCGACTGTCTGAAGCTCCACATTTGAATACAACGCAATAACCACAATTCTCAATCTCTCCGCCTCTCTTCTCCGCTCCTCTATCAGACCGAAGAGCGGCTCCCTGCTGCTCTACTCACGCAAGAAGGTGCGCTATCGACGCGATGGCTACTGCTGGAAGAAGCGCAAGGATGGGAAGACGACTCGTGAGGATCACATGAAACTTAAAGTACAAGGCACTGAGGTAAGCTTATACGCCGGAAATTTATTAAACTTATGTTTGTGTGTGTAATATTTAAATAACAGTAAATAATTATATATGTTATTTAGTTCAAAGTTTAAATACAAATTAATTGGTAAATCATATTAAATTTACCAACCTTTGACCAAGTTTGAGGCAAACAAAGAATATTTATAAACTTGAACAATATTCGAGTGAAAACATGTTGTATTTTCGTTGACGCCTGCTGGGCAATTAGTCAATTAGGCGACTGCCTTCTGACCAGAGGCCAGTTGGAGGAGAACAAGATAAAAACAAATACACGGAAGTTGAAGCTTAAGTTTAACTGCTTGTTTGTTGGGGGTTGCTTAGCACACTTCTTATAATCTTTTTTTTTTTTTTTGCATTGTGAGTTATGATTTTCCGCCGGAAATATACAGTAGCAAAATTTTTTTGTTTTGTCTGTGTTGGGTGTTTGTTTGTCTGCTAATGAAATAAGCTTGCCAAGGGTTAAGCGTATTTATAATGTCTGACTGAAGTGTGTGTAAGAACCGTGGCTTCTCCGCAATCTCCCTTTCTTGGCTGTTACTGAGACATAATCAAAAAAAATAAAAAAAAGGACAAAAACAACACGAAAACTGTTGGCAATTTCACGCCAATTTTTTTGTGCTTTCCGTTTGTGTATTTTTGTTTTAATTTTTATTTTAATACCGCTGCTTGCATTCTTCCCGTTTTTTTTTTACGAGTCCTTTCACAAGACAAGTAGCTACTCCGAGATTTATGCACTTGGCAAACACACAGCAGGGGGTTTCCTTTCCGTCTGTTCGTATCTCCGTCCCTCTGGCCGTATGTCTCTCCTTACACGATAACTAATATTTATAAACGCTGAACGCTTCAACGTTGAAAAAGTCAGCGGCATATCGCCCAAAGACGGCGGCCAACTAAATTTATCAGCGCCACCAGAGAAAGAAATGCGCTGCAAAAAACAACAACAAAAATAACAACAAAAACAACATAAATAGAAGCATAAGTCAAAGAAGAAGCTGTTGTATAACTCACCAGTTGGGGAAAAAGGGTTCGATTTTTGGCACTTGTCTTTCGGAACAAGTTTTGTGTTGAGTTTTTTTCTATTTTTTTTGGTTTGTTGTGGCCCCTACTCTACAGTGCTGGCGCCCCCAGCGTGGGCGACTGGTAATTTAATTTGAGCTGCGTCGTTTTTATGCCTTCCGATTAAATGAAGACGCTGCGTGTAGCCTGATATATATCTAAAACTAGAACAATTTATTTTTTATGCTCTTGTTTGTGTTATTTATTTTTTTGCTAAATTGATTTTCGAATTGTTCCACAGTGCATCTATGGTTGTTATGTACACTCGGCCATATTGCCCACATTTCATCGCAGATGCTACTGGCTACTGCAGGTATGTGTGGAGAGCAAAGAGATGGGGGTTAGACCACTTTCAGCTATTTAGTTACAAACACTTTACCCCAAAAAAATAACAGAATCCGGACATTGTTTTGGTGCATTACTTGAATGTGCCATATCCGGATGATAATAAAATGGCTGTCATAGCGCCCAGCATAACGCTCTGGGGCGATAAGAAGGAGTGGACCAAGGAGGAGCTAGTTAGCCAACTGAAGCCTATGCGTGAGTATTAATAAGTGTTTTCTAATTAAGTCTGCATACAAATTTTTCCATATGTACGCAGTCTCCACGGTTAATTCGGATGAGGATTCCGACTCGGGCAATGATATAGAAATATCAGTGAGTATAACCGACCAGTAAACAACTTTATTTGCTTTTTTATAAATCAAAGAATAATCATAAGATAAGAATAGAAGATAAGAATAAAATTAAATATATAAATAAAAGAATAAGCATAAGTTAACAATAGAAGATAAGCCGAAATGGCCTAATTTTTTGATAAAGCATAAAATTAAAGATTTTAAGAGCTAAACAGATCAGTTTGTATAACAGTTTAACTGTCAATAAGTAGACAAGTAAATCTACCAAAGCAACTTCTACCAGTTTTAGTAGTTACATTTGTACTTAAAATTTGTGCCCCGCAGACAGCGGAGACGGTGGAGTCGATTGTTTGTCAGCTGATGGAGAAGCAGCGTCTGTCGAGGCAGGCAGCTCTAGTCAAGCAGCTCGACTGCGGCTGCGGAGATGCAACGTGTGCCGATGGCAAAACCTGTACGCATCCCGTCATGAGACGCACGGGCGGCATACTCAAATCCGTATCGGAGAAGCGGCCCAATGATGCCTATAGCACCGCCAATGGTACGCCCAATGTTGTTGTGGCCAGCAAGGTGAGTTTAGATGCGATTCAATTGATTGAAGACGCAGTCAATCAGCTTCCACTTGCAGCTTTACTCGCGTTGGTCGGAGCGTCATAGGCAGCGGGAGGCTACTTTGCATATGGACAATCCGCATGCGCAGTTTCACAATGCCACGCAGCAGTTGCCGCAGGAGTCGGCGATCAAATTTCAAATCATTCCGCAGCAGCAGCAACAACAACAACAGCAGCAGCAGCAGGCCAATCACAGTGATGGCAACTATCAGCAGCAATATCGTGGTGCCAATCAAATGTTGGCCACAAGAAGTAATCTAATAATACAACAACAACAGCAGCAGCAACAACAACAACAGCAGCAACAACAACAACAACAACAACAACAACAACAACAGCAGCAGCAGCAGCAGCAGCAGCAACAACAATATCAACAACAGCAACAACAGCAACAGCACTTGAATTTGCAGCGTTTTGTGGCCAGTCACAATCAGAGCAATCAGAGCCATAATCAACATAGTAGCAACAACAGCAGCAGCAACAATTCGGCACATTTAAATCATCGACTTCAAATTGCAAATACAACAATTACAGCAACAACTAGGGAGGCGGCAACAACAGCAGCAGTAGCAGCAGCAGCAAATGCCTCAAATATCATGGATACGGAACTAATTGAAAATCAAAGTCAGCAGCAACAGCAGCAGTTGACCGCAAATGGCAACAAAATCAGCCACAACAGCAGCAATAAGCAATTAACAGCAGCAATAACAACAACAACAGCAGTCGCAGCAGGAGTTCACACAAACAACGAATTAAATGTCGTTAATAATAATGTGCACAACAACAACAACAACAGCAATAACTTTATATACAATCAACAGCAACAGTCGAATGCAAGCAGCAACAGTCAGCAGCAACAACAACAGCAACAGC
Organism: Drosophila dives; assembly: GCA_035042365.1. NCBI lineage: Eukaryota > Metazoa > Arthropoda > Insecta > Diptera > Drosophilidae > Drosophila > Drosophila dives. Next base: position 2,958,206 of record JAWNLJ010000431.1, on the reverse strand, counting down.
AACATTATTATAAATTGCAACAGACAGTTACCCCCGGCAACATAAGCAACAGTAGCAGCAGCCAACCCCCAGTTGAGGCCATGTGCATGTCACCTGAGCATCACAGCAGCGGGGGCAGTAAAAGTAATAACAACAACAACAACATCAGCAATCAGCTCACATCGGCAGCAGCAACGTCTTCCGCTGGCAATACTCCTTCCACGTCGGCTACATCATCCACCTCGAGTTCCTTACAGTCGATTATCGATGGCAATCAGCAGCAACAAATTACAACGACAACAGCAAACACAACAACAACAGCGGCAGCAGCAGCAACTTGTGATAATTTAATGAGCACCAATTCGCTTGCTGAGGTAAATTTTGAGTTTTGAGTTTTGAGTTGGTGTTTATGAGTTTTGTGTTTCAACCGCAAGTCGGCTGCACTTATGCTATTTATGTTGATTAAATTTGTACTTTACAGCTGGAGTTGGGCAGCAGCAGCGAGCAACAGCAGCAGCAGCTACAGCAACAGCAGACGTCAAGCAACTACAACAACAAGAACAACAGCGTCAACAATCAGGGCACGGATAAGGCCCAAATTCTCAATGGTTGTGCAAACTACAGTGCTTCCAGTGATAACAGTAGCCAAATTAGCACCAGCGACGAGAGTAGCAGCTTTGGCACCAACAACAACAATCCCATTAGCAGCAGCAGCAGCAACAACGACGATGAACAACCCCAACCGGAGACTATCAGCTTCTTTAATGAGACGCTCGATCTTTCGCATGAGGACATTCAACGCACGCTTATAGCAAACATGCCGTTCAATAACAACAACAACAATGTAGTTGCAACAGCAACAACAATAGTAACAATGACAGCACCAACAACAGCAGTTAACAGCAGCAACAACAACGAAACAATTGTCACACACCAACAACAACAACCGCATAGTGTGGAGGAGACAGAGGGTGAAGATGAGGACACAGCTGATGTCTTTGCCAATTTGGATGCGTTTGACATGCTGGTGGAGTTTCCAGAGCTTGATCTAGATGATAAACAGGCGCTGAACAACACAGCGTTGCAGCAGGAGCAAAGTCTGGTGCAAAGTTCCTCCTATCTAGGAGCAACCACACAATCGCAGCTGCAACAATCGCAGTCGCAGACGCAGCGGAAACTGCTCAACATCTGTGACTTCAGTCCGGAGTGGTCGTATACCGAGGGCGGGGTTAAGGTGCTTGTTGCGGGTCCCTGGACCAGTGAGGGGGGTTGTTATACGGTGCTCTTTGATGCACAGCCCGTGCCCACGGTTCTGGTGCAGGAGGGCGTCTTGCGGTGCTATTGCCCCGCCCATGAGGCAGGTCTGGTAACATTGCAGGTGGCCTGTGGCGGTTTCTTGGTCTCCAATTCAGCCATGTTTGAGTACAAGCTATCGCTGCTCGCGGATGCACCCTTCGATGCCAGCAGCTCCAACGATTGCCTGTACAAATTCACGCTGCTTAATCGGCTCTCCACCATCGATGAGAAACTACAGCTCAAAGTGGAGAATGAACTAACGGTAAAGATCTCAAATTCATAGCTGAAATGCAAACTGTATTAAATATTTTATTCATTTACAGACCGACCACACATCTTTGTATCTGGAGCCGAACTTTGAGGAGAAGTTGGTGGTTTACTGCCACCGGCTAATGAAGCACTCCTGGAGCACGCCCAGTACTGGTGCCAATTGGAGTGTCGGATTGCGAGGCATGACACTCTTGCATTTGGCCGCCGCCTTGGGCTATGCCAAGCTGGTGGGCGCAATGCTCAATTGGCGCTCCGAGAATCCACATATCATACTTGAAACAGAGCTGGATGCGCTCAGTCAGGATGTACATGGCTTCACGCCCCTTGCATGGGCCTGTGTGCGTGGGCACTTGGAATGCACATTGCTGCTGTACAAGTGGAACCACAATGCGCTGAAGATCAAGACGCAGGCACAGCACACGCCCCTCGATCTGGCCAGCCTGAAGGGACACAAGCTGTTGCTTCAGCAGCTGTGCCGCATGGAGAAGGATCGCTGCCGCAAACCCCAGCCACGTGGTGGCCTAACTAATCTCTCGATGAATCTGGGCATTGAGGCAACCACAGAGGAGTCCGCCTATAGCGTTTACGAACTGGAGCTGCAGCGCAGGCATGATGGAGTCTTTCTGCGACCTGTGGCAATGCACAGGTGGGTTAATGAGAATCTAGCATTTGGATATATCTGAGTGGACTATTATTATATTATTATTATATTATTTCTTGTTATGTCAGCAGCAATCAAAGTCCGCCCAATAACAGCAGCCGCTACTCGAAGCGATCCTCAATTGACAGTGGCATCAACATGGACATGCGCAGCAAATCTGGCAAGCCGCTGGCACGTCTGCATAGGTAAGTTTTGAGATCACTCCTCCATATGCACACATCTTATCCAATCTTATCTGACTTGGATTGCAGCAGCTTTGAGCCGCATGACAACTTTGCTCTTGGCGTGGACTCTCCTCTGGACTCGTTGACCAACTGCTCGGGATTGTTGTCGCCGCTGCGCAAGATGGATTTTGCACTGTGTAAGTCTCGCATGTGCTAACTGTTATTGTTTTTAGCCATTTCAATTATTGTGTTGCGATATACATATGCTAAAACAAACGACCTCTCGCTAAATTGTTGTACACACCAGGCGAGGTATCCACGGGCAAATCGAGTCCCATTCACGACAAAGACATCGATTGCGATGATGAGAATTCGACGAGCGTAACGGACGCAACCCTAAACAATGAGCTCAGCGATGCCGTCGTAGGTCAGTGAGGCCTATAAACCCAAACTCAAAATCTATGCTAACCTATTATCGTAATTTCGTAATCGTAACACGCTAAAACGAATGCCATCAAATTTAATATGCATTTGTGTATATAGCTACCATATATCGACTATGGCTCTCTATCTGTCTGTCTCTCAATGTTGTTCGTTGCTGTTGTTAATTTTGTTGTTGCATATGTATATATACTATATATATACTTGTACTTGTACTATAATGTTATCTACACTCAACTCACATATTTGGTGTTTCAGGCTCCGCTCGACTGTTGTAAACGTCATCATTTCTAAAAATAATCTATGTAAATTTAAATTTTTGATGTTGATTGCTGTTTGCTATGAATGTCTGCGTATGAGTATAATTATGAATATGCGTAGTATATTCATATATATTCATGTGAACAAGGTTATGATCTGGTATATATATATGTGTACCACACATATATATTACTATATACTTGTTTGGAATATCTGTTTGTTTGATTAGAACTAACCGTAAATGTGAGTTTTTATCGATGTACACACACACACACTAACTTACACACACACACATACACTCTAAAAGTCACTAACTAAAATGTAAATATGTCTAATAATATGTGCTCATTCTGTAAATATTAAGATTGGTCTACGAAACTAACACAACAACTAACAAAACACAACTCATAATTGGGGGCAGCTTGAATAAGCAAAAATCTTACTTACAAAGAAGAGTATACAGTAGAATATAATAAAAGGTGATTAAATTGTGGATATTTCTATTCCTAGAAGTAATCATATTAACTCTCTCATCTTATGTCTTTTAAATAACTCTTTACTAACAACATTTGCAAGTAAGCAATTCTTTCGAGCTGCCCCCATAACATTTACTAACTGAAGTGCTTGTCGATGTGTATTATATATAATTAAAATAAAAAAAAATAATAATAAAAAAGTACAGAACAAAAATGTGTAGATTTTGGATCTATAAATTTGCGCATCATTTTGGATTAGCAACTTTCATTTGTGTGGTTTGTTTTCAGGGGATTCGGATGCAAAGGTCCTAACACTAGCGGAACACATTATAGCAGCTATGCCGGAACGCATCAAGGTGATGGTTAATATAAATATATAATTAAAAAGTCAAAGTTTTCTCTAATTATTTTTATTTCCCACAGAATGAAGCGGATGAGATGATGGTGCTTGGCAGTCCACTGACGGAACCGCTGACCTCGGAGTCTTCGGCACTGACTGATAGCTTTATGGATCCTCTACTTGATTCGCTGCCGAATACGCATTTCGACAGTGATTTTAGTTTTGATTTTCACGATCATAGCTATCGCTATCACGATGTCAGCACACCTTGCTCCAGTTTAAGTCCGGCCAGTTCGGGGCCATTGCAGTCGCCGGCTAGCTACTCTATCCTGGGTACAGATCCATCGGTTAGCTCACCCAGTCCGCCGCCGTCAACCAAGCAGCTGACGGAGTTTCTGCATGCCTCTAGCATATCGCAGTATCCCTTTGAGGCGGATTTCTCCAAACTAACGCTTACGGATACAGAGCAGCGGGAGCTGTACGAGGCAGCCAAGTGCATACAGAAGGCATATCGCTCCTACAAGGGTCGCCAGAAGATGGAGGAGCAGAACAAGGAGCGCACCGCAGCAATTGTTATACAGAACTACTATCGTCGTTACAAACAGTACGCCTATTACAGGCAGATGACCAATGCGGCGCTGGTTATCCAGCATGGCTATCGATCGTATCGGCGCAACAAGCGCTTCAAGAAGTCCCAGCACACCAACAGTGGCATGGGCACGGGTAGCGAGCAAGGTAGCGTTAGCAGCAACTCGCAGTGCCTCTCCAGTTTCTACGATCACTACAAGCAGGATCAGCAGCAGCAGCAGGAGCTCAGCTCACAGCCCAGCACGCCCAAGGAGACGAGTCCATCGGGTCCCTTAAAGTGAGTACAAAAATAGATTTCTATTAATTTGCATCTATAAATTATATTACTTTTATGCACAGGCGTACATATTCTCAGTCAACACAAAATCAGGCTGCCAGAAAAATACAACAGTTCATGAGACAATCACGCATCAAGTAAGTACTAGCATTCAAAATACTTAGTTATAGTCATAAGATTATATAGTTCTATCGGGAATTCAAATTGTAACTGTCAACTCAATTTGCACGCAAGCATTTGGGATAGCAACTTGACGACTTTGGTAAGATCTCATTGGAGTATTGTTGATTTGCATAAATAATCTAATTTGCATTTAATTGTATAATTTTAATTAGTTAGAGTTTACCTTAAACTGATTTTTTCTGTTAGATTGTTCAGTGATATCAAAATTGTAATTCATGCTTTTCACTCTTCATCACATAGACTACAGAGAGAGCGAGCCGAAAAAGAGAAGCTGGTGCACCAACGCAGGGCGGAATACCTTCAAAACTTGCAGTTTCAAGGGCAGCAGGAAATGTTAATATGCCATAGTGAAAATAGGTGCATATGTCTTGCTATATCCACATATAAAAGTATTACTAATAGATTAACTTTTATCCCTTGCAGCAACATCAGCAACAATCTGCAACACATGCAACCCAATCAATGAGCGCAACTTGCAAAATGAGTGAACTTTAAGCATAAGAATATCACAAGAGGAAAGATAAAAACTATGTTCAATAAGAATTTATTAATAGCTTTAACAACTGAGTGAAACTTTCTACTTTCATAATTGTTTATTAAGACACGCAGCACCTCTTGTAGCAGAACTTTCGTTTCTTACTCCTAATATTATATATACTTCTATATATGTAGTAGCAAGATCTGCACTTTTATTCATTTGCATAACGAATTTTAACAAATGTGTAGTACTTATATTTATGTATGTACTATGCGGCAAACTTTGTAAACGTAGCGCATTTTAGGTTAAGTGCGTTTTAAAATACATATGATTATATGATATGTATGTATATCTTCGCAAGAGAGAGCTCTACTTTTCCATTTGTCAACTCAAAAGAACTTATTAACGAAGCCTTCGAAAACTTTTTAACTCCAAGTGTAGTGAAAAAATGTAGTCTATTATAAATACTAATGTATAACTAATATAAATCAATATTACGCATAAGTTTATGCCATATATAGTAAAAATAGTAGTTTCCTTTGTATATAATTAGTTATAATTCAGAAACTTCAGAAACTAGTCTATTTTATTGTATTATATTAAAATGCCACATTTTTTGATTCAGCTCTGCGTACTAAGCTTGTTTATAAAACAGCCCCCGACAGCCTGTAAAATCTGAAGCATTAATTCTCGATTTTATCATAGTTGTAGTATTATATATTGTCTGCGCTTTACTCAAAGCTCAGCTCGAAAGTCCAATGTTGTTATTGATTTCTAAAATCGGAGCAAGCCGCAGCAGCGAATAATACATATGTATATCATGTTAAAAACATTTATAGTTGATTTTTTATTTATGTATACTCTTTAAGCATGTACTAAAATTCTATGCTGTTTTGCTTAACGCGGGTACTTAAAGCCAAGTCTTAAAACTTATGTGACTGTTTAGTCTAGCAACAAACGTAGTTAATGAATATAAAAACAAAATAAAACCTTATGCTCGCCATGTTACTGCAGCAAAACTTGATAAACAAAATGAATCGATAAATCGAACTATATATTTAACAATTGTTCATCTTTCAACTGACCCAAAAACTAAAAGAAAAATAAACAAATATTGTAGAAACTAAGATTAAGCAACAGCAGAAAACGATATTTTCGATTTTCCAACTAAATGTAACAATACAAGAATTTTTGTAAATTATTTTTGTCCGTCCACATTGTTAGCTTTCATAACATAAAAGAAATAAATATACTAAATATAAAATTATATATACAATTTATACCAAATAATAAGCCACATTTTAAACGAAGCGTTGAAGTTTAAGTAGACAACAACTGGCAGATATTGTATAAACAAAACTACTTGAGTGAATGAGTAATGCCCCAAATATTCATATAGGAAAGTTGGAACCTTGGCATAGTACATACAATTTATATAGACATACCTCCAGCACGCCTCAGACTCCAAAAGGGAATAATTCTTGTCATCTATACAAATACATAAGAATTGATACAAACACAAAAACTTACAAAACTTACAAACATAAAAACCAAATACAAATACACTGAAATTTAACGTATTTCAATTTCTTGCTATTGTTAGGCATATGCAAAAAACTCGTTGCATTGGGCTGTGAGTTAATCTATATACTATGTACGCAATATGTATGAGTTCGGATGGACCCTAAATTGGGGCTAGGCACAGTTGTTGTGGGCTATCGAAAGCCATTTCTAGATCTATAAAAAAAATTGTTAACTATTTAACTATGTCTAAACTTCATTTGCACCTACTCTTAACTTCAATTGCATTTCTTTGGATATAACTTAACTACTTATGTACTTATATATAAATCGAAACTAATCTGAAATGAAGACTAAAAAGATTTCTCTACTTAATGACTTATAAAGATTGCAATCAATTTGAGAGCAACGCATAAACCATTTATGCAGAGCTCTTTTGTTACTTGTTACGTCGCCGGAATGTAAAAATATTTGCAATATTTGCACACATATACTTAATACTATTACAACTACTACACACAACTACACACTCACTCACTCACACTCTACACTAAACTACAGTCTTTGGCAACCACACACACACACAAAAGTGGGCGTGGCTAGGGAGTCAACAAACCTGAGTGTGTGTTTAAGCTCTAGCTAAAAAAATTAATAATTAAAAAAAAAACTAAAAAAAAAAATGCCAAAAGGCAAGGAAAAACTTAAAGTACCTTAAGCCAATTGGCACTAAAACTTAAATCTAATAAACAATTTAATTTTTAATTATAAAACCAGACTATTATGCTATCATAAATGAAAAATAACTAACGTAGACAGAAATGTTTGTAAGTAAACGCAAAATATTTAAAACTTATCCATAAATGAAATGGATATTATATTAAAGTCCTTGCTAGTTTTATAGAATCCACTTTTTCCAAATGTTTTTAGGTATGACTATAAACACTCTATAAAACTAAAATGAACACCAATTGTTGATATTCGATAACATTTTATACTTACAATATATTCTAGCTAAAGTACGACATGCTGATAATTGGTATTCACATATCTGTTTTATAATTGGAAAATCCCCCATTTATATAGATAGACTATGTCCTAAGAACTTTCAAAGTGCAAATTCGCAAATCCGAAAGTGTAACAACTCTTACAAGTCCCAAATCTAAAAAGAAACAAACATTTTAATTAAAACACCAACTAATTATGTTACATGAATTTCGCACCAGACTTTGTAGAATGAAATGCAAATTTTCGAAATTGTAAGAAAAATAAACTGTTAACTCAACTTTTATGTCACATATAGCGTAACAACTTTTTAAATAATATATACATACATACCTACCTTATTACGAATTATTCAACATGAACTATATATACATATATATACATATATATATATATATATATATATATATATACATAAATAAATCTAAATTTATAATTATACAACAAGTAATCGATGATTAACGTTATTAACAATGATACAACATATTATATATAAACTCTATATGCATATGTACTATATGCGAATATACATATTGTAAAACGACTTTCCAGTTTATGTAAAATTGTAATTACATTCAATAAAGTTTAATTCAACACTTTAGTTGAACTGAACGCATTGTCTATTTTTTAATGACTCCCCAAATGAGACGTTCCCATTAACCAATAGTCCTATCCACGTTTTGTGTGATAAGTTGCATCCTGTCACACCTACAACATTAACCTGGGAGAGCCGACCCGAGATACTCTGTTGCGCTGAGAACTTAACAAACCAATTAGTAGTAATCAATTTGTCTGCAGCCGACAAAGAGCTGGCGCCATCAATTATCAATTAAGTTATAACCTTTACTTAACCCTATTTCTCTTTTCTCTCCGCTTTACTTTTATCTCTGGGAGAAAGTCAGCGCCTAAGATGCAACATGTGGCGCTGATAAGAGCGACTACTCTGTAATAATACGTTTTTTACCTGCGTTGCAGCTGCAAACATTTTCCTTTTCCTCCTCTGTTTTTTTTTTTGGGCTCAATTAACACTTGATCATTGGCTGCACATCGGTTAGCCTGTTTCTCTCGAGATTTTGTATCTGTTGGATGCGTTGTTTCCTAATTACGAACACAATGCAAAATGCCATTTGCAGTGCCTTGTTAATATATTGACGACCTTTGCAAGTGTAATTGGATGCTGTTGTTGTTATTATTAATGGACCAAAGCCTTCCTGTCTATTTTGCCAGATCAGTTTACACCTGTTGTATGGGCAATCGCAGTTTAGCCCAAATTGCCAAAGCAAATAGCATATCAAATGCGCTCTATGACAAATGCGATTTGATGCAGTCATTCTGCCTTAGAGATGGGCATTCGAATGGAAACACGAATTCAAATATGAATTTTTACCATTGTAAAAATAGTTATTTAAATAATAAAGAGCAAACTCTCTGATGCAAGAAATAATGCTTCTTTTAACGTGATCACTCTTCGTTATCTGTTGCCAGTTCGTGTCACGACTGTAGGCACGACTAGCACTCAACTCTAATCCGAAAGTGATGTGATCTGTCATTGTTACGTGGGCAATCCGGCCCAGCGGCAGACTCAGATTGGGTCGCTTCAGTGGCGCAACGGAAGCGCCGTGGGGAAATGTGAAACCAAGCGTTGCTATTCCGATTCCCGTTACTGTTCCCGCTAAACAACAAAAGCCTTCCCAACAATAATAATAATACCTCCAAATATATAAACAAGGTAAATAGATTTAATTACGCCCACTTTTTATTTAGGGTTTTGTTTAGCTTTTGACAAATTGGTTTATTAGCTGGAAATTTTGAGTTATTTTCATTTTATTTCACGGTTTTGGTTTTCATGCGTCTGGCCAAGTTGCAAGTAGCACTTTTACCACAGTTAACCTTCTGTGCTTTGTGCACACTATTATTTATATAGTTCCACATGCTGATTTTATACATTTTTCATTATATATTTGGGGTGATTTAATGCTTTTCGTTAATCAAAAGAGGTAAGCTTAACTTATAAGGCATTCATAGTTTATTCTCTAGAGAGCATATTTCTGATCAATTTAATATTTAGTTAAGCAATATATATATATATATATATGGGTTTTATTTGCATTGTAATTTATACTGACTAAGCTGGATTTTAGCAGTAAAATAGTTATTGTCGCAATTTTGTAGCTATAAGTTAGGTTAGTAATCTAGAATCGATTTGCTGTCATAAAATCTGACACCTTTGCATTAATTTCTGTTTAAGCAATTAAGTGCCTCTAATTTGACAATTATAACACTTCATAAAGTCTGTGATTAATATTTGATATAGACACCTCTGGTATGTGGGTCATAAGATCAATTTTGATTGGAAGTCTGGCTGAATAGAAGGCCAAGTTATCAATTTTCTATACGGATGTTCTGCTTGAAGATACCCTACATCTGTTTAAGAAACATGTAAATAAGAGTGTATAATTACCTTAAATTCGAGATTTTATTTTATAGTTTTGTTTAAGTATGCCTAAGAGATTTGAAATTTTAATGTGCAGATTTTTAATTCATATGTAAATATTAAGCAGTATAAAATTAATTTGCCTGAAGTAGTTATGTATCTACGAGCTATAAATCGACTCGGTTGCCTTGATTGACTCAGAAATAACACTAATAAATATATAAATATTTTTTTATAGTTTTGATTTCTCCTTAAATCTGTTGAATAATATTGGCTTATAACTTTATCACCCTTTTCATGCAGTGTATATGAAAACTATCAAAACGGCACAGCTGTCACGACAATGAGCCGTAAATCTTGGTAATACTCAAAGAATGGCAACAATTATTGGCCATTTGATAGAGCTTTACAACTTGGCCATAAGCCGAGACAAGGTATTGTCGGTACCAGTAACTATTGTCGACTGGCTCATCTTTCTAGGAACCAAATTGCAGTTAATGTCAGCGATGAGTCACGTTTGCCAATCTCAAATCGAGAGGTGCTCACAATCAAAGCCAACTATTGCACTCGATGCCAAACAATGGACATTTAATAACATGACAAACACCTGTGAATGTTGTTGTAGTTGTTGCAGTTGTTGTTGCCAGTGATTTGCTGATTTGCTGAGTTATGAACTGTGTTATTCTGTCTGTCAACGCTTCAGTAAAATTGTTGTAATTTAACGTAATTGCATTTAATAAGCCATTGCAACGTTTGTTACTTAAAATGTCATCAATTCACGCAAATGGCTTAAGATCAAGATTACATATGTATATATCGATGTATATGTCCATAAGTGTGTTTGCTTGGGACTAAAGCCATGCTAAACTTGAACATGGAAATAAACAACGCTGTGGCATGTGTGCTGCACAAAAATTTGCATAAATAGTAAATCAATTAAAGCGACACGTATCCAAGAAATGCATTAGAGCTGGCTCACAGGAGACAGCTTAAACTGCCCCGGATCGAACACCCCCTGTTCACCCCTCCCACCTACTCCCATCTGTGCCACCTTGCCGCCCCTCTGGTAGCGTGTGTCAAGCTGTTTTGTGACTGGCTGAGCGACTACCGCAAATGGCGGTGGCGTGGCAGAAGCGCAAAGTTAGCCAGTTGAAACAAATTTCACAACTGGCCAACAGGCTGTAAATAACCGACAATAAATCACTTTGAACAAAATGCTAAAAAAAAAACACAGCAGTAACAACTACATCGAAAAATACAAAAATGATTTGTAAAATAGTAAGCTGCAAATCGCAGTTGTTGTTGCAAATTTAAACAAGTTGTAAATTTGTGAGAAAATAAATGAAAAAAATCAAAAAACAGCAGCGTGAAAAATATTTGTAAACACGTAGTGATGATGAACATGATTTGTGTGTGTGTTTCTGTATTTTGAGCCACGCTGACAAATCACCTGTTGGGCATTTGATAAATGCTTAAGAGTCCAGCTAACAAATTCTTGACATTAACCCACTGGCGATGAGGGGCCGTTAACACGACTTTTACCCGCATCGATAAATAATTGATTTGATTGCCGCCACAATTTGAGGAAAGCTTTCCCAAGCCATTATCAACCGCATTAATGGCTTTTAATGGCTTGAATGACGACCCCAAACGCCAATCTTGTACTCATTTCAGTTGCGGCAGTCACGTGCAAGGATCTTTGCATAGACGCTGATCGGCGAGCGCTTCCAACATGTTGCAAGCTAACTAACGAACGAGGGCAGGTCGAAATGTTATGACTAAGGGGAAGTAAACTGGTTTGAAAATAGCGATGTGAAGTAAAGTATAAATTGTTGAATTTTAAAATATGATTACTTACGTACTTTAAATATATTATCTGAATATCTGATTAAATTGTATATGAATAAGATGCTCTTGAATAACGTAAATATAGCGATATATACAACTATTACTGGAATATATATATGTATATTCAAAAAAAAAATATATATATATATGTATATGTATATATATATATAGAGCATACGGTTAATAAAAAGATATTATTTATAAACCCAATTTGACAGTTTTAAATAAATACACGTAGTTTCTTTAAGGTATTCCTATTCTCAATAATAAGTTTTAATTCTATTTTTTTAACATTCGCCAAATTTGAATAACTTTTCGCCAAAAAAGATTGTAATAAAATCTAAAACGGAGAAGTAGTAACAAATGCTCCCACTTCTGATTTAACATCTACTCACTAACTATTCAAAAACTCTTTGGGTAACCCTTGCTTCACCCTCAGTCTCCTCGAACTTAGCTCAAACATGTTCGCTGCGCCAGCTGATTGAATAGTTTGTTTGAATTTCGTTCAACTTGCAGTTTGCCAGTTCTTATACGACATTCGCGTCAAGCGGTTGACCCGGGTCCAAAAAAAATACCCGAGCCCAAACGAAAACCCGAAGAAAGAGAACAAAAACATCGCCTTCGTGTCGTGAAGACTCGTGTCGTGTCGTGTCGAGTCGTGTTGCAGCGTTTTGGGAAACCTTTGCATTTGGCTGCTCGGGTCTTTAATTGTGTTACTAATGAGCCGCATTTATGTTAATCTTGGCACCCGGGCAGCAGCCACGGCAACATCCCCAGCAGCAGCAGCAGCATAAGCGGTTGTCATCTAAGCTTTCAGGCGATCGTATGTTGGTTGCCGACGGATGCTTCCTGCACAGCGAACGCATCTTTATCGCGCTGTGAATTAACATACAACATTCAAACACTCGCAAGAGTCACAATGGGATTCAAAGACTCGGCATTCAGCTGAGTGTTTCTTCTTTTTTTTTGGTAGTTTTCACCTGCTGTGCCGTTTATGGTTATTGCCGCAATTTCGTTGTGACAGTCGGAGGCGCTTTATCATAAATTAAAAAGTCGTGTAGACGGACAGACGGACAGACAGACGGACAGACAGACAGCCAGGCAGTCGGACAACAGATCGGCGGACCCGTGGACCGTGTGGTAGGCAGTCGTGTGGCTGCTTCTTCGCGTGATTCGCGGTCAGTGTGTGGTGCGTGTGGTGCGGCGATTTAGTGGCTGATGGATGATGCTGTTGAAGTCCGAGTCAAGCTGTAGTTGAGGCTGAGTTATTTGCATGAATGAAACGCAACGAGTGATGAACGAGCTGGAACGTCTTAACAGTTTTTGCTCCGAGCTTTACCCGATCTGTGCGCTCATCTTTGCGATGACTTAATTTAATACTGCTGCCAGAAGGTGTTAATTAGCATATGAACAAATACCAATACACTCAAAATTATTTCGGCAACACATTTCTTATTTGGACTCTGCCACGATCTCCATTGACATCTCAGTCTCAGCCGGGTTTCTATTTTATGCCATCGTCTGCGCGTTTAGCTCATTAATAATAGAAATAGGCTGCAGTATCAAATGACAGCGATTTGTCAGTAAATATATATATATATATATATGTATATAAACAATAAAAAACGCGTCCCGGCTCATAAATCCACAATCTTAAAGAAAACAACAAGAGAAACAATAATAATAATAAAATGCCTGCTGTAATTGTGCAAACCTCGACAAATTTCATATGGCCAGTTGTAAAGTTTCGAATGCACACTTTTAGTGTGAAAAGAATATGATGATTCTCGTCGAACTCCTCGCAATTGTGTTTGTGTTAGTGTTTGTGTGTTGTGTGTGCCCCGCGTTTTCTCTTACGACGTAGTCATGTGGAAAATACACAACAAACTCTTAATATATTTACTCTGGATTATGGAAATAAGGTAAAGTACCAGACAAAAAAGGTCAACCACAAATCAAATTTCTTTCTCTCTTCGTTATTCAAATTATTCAAATTAATCTTGGCCAAACTGCCTAATATGTTTGTATAAATAATAGAAGATCAATCGTTTTGTTCGAATGGTGAATCGAAACAATCTATTCAAATACCGATTAAATTTGGTTATAAATGACGTGACACATTTTTCTAAATATGGTTAAAAGATAGACGAGTGGTAAAAATTGTATAGATACAGTAGATGGTTGAATTATTTTAGCATCTTCATAAACTATACTCCAAGCTGAATATCAAGATTTCGAAAAGTCTTAATTATCATGTTATATTTATAGGATGACATATTTAATTTTATTGAAACTAAATAATTTAATACCTAATTTAAATTAACTAATTTAGTAACAGCTTCATTCTTGCTATCTAAATAAACTATAAATTATAAGCAAAGACACCTGCAATACCCATTAAATAGGGCAGGGTATAAATCATTTCGTTGTAAGATACATGCACAGATTGGTAGCTTTCTCGTTGTGTTTTATTGATACAAGATCTTGCACCAGTTGACAACTGTTTCCTCTCAACGTTGTCTCAACAGTTAAGATCGCCACAATCGCTGATTTTCATCGGGGCAACTGGGAAAATGAGTTGCATGTAAATAGTTATCAGCAGACGCCCAAACACAATACGCCCAAATCGTAGCTGAGATCGTCTATTCTAGTTGAGAGCAGGCGTCGCAAAAGAGGAAAAAATAACACGAATACACAAACAAATCGAGAGCGGGAAAACGCTAAAAAAAAAATCTCATTAAAATGGGCAATTAAATGACGGCAGCAGCAACTAAAACCAACTGGCAGACAGACAGACAGACGGGCGGACAGAGAGGCTGAGTGACTGAGAGATGAACGATGCAGCAGTTGACTGCCACATAACGAATGCCATTTTCCAAGTCAAAACACAGTTTGCCAATCAAAGCTGGCTAAAGGAGCAACGGGAGCAGCAGCAACAACAACAGCAACAACAACAACAACTACGAACGACAACTGGAAATCAATTTTTGCCATAAACTCATCAACGTGCCTGGCTAGCTGCGTGTGTTTCGGCTGCTATCTAATTGCCTTGGCGCAGTCAGTTGCAAGTATCTTAAAGATACGCGCTGCCTGCTCCAGCTAAAGTGGGCTGGTCTTGTGGGCAGCCACGCCGCCGCCATGTCGGCCAGGTTAACAACAATGCGCATCAAGAACAACAGCTAACAACACAACAACAGGTAGAAGCAGGCTTCGACCACTTCACAGGTTGCTTCTCACACATCTGGGCCCAAAAAAGGGTCTTAACCCAGAAACGCAGCCACAGCGCTTGTAATTGGTGTTACTGCAATTTTAAAGCGGCTCAAATGGCATCTTGTAATTGCACACTTGGAAAAAAGAAATGTGACCTAGAATTTGGAAAGACGTCCTGGTAACACGAAATATTTTCTAAATCATCAAATTTTATGTTTAACTTTCACTTTTGTAAATTATTACAAAAAATATATTTTTAGAATGCCAACATTTCAAAATAAATCTTCAAGATGTAATTTATAATTTTTAAAAGTTAACCAGGATAATCCCCGAAATGCATCATTTAAAACTGAAACTGAGTTGTTAAAATTTCATTCTCAGGGGCACATATGTTTTTTTTGGTTTTTTTTTTTTGGAGTGCAGGAGAGTTGGAGATACAACGAGATATTGAGAGTGGGGGAAACGTGCTCGTTACATGCATTGGAACAATTGCAACTCATGAGCTTGCAACGTGCAGACAAACGCTAAAATTGTGATCAAGATCGTCGTAAGTCGTTGCAGTTACAAGCCCAAAAATGGCCTTTAAAGTGGTTCCTGTTGCCAGCCAAAGTCGAAGTCAAAGCCAACAGTCACAAGCCCAACCACAAACACATTTAATGCCGAAGTTTTTGCTGTGCGGGAGCCGTTGGCGGCGATGGGCAATGGTTGGTGGTGGTTGTGGTGATGGTGATGGTGATGGTGGTGGTGCTTGGCGGTTGGTTTTGTACTTTGGATGAGTGATCGACTCGAGCACAAACAAAACAATCTGCGCTTGATCTGTTTGTCTGTTTGTCTGGCAAAGCCAGCTGGCCAAATGACTCTTGGCCAGTTGTTGTGGCTCTGATACTGGCTCTGCCTGCAATTTCCAATTGCCCATGACGAACGATCCGTTTGGGCTTTTACCTGTTACCAGTTAGTTGGCCAGCCTAGGACAGCCTGGCCATATGCCTATACGTCTTTCGCGGCTCAATTACGACGTCCGTTTTGTTGCCGGGATTTTGGCCGAGCAATGCGCTTTATTGTTGTACTTGTTGTTGTTGTTGTTGTTGCTGTTGTGATTGCCTCGCCATTTGTCTGCCGCGTGGCAGCGACATTTTTCTTGGCCATTGCCAGAGTGGTGCCAGGCTCTCTGGTATTCTGTGTCTGTTGTTTTCATCTTTTTGTACTAATACTCACTAAAACTTAGTAAATAGGGCATATTTTAATTATGCTAATGCATATAAGAAGCAGACACCAAAGTACAAATATTGGCAACAGGAAAATGAGCTGTTGTCAAGTTATTGTCTGTTTTTATAAACTCACAGATTGAAATCAGATTTCGTGCTGAAATTTGAAACGTTGATTCGCAGAAGAAGTTTATTTTTTTGCGGTAATTCTTCCAAATAAAAATATCGATTTACACCTGTAACATATTTTTGGGTAATTAGAAAATATTAATTAGATTACTAAGTACAGGGTAACTGGCAGTCGTGCACTTGCTATTGGGGTATTCTTAGTTGTTTTATTGATGGCATGTTGAACAGCTTTTATGGGTTTTCAGTTTTGTGTTTTGGATATTTGGTACTCGGCATTCGCATGGTGCGAGGCGGCTCCTCCGGCGCCGCCCACTTTACATGCAGCTGGACAATGCAGCTTGGCCACAAAAAAACTTTCAAACTGAGCCAAAGACAAATCCAGCGAGCTCAGTTGCATTGTTTGGATTAATGTGACTTTGTGGCTTCCGCCTCCAATTGGCGCTTTATTTTGGCTCCACACTCGTAAATTTGCAGCATGCAGGCAGAGCGCCATCAACATGTCAGCGAGCCATGTAATTACCAACAGCAGCAGCTACAGATACAGATACAGATACAGATATATCTAGGGATCTATATGCAGCCAGTTGCACAGCGGCAGTCTATCTGGTAGCTCCAAGAGACAAAAGGCTTGAAGCCCAATGCCGCCGCCTTCATTCCAAGGTAATTTGCACAGCGGTTGGTCGCTTAGGCCTAGAACACTAAATATGTACATTCAAAAAAACAAATAGGCTATCAAAAATGTACAAGACACTAGTATTTAAGGGACACTAAATATGCACACGCAAAAAAATAAAAATATAAATGGGATTTGTTGAAGGATCTTCTTGAATTATTAAAATATTTGATATAATCGTAGCTTAAATTTCATAGTTATTTTTTGGTTGCTTAACTCACTTATTTAATGTTTAAAACAGTTGTAAATATGATTGCGATTTAACTTAAATATATTTTCTGTTGCTTACTCTTTTTTTTTAATTTTTTACTTCTACTCCGATCATTATTTTTATATATTCTTTTGCCGAAAATAATTATGCTCATAAGAATTGGTTCAAAGTAGGATGTGATGAACCTAGTTTATTTGGACAAAAATTAATTAATATATTTTTTAAGCAATTGTCCTAGAGCCCTATTTAATTTAAGTCTCAAGTAAGTTAACTATTGTTTAACTTCTCGCAGTGTACTTATCACTGCCCTTTTGGGATCAGTCTGGACTTGGCCCCAGGTCTGACCACCGCTTGACTTGGTCCCAGTTACGCGATTGCGCTCTGGCTCAAATTTTTTCTGGTCTGCAACGCCTGCGCGTGAAAATATTAAAGTCATATTTTTATGAGTCTCCGAAGTGCGCATTAAGAGTGTTGGTTGTTATAGTTGTTGTTGTTGTGGTTGATGTTGCTGATGTTGCTGCTGCTGTTTTTGGGTTGTTATTGACTCACAGTGCGCTTAAGCATTTATGTTTATGCCTTGGACGAGATATAAGTGGTCAGGCTCCCTAGTCAGCTTTAGTTTCAGCTTCAGCTCCAGCTCCAGCTCCAGCTCCAGTTTCAGCTGGTCTTGTTGCTGCTGTTGTTGTTTTTGTTGTTGTTGTTGTTTTTGCTGCCTGCCGCGTGTTGCTAATTGGCGATGCCTGCGTATGCGGTTAAATTATGCGACTGGCCTAATCCATTTTTAATGCTAGTCGGCCGCCAATTCGGTTAGTTGAATGCAGCAAATCACATTTTTGATTTTCGCCCCATTTCAATGATTTGCCAATATGCCCATCGATGGCAGACGCAATTTGTTCGACTGTCCAAAATGGACAGACCGCAACATAAAATTGTCAGCAAAACAAGTTTCGATCATTTAAATGCCATCAATGAATATTTAAAAATAAAAAATAAAACAATAATAATTATTGTTTTTGCAGAGGCGGAAAATAATTACGCGAAAACTGGATCTGATTTAGTTACAATTTCGTTATGACTTTAATGCATATGTAATACAAATGTTGTAGTTATACTTTGTATTTTGGCATGCTTGTAGATTTATTTATTTCGAAAATATTTGAAACAAGTTATTTGCGAAAAAAGAATTGACATCATTGGGTGACTTATAGTATTTAATAAAAATGCAACAGCTCTTTTTAGTAACATTTTAAATAATAATAAATGCAATTTTGGCATTTGTTGTATTTATAAATGCGTCTGTAAATAAATTAAAAACTGCAAACCGAAAACATAATAAGTTTTTAATTGAGTAGCTGATCTCCAAATAGCCGCATATCCATTGTAACAGATGTAAGGTTTTAAATATGATGGCAACCCTGGCGAAAATCAGTGATATTCAGTTCATGACAGGTCCTTGCTCTCTCACGCATCACACGTTTAGCTGGGAATCAGAATCTAAGCCGCGGTTGCAGTAAAACAAAACAAAAAAAAGGGTCACGAAATAAAGGCGAGACCCAAGCGCAAACCCTACGCTTTGATCTAGAGCTACAGATAAAAGAGCTTGGCCTGCAGGAACAACAGTTGAATGAGGAGGAGGGGGACAAAGAGCGGAGCAGGAACAAAGCACAAATCAAGTACACGTGACTTAGACTGTTGACGCTGCGTATGAAGTGGTGCTGAGAATGGAGATGCCATGGGATGGGTTTCGTATCGCATGGTTTTTAGCAATGGGATGAGTTGATGATGAAATTGTCGACGTTGACATGCAACAGGCAATGGGGCAACACCGCAATTTAAGTGGCAGCGACAAATTAAATAAAGCACGAATAAAAAACCAGCATAGAACAAGATTGATTTAAACGACGAAGGTTAAATACACTTGCAGACAGGAGCTCGTAGATATAGTTAAGGAAGTCAGGATAACTATATAAACCAAAAGTATAGATTTTGAAATCGGTTTAGTTTTGTTACAATATCCGACTGTGAAAATTTTTCACCCATGCCTACATGGAAAGGACTTATTCTTCGTAGGAAAGTCATGCCAAGTTTTAACAAAAGTTCCTATATATTTTTTGCATGATATATCTGCATATATATAGTTTTAAAACAAACTGACAGAAGTCTTTAAGCCATGCAGACAGGTATACGGACTGCCTGAACTAGGTATATCGATTCAGTTAGTAGTGCTGATCAGGAATGATGCTTTAGTGGATAGGGATATACATTTCATGACGAAATTAAAAGACCCTTTTGCCAGGGTATAAAAATTTTGTTCAACAAAACTGAGGCAGTAACAAAAGCCCTTAAAAACAAAAGCCCCGATGAAAACAGACAGATTGCTGCGCTTTGTTGTTGTACAAGTTGTTGTTGTTGTTGTTGCTATTGAGGTGGGCATGACGGTCACGGTGTGCGAACGCACGAAAAACTATTGACAGACTGACTGACTGACAAACGGACTGAACGGATGCGCTGCTGACAGATCGATCAACGGAGTTTAACAAAGTTAAAGTTGAAGGTTGGCTGGTGGTTTGATGGTTTGGTGGTTTAGTGGTTTGGTGGTTGTTGGCCTCACCCAAGCATTGCAAGTTGTTGTTGCTGTTGCTTCGATCGCATCCTGGCTTGGTCGTCGTGCCTGTTAAACGAGCCTAATTATTAGTTTACTACCAATTTCGGACTTGGGGCTCGGCAGCATGTTAACAGCATGTACGACAAGTCATGAACAGCAACAACAATCAAGATTGTTAAAATGAAAACGATCGTCGATTGTCGATGGTCGTTTCCAGTTGCTGTCTGTTTACCCAGTTGAAGGGTTAATTTGTGCAGCCGCCCGAGGACATGATCACAAAGTCTCTGGTCTACTCCCCTCGCATGTGCTCCTGCCTTCTGTGAGCAGTGTAATTTTTGTAAATTAATTTAATTGGCCCAATTAAAAATGGGTTGTAAGCGAACTCGCACTGCAGACAAAAGAGAGAGAGGGAGAGAGAGAGAGAGAGAGGGAGAGAGAGAGAGAGAGAAACACATACGGCGAAAGCAGCGTGGCAAAAACGATTGCAGTTCAGCTATTGACAACCAGTTGGAATGGAATTATCAATCGGCATTTGGCCCGAGGATGTAGCACAGCTGTATGTCTCAGTCCTCTCCAGCTTCAATGTGGAGCTGACCATGTTGCTCATGTTTCATATCTCTTTTCCGTTTTTTTTTTTTTGGCGCCTGCGCAGCTGTTTGATTGGTTTTGTTGTTGGTGCCAATCGACAGGTAGACAATTGCTCGTTATTGCATCCACTGGAATGTTATTTTCTATAAACATGTGTGTGTGTGTGTTTGTGTGGGACGTGGCTACAAGAGCCACAAATTCCATTTACAATGGTCTTCCTACGATTTATGAGTGATTACAGTTTGTGACTTGCTTAATTTAAAAAAAATAAAGTCAAAAGAATCCAAAGAAATCGTTATTCAAAATTGAGATCTAAGGCAATGCAATAAGTAATAAAAATAATAATAAACAATATTGTTGTAATAAATAAAAATATTTAATGTGCACCGAAAATGACTTCATACAAAATACAACAAACAGAATTGGCAATTTAGTCTATATAATAATGTCATAAAAAGCACATGTCATAAATACTAAAATAATCCAACAACTAAAAATCGCTTAACAGTTAATAATTACAAGTTGTATTTTTATTGTTTTGTGAAAGGTATTTCAAAGTTTCCAATTATTTGCATAGCTGGCAATTTGCAAGTAATTTTCAGGCACTCGATTAATCCAATTTGACTTAAGTTGTTAGTTATTAGCAGTTAGCTTGTATATATATAAATATATATAACTATATATATATGGCATTAGCGTGCAGCTTGTCAATTAAGTCAGCATCTTTTGGGCCCAACTGGCAAATGGGGTTTACGAATTTAAAGCCTTGATTAGACATTCCAAGCAAAGCTAAACTTCTCCATTATTAGGCGGTGAGATGCATATAATTATGGCTAATAATACAGCTTGCGGCATTATTTTGACTAAAGCTGACAGTAAAACTGTCTACGCCCCCCAAATGTCCGCCACTCACTCACCTGCCCCTATCGAGCAACAAAAACAACAACAACAACAACAACAACAACAACAACAACAACAACAACAATCAGCTTGAATTGAGTTGAACGCTGAACGCATTAATCTTGGCTTGAATGCGGCACATTTTGCTTTTCCATCGGTCCATTCATTGGCTGGCCGGCTAAAACTGTTAACCGCTAAATGCTGACTCGTGGCCAGTTGTTCGCTGCTTGGTTGGCTGTTTGGCTGTTTGTTTATTTGTTCATGTTGCTGTTATTGTTGTTGCCCGTTTTTCCATGGCAATGGCAAAGGCAAAGGCGGCAAATGAAATGGAAACGAATTGATCGCTGGCGGCATTTTATTGAGCACCGAGCACGACTTCTCAGCCATCGATCGATCCACATTTGCTTTTGCATATTTCTTGCCATATTTAATTTATTGTTTACCCAATGCGATGGCGTTGCTGCCGTTGCAATCGTTGTTGTTGTTGTTGTTGCACGAACGCTGGTGGTCAGCGTTTAGTGTTTATATGACAAGCAAAGTAAGAGGTGAAAATTAAATGAAAATTAAATCAAAATGTCAAGTTTCTGTGATCAAAACTATTTGTTATATTCCCAAAACCAACATTTTTGTTTTAAAATGGATTTTACTAATTTTCTAAATGTATTTTTTTACTAGTATTGTTAGCAGGATATAACTACTCTAGTATCTTTAAATAGAGGCAAGTCCTCTGATGATGGAGGAGATGCATTTTAATAATATTAATAATAAATAATTGACTGATAGAATTGCTAAAAGCTGACAAACCTAACGAAAAACGTTAGATGACTTAATTTACATTTACTTTTATATTAGTATACATCATGATATTAATATGAGGATTAACGATCTGATTTCTCGTCAGATTAGTATCCAGCTTTACGTCCGCCATGCTCTGTGGCAGAATCCCAGGTCTGACGCAGGCGCAGCGGCAACTCTGCAGCGAGATGCCCGACGCATTGATCGCTTTGGGTGAGGGTCAGCAACTGGGTGCACACGAGTGTCAGCATCAGTTCCGAGGGCACCGCTGGAACTGCTCGGAGGTGTGGCAACGCAATGTCTTTGCCCATGTCATACCCATAGGTAAGAAGTGGATTGGAGTGGAGTTGAGGAGTAGAAGCTACAATAATCATTCACGCCTTGTTCAGCTTCTAGGGAGGCCGCCTACACCTATGCCATAGCCAGCGCTGGAGCTGCCTATGCGGTGACTGCCGCCTGTGCCCGTGGCAACATCTCGATGTGCGGCTGCGATGTGCGGCACAAGACGTCGCCGCCGGAGCCCTGGAAGTGGGGCGGCTGCTCGGCGGATGTGGAGTTCGGCATGCGATATACGAGAAAGTTCATGGATGCACGAGAGCTGGAGCGAGATTCGCGTACACTGATGAATCTTCACAACAATCGCGTGGGGCGAACGGTACGTATGGGTAATAAGTGGGTTAGACTAGAATTGTATCTGATATTTTATATACCTATCCAGGATAATTTTGAGTTTATTTCCCATTTCATAGTTGGTAAAGAAGCTGCTGCGCACCGACTGCAAATGTCACGGAGTAAGTGGCTCGTGTGTGATGAAGACATGCTGGAAGAGCCTGCCTCCATTTCGGCTGGTCGGGGAGAAGCTGATGCAGAAATATCACAAAGCCAAAACTGTTCAAGCCGTCAGAGGCAAACGTGGACTGAGATTAGTATTAAGCAGGTAAGTTCTCTCTCTGTCTCTCTCTCTCTCCCCCTTTTTCTCTCTTTCATCTTTCCCAAAATAAAGGTCTAAAATTATTTGCGTCATTTTGTTGCTGTCATTGCAGAAAGAAGCATATTATGGCTGCAGCGCAGAAACCAGCTCTGGTGTGGCCCAAGAGGCTGGAGCTGGTCTTTCTGGAGGCATCGCCCAACTATTGTGAGCGCAGTATTCAGACAGGAACTTTGGGCACCGCGGGTCGTCCCTGCAGTCGCAGTGGCCACGGCCCCCAGAGCTGTGATCTACTGTGCTGTGGACGAGGACACAACACACAGCACATCAGACGCAGTCGGCAGTGCCGCTGCCAATTCCACTGGTGCTGCCAGGTGGAGTGCGAGATGTGCGACGAGAGCTACGAAGAGTTCACTTGTAAATAGCTGGCTCACAGGCCCACCATGCGAATGTTGCTAGTATTACTTAGTTTAACTTACAGATATCCTAGTATTCCGATAAATATAATGTATTACATACACATACACACACAACTTGTACAAGGAAACACAAATCAAGATACAAATATACAAACACTTCGTGTACCAAAACAATTCTTTTGTTTTTTTACAAATGTTTTCTGTTTAAGATATCAAGTGCACGAACCGGAGACACAATTCAGGTTGCTGCATTGGTTAAATTACAAAAATTGCAAAAATGTAGCATACTTTTTGAAGCACTTAATTAATGAGAGAACTGCATCTAGCCAGGGCTTGAACTTTATGAGCATTAGGAGCATTAAAATCGTAGGTGGAAACTTTATTGAACTGCATTCAAGTGTTAGGTCATCTAAGAACCCAAATCAGGGTAGAGAAATCGAAATCACAAAGTCTTGCAACCATTTTTGCGCAATCCTGTGAAGACTGTTAAGTAGAACGTATCGCTTAAATATTTTAATTTTACTACATTAATAATACACTTCCATTTCATTCGTAAATTTGTATTCTGCTCACGTTATTTTTAGCATTTGCGGTGAGTTGGACGCTTCGCCACTTTTTTTTTATAGTCGTTGAAACACTTGGAGAATGGCTTGACTTACCCAATTTCATGTGTAAAATTGGTTAAATAAACCTATAAAACAGAATAAATTATGTGCTGTTATAAAAAAATGTTGAATCTATTCGTCGCAACTTAGTAATATAGACTAAAAACAGACATATAACTTTATACTTCGCTAATTACTTTTTAATTAAATGTAAAATTGAATTAATCGCCAATATTTAACAATATAGCATACTTTTGGGGCGGTAAATAAATCAAAGCGGCATTGCCAGGCGAAAGCAAAGATATGAACCAAACGTATTTAAACAGCGTAACGTAAGCAGCAAAGCGTTACGTGTGGCTGACGAATTGTGGCGGGCACCAGTTGTGGAGGAATGTCTGCACTTATTTCATATTTTGCTATTGGAATTTGTATTTAGCCGCACAATTCAAAACGCAGAGCCAAATACAATTACAGAGCCAGAGTACGTGTGAGTGAGAGAAAAAGAGAGAGAGAGAGAGAGAGTGGAGGAATGAGAGAAGGCAAGCAAAACTGCGCGAGCGCGATGAAAATTCATTGATTGCAATCAGGAAGCGCCGAGTGCGCGCTCTTCACTATAGTTCTTTTCTATACTGTTCTGAGTGTTTCGAAATTCACCACACAACGCTTTTGGGGAATACGGACTACGACTATGATTTTAACAATAGCTATGGCGACTATAACAGCGACTGGCACAGACTAACGGCGCTCAGTTCTTTGAGGGTAGTTAGTTGGACAACGGCGTTGCCAAAAACGGGCCCCACAGCTGCCGCACAACAATTTTTTGGGTTAGATTATACACACACACACACACAGATTCATACACACACACACACATACACACACTGGCATATGCATACGCACACCGAGTATATGTATCCGTTAAAGAGTCTTTTAACTGCTACTGCTGTTTCAGTAACTAAAACAGCAGCAGCGACTGGGACGCAGCACAAATAAAAAGGCCAACTTAATTGCCTGGCAGCAGAAAAAGAGGCTTAAACAAGTGCTGGGCTAATACTTGAGTGAAATTGTGTGTAAAACGTGTTTAATAAAATAAATTACAAATTGCAAACAACTCACAATCTAAAAGCAGTGCAAAAAAGTTGGAAAAATAATCTGTGTGTGTGTGTGTGTGTATGTGAAATGTGTGAGTGTGTGCGAGTGAGTGTGTGCGTGTGTAACAGCAATTGTGCCTTAGGCCGCGACTGCTCCCTGGATACAGAAAAGTGATTTCCTGCAAAATGTGCTCGCGCCTCTTGCTAAAAAAAGAAAAGAGGAAAAAAAGAAAGGAGAACAGAAAAGGAAAAACTGAATAGAAATGACAGTTTACGAGTGCTGAATCGAATCAAATGATTAATCATGAATAACGTATGAGTAACTGGAAGTAGAGTAGTCAGAAGCGGGCGCCAACTAAACGCAGCATATCGATTGATGAAAAAATTATTATAAATTGCTTCAACCTACATATAAAAGCGTGTGAGATACACACACAAACACACACACACACACCGAGAGATAGAGGCACGCATACATTAAGTTTGGAAAAGCTATAAGCTGTATAACAGTAGCGACACACAAACACACACACACGCACACATATATGTAGTGCAGGCTGGAGACGCTAAGAAGGCATGGTTAGGGTTAGGGCTCGGGGCTGTAACATAATGTTGTATGTGTGGTGTTTTAGGGGGGGTGTTGAGTTGGAGGTTGGGCTGGGGGTTTGGGGGGCAGCCCTTATGTCGTTAGCTTCGTTAGTGGTTCGTTCGGTCGTAGTTCGCTTCGGTTCTCGTTTCGGTGCGGTTCGGTTCGGTTCGCTCGTATGTTGAGTTACGTTACGTTTTGATTACGTTGTACGTAGCTCCCACTCCGGCAACTCCAACGTTAAAGCGCTGACTTCACGCCGCGACTCTCTCTCTTGCCCACTCTCTTAGCTTTGCTTTTGTGTGCGTGTGTGTGCGTGTGTGTGCGTGTGTGCTTCGTGCGTCAAAATGTGTGTCAGTGGCTTCTCGTAAGAGCACTGGAGCAGGCGATAAAATGAGCGAGTTCGGGAAAAAAGTGCCACCTACTCCAACTTCGAACTCTCTCGCCGCCCACACAGCCCTTATAAATCACTCGTTGAGCACGCAGCACTCGAGCAACAACAAAAAAAAGAAGATAAAATAAAAAAATGAAATTGTGCCTTAATTAACTTGAGACGAGTTAAAAAAAGAAAACAGTTCAACAGCTTAACTAATGTGCGGTGTTTTTGTGTTTTCATTGTTTCGCTTTACAGCCATGTACATACATAAAAAAATTGCATTAAACTAGCTAGCGGCTACTAACAAAAAGCAATTAGTCAACAACAAAAAAAAAGATACGAAACAAGAAGTTAACAGAACAAAAAAAAAAACAAATTGAAAAGAATCAGCGGCAACGGAAATGCACATAGAGCCACCTAAAAGCAACAACTACAACAACAACAACAACAATAACAAGAAGAAGAGGAACTTTGAACAGCAGTTATTCACACGCCCCCAACTCACATACACACCCACAAATGCACACGAACACACAATTACATTCATGCCAGGCAATGTAGCCGCCGTGTTGTGTGTCTGTGTGTAGAAGAAGAGCAATCAAAATTTTCTGATTGCAACAAATTGTTGAGCTAGGCAACTGCAGAAGGTGCAACGCAACGGCTGGAATTTGGAGCTGCAGCTGAAGCTGGAGCTGGAGCTGAAACTGGAACTGGAGCCAGGGCATCCGCATATATCACAAAACATATATAGGAAATCTTTCATCCACAGCGCTCTCAATAAAACTCATTCAAGATTCATCGTTTAAGCAAAGCGGGTGAGCAAATCTACAATCTGAACTATATACTCCATATATATATATATATATATGTATACTTTCTATTGAGGCTAATGCAGTTCTGACAAGACAAGCACATACACACACACACACACACACAGATATACGCACGCACTCACACACATACACAAAGGCACACAAATTTATATGCATTGTAAGCTATATTGATTTCCTGCGTATATCCTAAGTAATCGTAAAGTAAAATAAAACCCTCGACCAACAATTAAGTATTTAACTATTTATGCTTGTATGACTAACTAACGTATGTATGTATGTATGTGTATTGTGCATTTATTAATACTACTTATTCTTCTTCTCATTGAACGACAAATATACCGATTTTTTAATATGCCAATTTTTAGCATTCATTTCAATTCAATTTTGGTTTGATCTAAAAAATTATTATAAAAAATAATATTGTGATTAGTTAAAGTAATCAGCATAGAGTTAACTAAATATACAGATCATAGTTATATTATTTTATTTACCCATACGCCCCGCTGAGTTATAATAGGTCTTGTGTTATATTTAATGCTTGATTTTAATCCTGACAATTCTTATATATTATATGCTGGCTGCATACTTATTTTAAGTCGAAGTGTAATTATAGCCAGATAATCGACTTGTCTTTCAAACAAAATTGGTTTTTTAGTCATGTCTTTCACATTTAAATGGATTTTAAAAGTTTATAATTAAACGTGGCTGCACACGAAATTCTCTGCCAATTGCACTGAGACCCCAAAAAGTCGTACCTCGATTCGAGCAGAAACACGCCCCCTGTCAAATAGGCAGCTCGCATGATTTGTCATGCGGGTATACATACAGTCAGAGAATTGACAGTGGATATAACAAGTATTTCTCATAATGGTACCTCACCCCTCACCGCTCACCCCTTTCCGTGCCGAGAAGCGGTGTTTGTTTTTATTTGGATGGAAAGAGTTGGGGATTTTTGGAAGGATTGTGCCGGCATTGCTTTGGTTTTAGTTTCAGTTACAGTTACAATTACAGTTACAGTTCAGTTTTCATAGCCAGTTTCAGTTTCAGTTTCAGTTTCTTGGCGACATTTGACGTGTTTTAGTCTTGTTCTAATTTTAGACGAGTGGAATAATTTTTATTGATTTCAAATTTTAACCTTATTTTACACGCTTGCCTTGCGTGTATATGCTTCTTTGCGTGTGTGTGTGTGTATGCGAGTGTGTCTCGCAGCATAGGTCTCTGGCTATATGCAAGACCACAAGAAAAGCAAAAAAAAGAATGAAAAAAAAGAAACGCCGCCAAAGCGTCCCAACGCCCAACAGCAAACAACAAAATGCGGCAAATGCTTTACGATGACGCTATTGTTGAATCGTCACATTAGTGTGTGTGTGTGTGTGTATTAGGGAGAGTGTAAGAGAGTGTGAAAGAGTGTGTGCGTGTGTGTGTCTCTTCTGCTGAGCGCCGCAGCTGCGCAAACTGCGTGTGGTGAATTGGCAAACGAGCAGCAGATGGGCGCCATCCGCAATTCAACATGTTTATTTGACAGCGGACCGCGAAGAGAAAGAGAGGTGGGCAGCGGGGCTATGAGATAACTAACAGTGCTGATAACGGCAAACGAGTGGCGGCCAGTTAGCCGCGAGCACTAAGCGTAGACAACAATTGTACACGATTTCGTCATCAGATCCCATTGCAAAAGTGTCAAACCGGAAGCGCGCCTCAAAATATGCAGTGAGTAAAAATAAAATGTGCGCTGCCTGCATAGATAAGTAGTTTCGAGGAGTACTCTATGGGTGTGTGTGTGTGTGTGTGTGTTTGTGTGCCTGCTTTGTTTGCATAGTAAAGTGCTGAACCTTAAGTGTTATTTTTTGTTTTTGAGTCTAGCGATGTAATCGAATCCTGGCCAGTGAGATTGCTTACGACCAAAGCCTGATGCACTCCTGACCTCATCTTGATTGCATTTGTCTCTTGTGGCTGCAACTACAACTACAAATTTGGCCAATATGTGCTGCATAGCGCTGTTTGTTGTTGCTGTCACGTAAATGGGCACTCAAGTGACACATACGCACACACACACACACACATGAGCACACACAAACACACACCAACTCTGCACTTGCTCAGGCATGCAAGTAAACATTTGAATGGTCTTCCGGTCTGCTGATTCGTTTAGGTTTTATTTAGTCGCCTATCGCCTCTTGCTTCTCTTGTTGCCACACCCTTCTATGCCCTTTCTTTATCCCCTGCTGTGACGCTTTCTATTTAGATCTGGTCTTATCCATTCATAAAGCGGTGCATTCAGTTATCCTGCTTTACTTTTAATCCCCTCCGCAGCTGTTAGAAAAAAAATGGAAAATCGTGAGACTTTTCTTTCCTTCACGCAATAGAAATTGTCTACGGCAAGCGAGGGTAGCTTAAAGTAATTAAAGTTAGAAAAGATTTATAAATGTATTGTTAATAAGTAATTTGTATTCTAAGCTCTCTCTGGAGAAACATTTACTAATCATGACTGGTCAGTTTTAGCTTTGTGTTTGTTTGATTAAATTGTTGTAAATTATTGCATTGATTCTTGATTAGTTTTTACCTACTTTTAACTAACAATTAGGTTTAACTTTTAGTTTTAAAATACTTCCCTTAAAAGCTTGTTTAAATCTATTTTAAATTGGCAATAATTAATTGCCTGACTTGCCATTTATCTTAACCAGAAAGTTAGAATTACTTTTAACTCGGTAGAAAGAAAATTAGTAATTTCTACAAAATAATGGTATATAATTAAATGCTGATTGTTTAATTGTTCATAGGTATTATTATTTATACTTATTAAAATTGCAAAAAATTACCTTAATGTGCGTTAGTTGTGTAGTTTATTGTTTCTGTTAAAGCGTTGATTTTATTTATTTGGATTTTATATATTTCATAAGGTCCAACTTTATTTACTTAACCTCAATTGATAGTTATAAAGAGACAGCATAATTTAAGAAATATATATTTTTATTTTGATTTCAATAAGCCAGATACAAATTGAAGTGCATATTGTTATTTTGATTTCAATAAGCCAATCGTTGTCTGTCTGTCTACTGATGCCACCCTCGTTGATATTCATGAAAACATCTTCGTGCTTTGTCTGTGTGTTTGTGTGTGTTTGTGTGTGTGAGTGTGTGAGTGTGTGTATTCAACTGAGTGCGACTTCTCTTGGCAGCGACTTGCTGGAGTGGCAATTTGCATGCGATTTGCTTTGTCTAAATAGGAAGGGAAATTTGCATAGAGAGCGGGACCTGCCACAATGCGTTGTACAATGCCCTCGTCATTTTTACTCACAACCTACTGCTTAGTATTTGCTTATGCGCTTACGGCTAAGCAGTCAGTAGCCAGCCGGACTGGCAGATGGGCTGAGATCTAGGTAAAAAGGTTAAGGATATGCGGGTTGACGTAGTCTAATTTAAATGCAAAACGGTTAAATGCTTAAAGGCAGTCGACTGACTGCTGTGCTAAAAGGGGCGTATGCGTAATATGTTAATATGTATGTTTGGTATAATCGTAAGATTTACGTCTGTTTTGTGTGTGTTTTGTTTATTTTGTACCATGTCTGTTCTCTTCTCACTTCTTACAGTTGCAGATGCATAGATGCAGCGAGCGAGCTACGTGTCTAAAAGAAAGCAATTGAAAACAAGAATTTAACTCGAAAAACACTAATAGAACCAAACACAAACAAATAAAGCCAATCAAAACCGTGCATATCACTTATATAGAGCATAAACCAAAGATAAACCTATCAAACGTCGCATTTAAATAGCATAAAAAAGGACAAACAACAACAATAACAACAACAACAACAAAAACAACCAACAGCAAACAACTACAGCTCGTGGGTGCATGCCGCGGATCAGCCGCGGATTATGTCACGTGACGATTATAATCCAGTGAATAGCTCTGGTGTGCGCAGTCCTGGTCGCGTGCGTCGACTCCAGGAATTGCCACAAGTCGATCGCTCACCATCACGGGATTACGGCGCACGCGGAAGTCCACTAGGTGAACAAAAAAAATACCAACAAAAAATAAAAATAAATAATTTAAAAAAATGTAGTTACTGATTACAGTTAGTTGCTTTAACTAATACAGCTTTCGAAAAGCAACAAAGCAAGCTATATCCAAGCACAAACGTAGCCGAAAGCACAAAATTCAAATTTGTTGCATATCCAAAAGATATGCAACAAAAACTTATGACAAATAAAGTAATATTCACAGCTGCTCACGTTTGTGCAAAACAAAATATTAAAAAAAAAACTATTCTCTATTTTTCAATTATTATTTCACTTTTAACAATTGGCATATTTAGAAAAATTTCCTACTATCTTAATAGTTATCAAAATTTGTACTTAAAAAACCTGCTGCATGCATAAAAACTGATTTATGTATGCATCGCAATAATTGAATATTGGCTTAAGATCTTTCGACAATAACTTGTACAGTTTTATCTTGACTTGTGAATTTTTCTAAAATTTAATACTTTTAATTTGTAAATTTCATGAAATGCTTTTAGTTGTGCTATTGTAGTCGAATTAAAACTAATGCAAAATTTTATACTAAAATCTATAATTTCTGTCTAACATCACACGCATGCGCATGGTACATTTTTCGTTTGGCTTAACTCATCTGCAAAATCTGTAAAAATTATCATTTTCTTTTAACGAAACAACAACAAATTACACACTCTGATACAAACATAAACATTTTGACACGGCCACATAAATTGAAATCGGTGCGCTTATAAAATCAAATCGCATATGCATACTGAACTTTGCAAAACTTTAAATCGAATTATTTATGAAGTAAGCCACAGCAGCATCAGAAGCAGCATCAGAAGCAGCAGCAGCAGCAGCATATAACTTGTAAATTGCATTAACTTGGCTAGGGAGAATGGCTTGTAGTTGAATTCGCAGCCAGCAACTGCCTTGAGTTGTTGCAGCAAACCAATTTAGTTCCTGCTGAAGCGTAACAGAAAATCAAAGCCTCAAACTGGATTACAATTATGGTTAGCAAACATTTACCTTAACCAATCTCCATCCATTAAAGAACTTTGTCCAGGTCATAAATTAACTGAAAACTAGTGCATAACTGACTAACACATACGCAAACTGGCCATAATTTGAGCCCAGTTATTTTACTTTTTTCACACTTGCTCAACTACAAAATGGCACCCAACTAATTAGCTGGCCAAGTTATTCAATTGCAAAAATTGCGATTATTATTATCCACGCAGTTGGCTAAAAGCATTTTGCTAACACTCGAAAATTAATGGCTCACTAAAGTTCAAGAGTAACCATAGAGTTGGCAAATATTTAGCTTTTTAAAGTGAATTTACGTAGGTTCTTTCTTATCCTAAACGATTAATACGGATAAAAATAGTTTGAAGTAAGATATAAGCCGAAATAAAAATAGGTAAAAATAGATAATTTTATTAAAAATAAGAAATAAAATACTTCTAGTGAACATTATTGGTAACAATCAATTTACAACCAAAAAAAAAAAAGATGATGGAAAGCAAAATGATTTAGTCGAAAATGAAGATTAAATAAAATAGATGACAAATTTTAAAGAAAAATGTCTAAAATCTAAATTAAACTTCCACTATGTATTCACACTTAGAAGCCTCAGAATTCACTTTATTATTTAAAAAAAAATCCAGCAAATTGGCAGCACTGTTGCCGAAGGACATGAAACCGCCAAAGAGCTACAAATTAGGTTTCGTGTGGCTCGGCGGGATAAGTGGAAACGTGGTTGTGCTGTCAAAAGTTGAGTTTAGTTTATGGCACACGCCCGCTTCCTTGAGTCCGATGCACAAATCACACAAGGCATCCCCTGCAGCAGTGGGGCAGGGGATGGTTGGGGATGTTAACAATAAAGCTAGTTTATGAGCCGTTTTTTATGAGCTGCGAGCTGCTTGTAAAAGAAACACGACAAACATTTTACGTTGCTGTTGAGTTTTTGTGTTCCATTTCTACTAACCCAAGTGTTCCGTTAATCATTGTATATTATATATAACTAGTAACTGCATAATTCAGTATGAAGCCACAACTAGCATTAGCGCAATAAGAAAGTGATTTCAACGATCTAAATCCTTTCACTGCACTAGTTTCCACCTTCAAGCCAAAACTAGTTTCAGCTCTTGATTTAAATATTTTTATTTGATTATTTGACCACATACATACACACACTTTCACACACTCTCTCACTCTCACACACACACACATACACACACTCGAAAACGAAACCAAAACCCGTCATCCTCATTTGATCATCGTCATGAATTCTATGTGAATTTCAGCAATGGGCAGTCCATACTACCGCGACATGGATGAGCCAACAAGTCCCGCCGGTGCGGGACACCATCGCAGCCGCAGCGCCAGCAGACCACCGATGTCACATGCCATGGACTATCCAAGTAATAATCAACACAATTCAGCTATTTACTCTGCACAATATTCTGCCTTCATTTAATGTGGCCCTTGACATTTATTCACTTCACTTTTCGCAGGAACCCGCTATCAGTCGCTCGATCGCGGTGGATTGGTGGATCCACATGATCGTGAATTTATTCCCATACGAGAGCCACGTGATCGCTCCAGGGATAGATCCCTGGAGAGAGGCCTTTACCTAGAGGATGAACTTTACGGCCGTTCAGCGCGACAAAGTCCCAATGCGCTAGGAGGTAAAAATAAAAATATTTTAAATGATGGAAACTTTAAGAAAATAATATGATAAAGGCAAAAATTATACATTTTTCGATGTTTTCTAATTAAATTTTATATATTTTCTGCAGGAATATTAGAGATACAAATATAGTTTAAGATAGGAACGTTACAAAATTAAGTTTTTCTAAATTAAATTATAGAAAACAAAAACCACAAAATAAATAAATAAATATTTGAAAATTTACTTATAGGTTATAATACGGGCATGCCTACGTCGGATCGTGCCTATCTTGGGGATTTGCAGCATCAGAATACGGATTTGCAGCGTGAGCTGGGCAATCTAAAGCGGGAGTTGGAGCTGACGAATCAAAAGCTGGGCAGCTCGATGCACAGCATCAAAACGTTCTGGTCGCCGGAGCTGAAGAAGGAGCGAGCACTGCGCAAAGAGGAGAGCGCCAAATATAGTCTGATCAATGATCAACTCAAGTTGCTCAGCACCGAAAATCAGGTAAGCAAAAAAATATTAAATTTTAGTAACACTGCAATTCATATTTGGTTTTATTTCTTCTCTTAAATTAGAAACAAGCGATGCTTGTGCGTCAGCTGGAAGAGGAGCTGCGTCTCCGTATGCGGCAGCCGAATCTGGAGATGCAGCAGCAAATGGAGGCCATCTATGCGGAGAACGATCATCTGCAGCGCGAGATAAGTATTCTGCGTGAGACCATCAAGGATCTGGAGTGTCGCGTCGAGACACAAAAGCAGACGCTAATCGCACGCGACGAGAGCATCAAGAAGCTGCTGGAGATGCTCCAGGCCAAGGGCATGGGTAAGTTCCACAATATTTGCTATCTCTTCCGGTGGCATCAAATTGCGATTTGTTACAGGCAAAGAGGAGGAGCGCCAAATGTTTCAGCAAATGCAGGCGATGGCACAAAAACAGGTAAGTCCTTATGCCCAAAAATATATCCTTGCGCCGCAAACAAAAAAAAAAAAAGATTTAAATATGAAACACAGGCGGCCCCCTGCAAAATAAAAAGGAGACGATTCTCAGTCAACTTTTTTGCGGCAAACAATGCTCTAGTGACAATGATTTCGTACACGGGCAGAGAGGTGCAACAAAATCAAGAAACGCCTCTCTGCCCCAAAAACTCTAAAAACAAAAAACCAACAAGAACGTTAACTACCAAAAAAAAAAAAAAAAAAAAGAAAAAATGACTATTTTGTATACTATTTATTTTTCAATTCTCATTTCTTTCTAACAACTTTTGCGACTGCAAAATGCAACGTGCTTAAAGTTTTATTATTTTGTTGTTTCACATATACTACCAGTAATATTCTACAAATACTAAACACACACACATACATCCAATAATACTCGTAAAAATACTCGAAAGTAGTGCCTAGCATCCAAAAATTCGCATAAATTTGCTTCGTTTTGCTTTGAATTAACTGCCAGTTAAAATCGTTAAATACAAATTTCAACTTTCAACTTAAAATCTAGGGTTTGCAGTTGGTTCGTAGTGTTCAATTTTAAGTTCTATATACACACACACACACACACTCACAAACAAATACACATACACACACACACACACACACGCACACAGACATGCTTGATATGTTTTGCTTGTTGTACTTGTCGTTGTTTAATTAATTTGAAACGTTTTCCTTTGTGTTCGCCCCCAAATAAAAAATATATATATATATATTTGAACGTATTGCAAATGAGTCAGCTATAAGCGCTCTTTAAATACATACAGACACACACACACACACACACACAGAGACACTGACAGTCATTGTTACAGTCACTTATTGTTAGTCATTTCATCAGCTGCAATCTCTCTCGATATGGGGCAAGCAATAAAATTCAATTTGTTGCATCCATTTCGAACATTTTGTAGACAGTTTTGGCATTGTTTTGAGCCCCCAACCCAACCCTTTGACCCTGTTTCGTGTGTATCTTTGTAGCGCTTTATTGCTAGCTCTTATACAACAAGGAAAATGCATTCTATTTGCATCATAATTCATACTTATTGACACACACACACACACAGACAGACACACAGACAGACACACAGAGCCAAAAAACAAAAAGCTCAAGCTGCTGGCACCCCGGGGAAATCTACTAAAAATTGCCAGGGAGTTGACAAAGCACTGACTCATCTATCCCCAAGGACAGCAAGCAGGACAGCTGCTTATTACTAACACACACACACACACACAAAGTCATTCATACATATACTATGTAACTATACTCTATAATTACGCGTATGGCAGCCCATAGATAAAATGCGTATACATAATATCATGTATTAAGCCTAGTTGCTGCGACCCACAGTTTCAACATAAAGGCCAACCAAAAGGCCATTGCATGTCAACAAAGGCGTCGGACCGAACAGCAAAAAAAAAAAAGAAAAACAGAAAACAAATTTAACAGCTATCCTTGACACACCGAAGATTAAATACCCTTGGAGAGCTGAATCATATATGTATTCATTTTGTGGCAGCTACCTGATTTAGTACCCCAAATATTAATCATTTGCTTTGAAATTGTAAGAGATATTATAAAAAGAATAAGAAGTTAAAATACCTGTTCGAGAATATATATGTACCTTATAGTGTTACTTTTATCATGTTCAAGTTAAACTACTTTCGGCAAGTATTGGAAAAAAGTCAAAGAGGGAGGAGGAGCGGGACAGGCCATATGTGTTGGGCGCTCTGGGGTTTCTGGAAAGAAATAACCTTGATACGATGATAGGCTACTTATTTAAGGCAACTCCACTTTTAGCTTTGGACTGATCCGTTCTTTTCAGCTTTTGGCCAGCTGCCCACTTGGCAATTTATTCACATTTTATTTACGCATCCACTGAATGCTTGAATGCTTGACTTACTGAATAGTATTCGACTGTCGCAATTGTATATTTTTGCACACAATAAACTGCTGCTGCCAAGAGCTATTGAATGTCGGCCACGCCTTTGAGGGGCGTTTGGGGTTTGTACGTAATGAATTTGTCACTCGTGTTGCGAGACAATACAAACAAGCGGCATAAACACAAAAAGCAGTAATTAAAAATCGTCATTTCAAAATGTGCCAAGTAAAAACGAGAGCAAATGGCAGTAAAAATGTAACAATTCCGAAAATATATTTCGCCTTATAGCAAAATACTCTGCTAGTTGAATAAAATAAAATAAATTTATTCTAGCATTAAAATTGTATAAGTTATAAAGATAACAATACAGGTAAAATTTTCTAGTTCTTCGTTGATATTTAATTTAGTAACTTTAATTGTAAATCTTGGCCTTATCGTTAATCTTCTAAGTAACTTTTTTTTAGTTATAGCATTCAAATTGTAATAAATAAAACCATTTTTTTTTTGTCCACAAAGTCAATATACTCATTTCCAATTTAAAACCAGAGTAACTAAAAAAAAAAATAAATATAAAGGATTTTGCAGATTTTTGCAAGAGTGGGCGAGCAATTAAAAAGTTCGCCATTGCATTGCGTATACGCCACATTCGCCGAATAGGCTTGAAAAAGCTAGCAATCAGCGGCTCGCCATTTTGCTGGGTCGAGGTCAGTTCTTGTTTCGATTCCAATTGCATTTCCTATAAGTGCAATGTTTTTTTTTGGCCTTTCCACGCTGCAAAAACCTTTGTCACTGTAATTAATAGTTCTTTCACAATGTACACAGCCAGTAGTCATTGTTGTTGTTGCTTTTGTTAAAACTTGGCCGTAAAAGTTAATCAAGGTTGTCAGGACTATAAGGAAAATTCATTGTTTTACATTTGATCAAGTGTGAGCAACTTGAAATCTAAGTAAACTTAAAAAGGTTCTACTTAATGATTTGGATCGATTAAGCTACGGTAATGGGAAGGCAGCTCATTCATAATAATCATGAGGAAAATGTCTTTATTATACATTTGATCAAGTGTGAATAACTTAAACAGCTAAGTAAACTAAAACAGGGTTTTCCTAATGATTTTGTATCAATTCAGCTACAGTAATGCAAAAGCAGCTCATGCATAAATATAATTTACCAAAGCGTTTTATTAAATACGGCGAGTTCATTTTATATCTTTTCAGCCGCAGTTTACCACAATTCAATTTTATCACATTTGGTTGCGGCCAATTAAAACCAATGATGATTATTAATTCAATCATGTCATTAATTTGAATTGTTTTTAAGCCTTATTTAAAATCTTTAACTAATGAAATTATAGTATAATTTTAATAGCTTGTGCATAGATCTCATTGGGGAAATACATTTTAAGAGTATTTAGTTTTATAAAAACAAAATTATAAAAATTCATAGCATACTTTTAAGCGCAGCACAGATTTATTATTCCTGTATTGTTGTATTTTTGTGTTTATGTATATGCTCAATCCAATGCTGTTGTTGTTTATCTACTTTCTATTTCAATTCCTTAACTTTAGTATAAATGACATATTTTTGTCCCCATGCCACATCTATTGAGTCATCTTGCTAATCTCGTGTCCAAGGCTAGTTCCATTTGCCAGGCTTTATATAACTTTTGCTTACGCATATTTTGTCTACTTTGTGTATGTGTTGGTATTTCTGAATTTTATATTAACATCATTTATGGGCATTTATCCGGCGCCGCTTCGTCTGTGGCATACATTTGCCCTCTGGCATTGAGTCCTAGGCATCGCATAAGAGACTCGTCTGGCTGACAAAATATCTGAACATTTTTCACTTTCTTACCAACAGCTTGATTTGGAGCGTGAAATCAAGAAATACGCTCAGGAGGAGCAGGGGGTGAGGGTGAGTTTTGTCGCACACTTTTCTTGCCAGTTTCTCAGCTAGCCCAAGTAGTTTGCGCCTTAACCCCCTTTTAGCCGAACACTAGCCAACAGCTCTTACACATTAGCCAAAGCCAGTGCTTGTAGGCCATCGAAACTACCTGAGACTCCCAACCATTCATTTGGCATAGTTGCACGTTGGCCTGAACTGTCGATGAATGGCAGTTACATTCAAATATTCATGCTGTTTGGCCCTGGCCAAGCAAATTACCAAGCTATGCAAAACGGCGCCAATGCCTGAATTTTAATTAGCATGTAAAAGCAAACGCCCACTGATGGGTGGTGCGGGGTGAGTGTGTATTTATGTGTAGAGCACAAGGATAAGCCCATGCATACGCATAAATAATAATGGGTTTGGTTGTGCGGGGAGGGTGTGTGTAGGTGGGGTATGTGTGTGTGGGATGTTGCTGCGGCTGCTGCTCGTTATTATACATGAAATACTAGCCAGGCTCAACTCTTGATATATTGTGGCATTGTCCAATGGGGCGGGGTCGTGGGCGGCGGGTGTTCATTTTGTATTTGGCCGAGGGCATAAAATAATTACGCGGCTTGCCGCAAAATTCATGTTGCTGTCAAAAAACAACACTTGGAAAAAAAATATGCCCTTGAATTTAAAAAATTACTCAGAAACTACTCTAAATTTAAGTTAAAATTTAAATTTCTAAAGAAGTGAGTCGTCAATAATTATAGCTTATTTATTTATAAATCATCGATTTTTCTCTGAGTTTACAACAAGTGAAGAAATTTTATAAAACCGTGTCGCAAGCAAAGTGCGCTTGCTATTTAAAAAGCGTTTAATTAGCATAGAAATGAAATGAAATGAAAACAATTAAGCCGGAAAAGGAAATGCGCAGTAAGCACTGAACTCTGAACTGGAGCCCTCTTTTAGCGATGCAGCAGCAGTTTTCAAGCTGGCACAGTGCCACACAAAAGTATACAGATAGAAACACACAGAGCCAGTGAAAGGGAAGGAGAAAAACAGGCACAGGCAGCTAGAAAGAGAGAGAGAGTGTGCGAGAAGGACAATAACAAGAAAAAGGAAACAGCAGCCATATCCATCCTATCCTGTATCCGGTATCCCACTTCACTGGTCATTTTCTCTCTCTCAACTTGAATTGATTTATCGATTTCAATGCAATTGCATTTCAATTTTATATGAACAAACACAAACATTCGCCCCCATTTAGCCAACAACTGCGCGGCTTTCTCTGCAGTTGTCCTAATGTTGTCCTACTGATTGCGGTTATGTTTTCTGGGCCATCACTTTGCCTAACGCAAACACAAACACAAACACACACACAACCAGTGGAAGTAACACACATTCACTCTAAGCTAATAATCTAAACTGGAACGAAGGAGATAAAGTGAATGTTTGTTTGAACAGTTAAACATTAGGAAACCTAAAACAACTCATATCGAAGACCAGCTGACGTTCTTCACTAAAATTTACACTTTAAATACCAAATCTATAGTGGCTTCTAAGCTTCTCAAAATCAATCTAAAAAGTTTCATAAATAAATACATTTCATATAATATAGATCGGCATTAATTGAAATCTTTAGATTGCGACACTTGCTACAATCGTTGCTAAATTAAGAATACTTCAGATGAAAGATTAACTTTGTGGTATACCAATATTAATGAACAAAAAAGAGCAAACAAACAAAGATCTAATTGCTAAACTTATCAAATATACATAATCTCAACAACTGCATTGCGATACAGAAAATGTATAAATAGAATTACCTACTTTAATTTTAATATGCTGCAAGAGCGATACAAAACCGCATAGAAAGCAGCGGATTGGTACGTGTTTGCAAGGACTAATGGATACAAAGGAAGAAAGGCAGCCTGACTTACACTTTCATTTGCAACTGCAACAGAAACTTTGAGGCGTCACTTGCACAAAACAGCTGCTGCTGCTGCAAAAGCTGCATTCATGTCAGACGCAAGCACTGCGCACAACAAATGCACAGCAGAGCAAATATATGCAGCAGCCACTGCAGGGACACCGAGTAAATCTCAAAAGTTTAAATTTGTTTTTTTTTTGTGTTTAGCTAATTTGTGGCCAAGCACGCAGCGAGCTAAAGGCACGAGACGCAATACTCACAAAGACAGCTCACGAGCAAAGGCGCCAATCAATAAACGCAAAAGCAAACTTAAAACGAGTCGCAGCTTTTGAGCGTAAAGCGTAAAAGCTTTTGGGGCTGCGCTACTTAGAAACCGAGCCAAAAGTTGTAAAGCTTTGGCGTGCAGCTGCCAAATGGCAGAGTGCCGAGAGCCGAGAGCCGATTGCCGAATGATAAAATACCGAGTGTGCCGATTGCTGAATGCACCGCCTGTCGGAAACCACATGACGCTTTTTGAGCTAAACCGAAGCTGAGCCGAGACTTTGCGCTCAAGCGTAGCTAGACGGAGAGGGTCGCGTGGCGTGAAGTGTCGGCTGCTGCTGCCAAACTGTCTCAATGGTCTGGCCTCGTGGGCGCGAAAGCTTTGCTGGCGCGAACAGTTGTATACGCAACGTTTTAGCTATCGAGACACGAGCCACGGACCGAGTGCACCCAAATATCGCGACGCGTACGCAACGAAAACTCAATCTGTGGCAAAAAAAAAAAAAACTGTCTCTCCCAAAAAAAAACAAAAAAAAACTGACAGTTATATGAACAAAATACACATGAAGAATTTCAAACATATATGTATTGTAAATAAATGCAAGAGATATATAGCTAGTTAACGATCAAAGCCAGCGGAACGTGGCGCGAACGCGTGTGCCACAAAATCATTGAGCAAAAAAAGAAAAAAAAAAAAGATAAAGAAAGCAAGAAAATCCTTCAAAAGGATGTAAAGCATTTCAATTTGTGCCTTTAGCCTGTATTTTCAGTAGTTTGGTGTGCGTGTGAGTGAACTAAACATCAAATTAAAGCCAAGAGAAATAAATTCTCATCTATATTTCAAAATAAGTTGAATAAAAGTGGTGCAAAAAGTGCACTTCAGAATATAAAAAAAAGCTAAGCCCTGCAGGAGCAGCAGCACCAGCAGCCGTCGAGCAAAAATCAATAATTTTGTTTAAGCAGCAGCAACGGCAACCAAAAATCTGCGACAGCAGCAGGAGCAGCATTA
Organism: Drosophila dives; assembly: GCA_035042365.1. Lineage (NCBI taxonomy): Eukaryota > Metazoa > Arthropoda > Insecta > Diptera > Drosophilidae > Drosophila > Drosophila dives. The sequence continues at coordinate 2,916,220 of JAWNLJ010000431.1, read as the reverse complement.
ACTAGCAACAGCAACAACAATAACAAAAACAACGAACGAACGAATTAACAACAACCACAACAATAATAAGCAAGACAGCCGCAGAAGCAGCAGAATTTTTTCAGCGTCTTGGGCTGTGTTTTTATAATATATATACACACATATACATACACAACACACAAAGCACTTGAGTGTGTGTGTGTGTGTGTGTGCGGGTGTTGGTATTCGCTAGCTGAATGTGCTTGTGTGTGTGTGTGCTACACATTAAGCAGACGAACGCTAAGAAGCAGGAAACAAAGTCGCTGCCAGCGGTTTATTATTGTATTACATTATAAAGCGACAAGCACACACACCAGAGAGACAGACAGCCAGACAGACAGCCAGACAGACAGACAGACAGACAGACAGGCAGGCAGCAACACACACACACCCATACGCACGTGCAGCTAGACTCACACCTGCGCAGCACAACTTAGAGCCCAACTCAAATTACATAAATAGCAATAAGGCCCCACAGCCGCTGAAAGCGGAAAGGCCGACCTAAGTACAACGAACTGCAGCTGCAGCAAATTTGCATAGCAGCAGCAGCAGTAGCAGCAACAGCAGCAACAGCAGCAATCGCAGCAACGGCAACAGCAACAAAAACAACAACATCTACTTCAGGCATTTAGCAGCGGCACAGAGCACAGTTACAAACCTATGGACAATGCCTATGTCTACTATAAGGTACTGTAAATGGCAGCAGCAACAACAGCATCAACAACAACAACAACAAGCTAGCAACAACTAAGCAACAGCAGCAAGCTGGCAACAATCACTTCAGTCACTCAATCAGCCATCAAATCCATCAAATCAACAAATCATCATCAACAAAACAGCAACTAACAACAAAATGTCACACACACAATTTTACACGCATCGAGCGCATCAATATTCAGTTGGATTGTCATTTCATCATTATAAAAAAAACTTCAAATCCAATCGCAATCGAAAACGCAATCGCTGCACACAATTTTAGTAGTCAATCAACAGTGGCAACTGCAATCGTCTCAGACAGACAACAAACGCAACAACAACAATAACAACAACAACAGCTTCAATAACAGCTTGGCCCCCTATACCCCCCATTTACACATGCCACAAACCCTAACTCCTTTGCCCTTACAAATTGCCCCTCAATCAAAAAAAGGAGCAGCGACGCCTGCATAATATATTCAAAAGAAAGAGGGAAAGAGAGAGAGAGAACGAAAGAGAAAACGGATGGGCTGGCAATTACCATTATTTTAAAAATTGTGTATTTGACTCAAGGATACCCTTTATTTTTATTATGACATTTTGACTGCCTGTCGGTGCGCAATTCGTACCAACAATAAGACCTAAATCTGTAAAAAAAAAGCTTAGATGAAGATAAACAATTTCTTTAATTCTTATGTGGATTAAGAACTTATTCATGACTCTGTTTCAAAATTCAACTCTGATTGTTTTGAACAGGAACTTTGCGAATTGCATATTTTATGTGTTTTATAAGGCTTCCAGCTTGGTATAAAATAGCCATCGCAACGCTGGACTATTTCACTAAATCTTTTTGCAACCCTTTTGTAATGGAGTACAAAAGCGGCATAAAACAAATAAAACAGAAAATCAGTTGCAGCTGCAGCTGAAATATAGTTTTAAGGGTGCAGCTCAGCTCAGTTTGCATGTTGCATGTGCAATAAAGTTAATGTCTTGGCCAGACAAGTGAAAAACACACAAGCACGCCCAACACACACACACACACACACACACATAAATATGTGAGCATTAAAATAAGTTTTCTTTTTGGGGGTAAATTGGATTTCAATTTGTGGGAACAAACAAAAAATAGCATACTTTTAAGCTAATCGAGTGGCAAATCGCTAGGGTTACATTTGTGGGAATGTGGGGTGTATGTGTGTAGTTGTGTGGGTGTGTGGGTGTGTGGGTGTCTAAGTGTGCACTTTTTAAAGGTCACCATGCGTAATTAGTGAAATTTGGCATCAGGGCTGAGCGAATGAACGAATGAAGAACGTATAAGCGAATGAGCTCAAGTGCAAGCTCAGCAGGCACACACACACACACTCATAGATAAAAACAAATTAATACACACTTACACACACGCTTACACTGAGGGACAGTCTATTCAAAATGAGAAACGTGCAGACATGCACAATGCAAGTTTGTTCGTGTTCGTGCTCGTGTCCGTGACGTATCCATCCGTCCACCCGTCCGCCCGTCCGCTCATTAGCAAAAAAGCCCCCAACGCGTGCCGCAATTGTTCTAAATGCAGACAGACCCAAACTGAAAGTATCACAATGTGTGTGTGTGTGTATTTCAAATGAGCTCCGAATGAGAATGACACACATACAGATACTTCGTTTGGTTTTAATGAGGGATAATCTCTGCGCTCAGGGTCATAAAAACCCGTCGAATTTGTGAGGAATTTCTTAATTAAAAATACAACTTGATGCTTAAATAAAATATATTAAAAGGCATAGAAGTTGTCATTTAAATATAATTAATTCGAGAATTAAATGTTCTACTTAGCAAACTAGATTTATTCACTGAGTGATGTACTGCAAGTGATTATGTTTCTTTATCATTCACAATTATCGCCATAGTAAATTACAGGGTATTTCGAAAGGAAAACATGGGGGTGAATGCCAACGCACCGAACTGCTCTGCACTTTATGAACGTCACTTGAAATACATTTTTGTCTCAACAGATAGAGAGGGAGAGACAGAGTGTAAAAAAAAGGGAAAGAGATAGCTGTAACTGCACGTGCGTGAAATGAGACTAGTGCGACAGAAATGCAACGATGACAAGTGAGGAGTGCCAAGTATGGGGGAGTGAAGGGCTAGATCTGTCAGTCTGGCCTTGTAGCCACACACTCGAAACGTGATGATTTGTCATAATTCAAAAGGAACGCAGAAATGCAACTGCCACCAGGCTGACAAAGAAAGGAACGGAAGAGAGAGGAAGGCCCACAACTCCAATCTAAAATCCACATTTCACTTGCCAAAATGATGTTGGCGTGGTAACGTCCGCCCCCTAGCAAACCGTGTTGATATGAGTAGGTTAGAGGAGGTAGGGAGAGGAGATGAGAGGAAAGGAAGCCTGCCATTCAACGTTCTACTCAAGTCATAAAAGAAACAGCCTCATCAGCTTCAAGCTCTGCTTTTGTGCCTGGTTTGACTGCGTGTTTTACAATAGCTTTTTATTTGTTTATTTTTAATTTTATGATTTCAACGAAACACGCAGCCAACGAAAATAGCAAACGGAACGCACACATTTATATATACGCATACATACACACACACACACACACATACACTGTGCTACATGTGTACTTTTGCACTTAACACACTTATTGTTGGGCACTTTTTCTTATTCTGTTTACCGCTGCCTTCGGCTTCGGCTTCTGCTATTCGTGTTTTTTTTTTCTTTCTTTAACTTTAAGATTTGCCTTTGCCTTTGCCTTTTACTTTTTTTTCTCATTTTCGTTTCTTTGTCTTTGTATTTCATTTCATTTGTGTTCTGCTGCCGACCCCTTGTCTCGCCGCAAAGTAAACCGCATCTCCTGCCTCCTCTTCTCATCTAACATCCCCTAGCAGAAAGTCGTCGTTATTGTGTTCTCACACACACAAACACCCACAAGAAAACAGTTACAGTTAAGTACTCACACACACATGCACACACACACACATGACGTATACGTAATAACCTTGTAACCAAAATGTTGTTATTTCGGGCCACATTTTTCTCTCCGAGCGTGTGTGTGTCTGTGTCTGTGTGTGTCTGTCGTTTTTTATGTCACTCTGTGTGTGTGTGTGGGCCAAAGTTCTTGGCATTATTTGAAGAGTGCTGCGAATCACTTTACTCGCTCACCTACTCTCTTTCTCTCTCTCTCTCTCGCTCTCTAACGCTCTCCTAGTTATCTGTGTTTTTCTCTCCCCTCTCTCCCTCCCTTACTACATGGTTTTCACTCTCTCTGTCTACCTTCCGCTGACTCTTTTGCTATATGTGGGTTGGCATAATTTCTAAATTTATACTTTAAACTCGCATACTGAACGTGCCTTTATTATACCTATTAATACCTTAACAAGATTTTTCTTAAGTGTTGGTGTTTATTGTCGTGTTTTTTTAAATAAATGTTTTTTATACCGTTTTCGTATATTATTTTCATAATTAATCCCTGTTATATTTCACAAATAACTGAAAAACAACTGTACTTTATATTTTCAACTAAAGCGAATTGATATTTCACGTTTCAAGCTAGAATTTTTAACTTTTATTGTAGTATTCGTATTTCGAATAAAATTTAAAGTTAGTCGCAACATTCCAACTTTCTCCATTAATTTTTGATATTTATTATTATCTTTTTCAAAAAAAAATTTATAAACACAAAAAAAACATACGTTAATGCAGTACTTTCGTCTTAATAAGAAACTAGCTAAGAATTATTCAAAATCTTTTATTAAAACTATTTGCAGTATATCACAAGTATTCCAATTTAATGAAAATATGAAAGTTTTAGTTAAAAATATTAAGTACAACATCTTTAGATGAGTTTTTAATTTTAATATATTTAGAAGACTGTTAACTATAAAAAGTATTGAGCTCTATCAAAAGGATATCTGACAAAGATGATTATTTTACCACCCCACATTCTTTAACAATATGAATCACCTAATGAATCAACAGGATAGCGCTCTCTGTGCACTTCTTAATTTAATTTTTAAAAACAAGACAACAAATTGAATTTGCTAGTTAGGTGAAAGTTTTTTAGTTTCTTTGCCAATCGCTTACAAGATTTTTGCTGTTTTTAGTTTACTCCTGGCACCTGTTTTTTACCTGAATTCAATTACTTTACTTAGTGCTATATTTTTCTTACACTTTTTAAACCTTTTGAATTGTTTATTAGCATTGTACGGAACGCTGTTTGAATTTAACATTTTATTCTTGCCGTTACATAATCAAAAAGTAATATATAAATATATACTTATACTTTAAAACACAAACACAAAGCAATGACAAACAAAACTAAACAAGAACAAAAAATATATAAAAAAAAAATATTAACTAAAACAAAAATTTAAAAATTTATTAAAGCAATTAATGATCTATTAGTGAACTGTGATTTATTTTAGCATACAAGAATAATTCTTTTGTCATTTTATTGCCAAAAGATGCAGATTTTTTCACGAAACTTATCGATTGTAATGGCTCCAATAATTGGCTTTTTATATGCAAAAGTTAAAGAAACCGAATACAAAAAAAGGAATACTAAAAAAACCATAAGAACACTTTAAACGTTTAAATGCAAACGATTTTAAAAGCGAGATACTTGTATTTGTTTCCAGAATTGATCATTTTCAATTACATAACATCTATAAAACATATTTTGTTGTTGTTCTAAAAGCAAACACAAAACGAAGCAAAACAATAGAATATGCAAATGACCAAAAAGGTTATAAAACCAAAACAAATTTTAAAACCAACCAAAAAAATTTAAACCGTATGCAACTATTTACAATATGCTTTTGTAATATTTTCGCACCAATAAAAAACAAACAAAATCTGAGTACTGCAAAAATATCTAAACAAAAAAGTCAAAAGCTAGACGGGCTCTAAAAAGAAATAAGATAAAAGTTTAATCAAAAACAGAAACAGAAAAAAATACAAAATGTAGGCGAGGAAACTACTGACAAATCTCATTGACGATAAAATGATAAAACAATTATGACGTGTATATACTTACAATACGTACCTATCTATCTATATATACATATATATACAAAATATATACATATATATACATATCTCTATCTCTCTGTCGCTCTTTTACTATATATGTAACCAGCATATATATATATTTAAATATATATATTTATATATATATGTATATATATTTATGTATAACATCTATCCAAAATATGTTGTTTTTATTGAGTTACTTTGCTTACCAAAACTGTGCCCCAACACGAGCACAACAACAACAACAACAACAACAGTAACAACTACAACTACAGTTACATCAACAACAACAACAACAGACGAACCATCTAAATTTGAACAACCCTCAAAATAAACAATTGTTTATCCATTGTGATAACTACTACCTCCATCAACCAAAATACTGACTGGCCGCCTGTTGCAGCCACTTACGTTAAAATATATTACTTTTTGGTTTTGTAAATAACTGTTAAAGAACGCGAATATCAACTGCAATGCAATCCAAATTGAACTCCAAATTAAATTTTGGAAATTTTAAACTAACGCAGACCGAGCAAACAACAAGTCACACACACATACCCACAAAAATACACCATTCGTTGGGTTTTAGCACACTCACACAAAACTACACACACACACACACACAGATAAATAGCCAACTACTACAACAACAAATACAAGTTCCGGCATTCCATTTAAAAGTCAACCGCAATAAACCAAATTGCGCTCAAATTCAATCAAAATACAAAACTCTTTTTCTCCCACTCTTTCACTTACTCTACCTGCCACTATCTACTGCTGTCTATCTTCTATATATATCTCTATCTCTCTCTCTCTCTATCTCTGTCTAACTCTAACTTTGTCTGTCTTTGTAACACTCACTGTCTGTCTAAGAAACTTTACTCAATTACTCAATTATATATGATATATATTATATATACCAACATATATATATTTTGTTTGATTTCACATAAAAAAACATAAGACACAAAAATACCAAAAATATACAGAAACAATTGTTTACAATATACTTTTGCACGTTATTTCTGTAATGCATCTGATCTATATATTGTTATAAGTAATTTATGTTTCTTTCCTGCGTACAAGCAAATACCAAATACAACAACAATATACCAAAAAAAATAAAAAATACATAAGTACCAAAATACCGACACAAAACGAAATCAGAATCCAAGTGCATTTGTATGCCTCGCCACACATGTCGTATACGCAATAATCACTAACTAACTAACCCAAAATCAAATCAACAGCGACCACAATACTCCCACACACACACACACACACACACACACATTAAGGAATTCACACACACACACACAAACACACGACCAATTTCCCAAAGTAATGGGCGTAATGCACGTGAACGTGCTACACACACACACACACATACACACGCATACTGAATTGACCCCAGCCGCATGGCTCTCTCAAAGTGACACACATTTCATGTTGCAAAAACCGCCCGTCCACTGCCTCCCCAAACAACACTGCCCGCCCCCACACGCTCTCTCTCTCTCTTTCTCTCTCTCTCTGTCTCTCCCTCTCTTTCAATACACCCCTTGTTGAACTTTTAGGTGCAGCTTGTCAAAAAAACAAATAAAAAAAATACTAATAAATGTTAACTAAAAATAGAAAAAGATATCTTAAAAAATTAAGCAAGGCTCAACTACAATTAAAGAGAGTTCACAAATTATTAAAAGAAAAAAAAAACAAAAGACAAACTGAAACTGAAACTGAAAAAAGAAAAAGTAATTTTATTACAAAACCTTATTGTAAATTAAGCGCAAAGAAACAAAAGTGTTGAACAATTTTTGAATTAAGTAACAAAAATGAGTAAACGAAACTTGTAGAAAAACAACAAAAGTCAGAAAAATGAAATGAAAACAAATTTTACGTACAAATATGGGGCCAAAATAGTCCGTAAGTATTCGGGCAAAAATCGCTTTGGTTAATTGTTGAAAAAAAATGTACAAAATGTGCAGAAGAATAACTTGTTGTTAACATAATAATGCAAATATAATCATATAATGATTAATAATAATGCAATCATATAAAAATTATAAACTTAGACATACTATATATAAATCGTGCCTAAATTGTAGCCGACTTATGATTTAATACAACTTGTAAGAAGGATAACGCAAAAAACAAATCCACGTAACAATTTACAAAACAATACCAAAAAATTCACACCAAAAAAAAAAAACAACAACAACAATGAATATAATTCAAAATAATAAAACAGAATAAATAAAAAAAAATATATAAAAACAACAAACAACAAAAACAAAAACATATCTAAATAACTCGAAAAACAACATAAAAAACACAAAAAAAAAGTTACAGTTACAGTTAGAAACAAGCCACAACAACAAACAAGAACCAATTTGAAATCGCCCATTTCAGATGTACAATAACTTCACGGGTGCCAGCGGAAGCCCACCACTGCCAGATATCATTGGACAATATTACGGCCCCGGAATCGGAATCGGGAGTGGAATCGGAATCGGTGGAGGAATCGGCGGCTACGGTGCACCACTGAACTGCGCCGGCTTGGGCTATGGCCAGGCCTATGAGCTATACGGCCCCTCAAGTTCCACAGGGTATTTATACGATCCGACGTCGAGTGCCGCCGCCGCCGCCGCTGCGGCAGCGCAGATCTACGGGCAGACATCGCCCATACGGCGCAGGCGATACAGCATTGCCGGACTGCCATCGGCGACAATGTACAATGATGTATACGGTTATCCGGCGCCGCCGCTGCAGCAGACGAGCTCCACGAACATTGTGAATCTGTTGAACGAGGCGCACAAATCGATATCGCGCTCATCGCAGATACTCAATCTGAGTCACCAGGCCAGGCAGCTGGGCCAGCCGCTGATGCAGACGCAGACAGTGACGACACCGCTGTCCGGCCGCGTGGTCTCCAGTTATCCGACGCTGCACGGTGGCGATGTTTCGCCACCATATTTAAACGATAACCTGCTGCAAATGTCGACAAGCTTCTCATCCCAGCCCAATATGTACTTCCAGCCGCAGCCGACGCAGCTGACGGCCGCCCAAAGTGCCGCTGCGGCGGCTGCGCGTCTGCGCCCCGCCTACTCCGTAACGAACCTCGCTGCCGGCTATCCAGCCAGCTGCAAGTACGGCGCGACGGGCTACGCGAATCCCTATCAAAGCGATCTAAACACTGCCAGCGCCGCCGCCGGCTATGGCCTTGGCCTCGGCCTGGGCGTTGGTCCCAGTTTGGGGTCCGGCCTGGGCTTGGGCTTGGGTCTGCCGGCGGCGCAGCAGCGTCAGCTCATGTCACACTCACTGCATGCCTCAAATCCCGCCATTTCGCAGTACTATCAGCAGCATTCGATGCCACCGCCGGCCAGCTCGGCGCTGGCGTATAATCTGCATCAACAGTTCGCCGGTACGCAACAGCAACAGCAGCAGCCACAGCATCCCCATTCGCATATACAGGCCTCGGTGCAGCAGCAGATGAACCCGCAGTATCAATACCATGTGCATCAGCACCAGAACCATCTGCAAACCCATCCGCTTGCAGCGTTGGCAAATACGAGCGGCCCTTTTGGGGGGACGCTGGCGAGCAGCGCTCGTGATGTCGGCGTTGGTTACGATCCGCTGCATCATCATCATCATCACTCAACGCACCCAGCGTTGCATCATTCCAATACGCATCATCATCATCTGCCGGGCGGGGGGCTGCATGCCTCATCATATCCGCACACGCACTCGCTAACGCATCATCAGCAGCAACAGCAACAACAACAACAACAACATCAACAACTACAACAACAACTACAACAACACCATCACCACCATTTGCCATACTCGAAACTAGACTTAGATTATCCGAAACTGCCGCAAGAGCATAAGCGACAAGTAAGTTTTAAATTTGACGTAGACACGCTATCCCTAGATTCCTAGATACTACTACTTGATACTACTACTCGATACTACTACTACTCGATACTACTACTCGAAACTAATACTCGATACTACTCGATACAACAGCCACATTCAAAAAAACAACCAACTTTAAACTATAAACATGCCCATCAAAATCGAATCTGAAATTTCTCAATTGCAATTATTTGCGCATCCTTTCGGATGGCCAAATGATCCAAAAAAAAAAAAAAAAACATCTATATAATTATATACGCAAATGTATTGAAAATCGCATAGCCCTAATTGATGCATTTTACGCTTTTAACCCTCTCCCAATATCCCTAATCATACCAATCTTTGTCTAGGTCAAAAATCGAATTAGCCAACGACATTTGCAGTGTGCGGTTCTCGAAACAGAAATATTGAAAAACAAACACCAAGTATTACATACATACAATATATACCATATATTATAGTTTTAAATTAATATATGGCATATATATATATATATAAAAATATATATTTATTAGAAGTAGTTTAAGTGAACGTATATAAGGAAAAATCAAGAAGAACAAAAAGAAGAACTATTGTTTAATGTGCCATTTTAAAGTAGCGAGAAAAAGGATTTAAAATAATACATACAAATTTCAAGAGCTGTACAACTTTTGTATTTAGTTTGTCATTTTTGCTTGTTGGTATTTTCTTTCTATTCTAAGTATATATTTTGTGGTTATTTTGCATACCACTCAGGGCAACTTTTCAGAGAAAGAAATTGTAAAAGAACTGTAAAGAAATAAAAAAGTATTCGTTTGAAATTTGAACCACTTTGCTCTTGACTCTCAAAAGTAAAAGACTGTAAATAACAACAAGAAAACAAGTGAAACTAAATGATATTTACTCATAAATGTAAACCATTTATACAATATAGTTATACATAAGGAAAACCAAAAATAAAACAAAAAACAAAAAAACAAAACATAACAAGATGAGGAGATAAAGATGTAATGAAAATGAAAAAATTTACTTTACTTTATTTGTTACACCCAAGACTCGTAAATGTTAAGTTATGAGAGAGGTGCAACAATGAAAAAATGAAAAAACGAGAATGAAGCTTAAAGTTATTATCAAAACCTATAAAGTACTCGTACTCATAATTCATACTTAGTCTTATACTTATGTAGAAACAAAAACAAAAAAACCAAAACCAAAAACAAAAGAACAAATTGTTAGTGCAACTCTCTATCTGAAGAAGAAGAAATACTTAAACTACCTAAATACATGTACTCTAATGCATTACCTACTTATAACTGAAGTATGTATAAAGAAATACTTTGCATAGTGAGACCCTACTATACCCTAGTACCCCAATTCCAATTTAGCCAAGCCTAAGCAAGGACCTCTATACCCAACCTACTAACTACCTAACTAGAAAATTACCTTACTAACCTAGAATCCAAACTTATTACTAACCATCTAAGCATTTGCATAATATATTGTGTTTCAATTACTTTAATCACAAGAGCAGTCGCTACGGTTCTTGATTCTGTTCAAATTTGTACTTGGTTTGGCGGTCTACGGACTCTTCCAGCTAAATATATATGTACTCGTATAGCCCACTAAGTAATAGCGTGTGATTAGCAATGAAGGTCAATTATATGTAAAGATGAAATTTATATATGCTAAATCCAGAGACGGGTAGCAAAAGTATAACGAAACATTAGCGGAAATTGAAAGTGTAAAATGGAAATGTCGTAAAAACTGGATATATAAATATATATGTAAATACCATATATAATATCTGGCAATGTGTCTAACACAAACTTTGGTTGCAGTTTTAAATTGAATTTGGAATCGAAAAGCAAAATATCGAAACAGAAACAGAAACAGAAACGAAAAAGCATTCAAAATGTGTCTATGCGAATATTATACAAAAATGTATTATGTATTGTACCATGTACTAAAGTTCTTATATTCATACCTACTATTTAGTGTTCCAACTGAACGTTTATATTTACTTATACATCTATTTATATATACATATATATTTACCAATACATACATACATGTATCTAGGTGCTTTTTATTACAAACTTGATTCGTCTTCAACCAAAAAATGGTTACCTTTATTGTAGTGTGCAAATTATTCGGCTTAAAATTGCGTTATAAACAACAAAAGAAAAACTACTTTTTCGACATTTTTCGAATACATCTTTTTTCTTAAAGAAAGTAAAACAAAACAAAAAATCCCCCCAGTTTGTTATAGCCTAGTACGTAGTGAAATCAAAATCGTGGAGTTACTCTAATTTGTCATATATAGTAAACAATTTAGTATAGCATACCAATTGTAGTTGTACACACACACACACACACACACACTGGAACTAGTTCGGTGGGATGTGGGAAGTGTGTGACCCAGGTGAGGGGCTATCGTATACAATACGTTTTTTATGGCCCCGTATGAGCAATAAAACTTACGTTGTGTTCAGTAGGAAACTTGAAATAATTCTAACTTGATTTTTCAATTAAATATTTTTGTATTCTGATTTCGTAGAATCGGTATCTCTGTAGTCATAAGAACGGATAATAAGCTTAACACTAGCCAATTGAAAGCATTTATGTCAGCAGTTGCTGTCTGTGTAAAGGACATACTTACATACATAGAACAACATAAAAACAAACATTCGCATATACGTAGAGAATCATGTTACAACAGATACTTAGCTATACTTATCTATATAGATATTTCCCCCCTACTTTCACTGACTTCGACATTCGAAATTCGACATACGACATTCAATTTGGGTTCTTGTTTCTTCTTTATGAACAGTGAGTACATCAATAAGAAGGCATTTACTTATATACTTATACTTATAGTTATACTTATATTATATACTTATTGTTGTATAAAAATTATGAGTCATGATGATCTTGAATATTTGAAATATTTATACTTATTATACGTATACATGCATACAAAATATAATTATATTGATATACCTAATTAATTACTACTCCAGCGATATACTATATGCATACATACATATATATATATGTATATATGTATATATATATATATATATTTATATTTATACACTGATTTGTATTTGTAAACTTAATTAAGATTACTTCTCAGACTTAATTCAAAACTAATTCTTGAGATCGAACTCGAATCGAATTCTGTTAAACTTAAACTAAATCTTAAGCATTATAAATGAAATTTTCGAAAGCAAACAATAAAAACTTTAACATGCGACAACTAAATGGATAAGCTATGCCCAACGTCTAGCATCAGGTTAACAGTGTTAACAGCTTATGAGCGCCCCTCCACCCTCTCTAAACCTCTGAATAAAAAAAAACACTCACACAAGCACACACACACACGCACACACAGCAAACACTACTTTTAACACACAGTTGACCCTCAGTTCTGCAAAGGGGGCAACGACTTTTGCAGTTACATACTCTATAAATATATTTTACATACTCTCTATCTCTCATATTTGCTCGCCACGCCCACATGCCCACATGCCCACAACGCCCCCACTCTCGCTCATACATACATATACGACATGTAAGCCACCCACAACCACCCACATTTGTACACAATTGCGCCGCAATATTGCACCAAGAGAAACTTTTACACACTAAAAAGTAAAAAAATACAAAAAAATAAATAAAAAGATTTATGAAAAAATTTAATTGTAGGCAAGGCAGCAGTGTTTGCTTTGCAGTTGTGATGCAATTTTAAAATCATGGTATGTCTTGTATCTTATCCTTTACCCCACAAAAAAAAAACAACAACAACAAAAAATCTAATAAACCACATCCAGTTGGACGAATTCCGTCTTGAAATACAAAGAAGGGATCAAGAGATATTGGCGATGGCGGCCAAAATGAAAACGCTAGAGGAGCAGCATCAGGTAATTGGCGCAGTTGCGAATCCAAAATGTTCAATTGTCCCCATGCACAGTAAAATATAACTTTCGTTAGGACTATCAGCGGCACATAGCGGTGCTCAAGGAGTCGCTATGTGCCAAAGAGGAGCACTACAACATGCTGCAGACGGATGTCGAGGAGATGCGCGCCCGCCTCGAGGAGAAGAATCGCCTCATCGAGAAGAAGACCCAGGGCACACTACACACGGTGCAGGAGCGGAATCGTCTAACAAGCGAACTCACCGAGCTCAAGGATCACATGGACATCAAGGATCGTAAAATTAGTGTGCTGCAACGCAAGGTCAGAGAGCAGATGAGCAATGAAAGAACCAAATTAAACACACTCAAAACATATCCAAATACACACATCACAAACACATATACAAAAAACCAACAACTTCACAGATCGAGAACCTCGAGGACCTGCTGAAGGAGAAGGACAACCAGGTGGATATGGCCAGGGCCAGGCTGTCCGCCATGCAGGCCCATCACAGCAGCTCCGAGGGTGCGCTCACCAGCCTGGAGGAGGCCATCGGCGACAAGGAGAAGCAAATGGCGCAGCTGCGCGAGCAACGAGATCGCGCCGAGCACGAGAAGCAGGAGGAGCGCGATCTGCACGAGCGCGAGGTGGCCGACTACAAGATGAAATTGCGTGCCGCCGAGAGCGATATTGAGAAGCTACAGACGCGTCTGGAGCGGGCGGTGAATGAGCGAGAGCGCCTCGAAATCAAGCTGGAGGCATCGCAGAGCGAACTGGGCAAATCAAAAGCGGAGCTGGAGAAGGCCACCTGCGAGATGGGCCGCAGCAGCGCCGACTGGGAGTCCACCAAGCAGCGCATCGCACGCCTCGAGCTGGAGAATGAGCGGCTGAAACACGATCTGGAACGTTCGCAGGTACTCGTGCATTAGAACCGGTTCCCCGGAAAATCATATCGCTATTATCCATAAACCATAAACCATTATACTATATCATATATGTTAAATCGTGTTCCTCTGTGTGCAGTGTACATATATTTATATATATATACTTATATGAAACCAAACTATTATTCAAATCTATCTGTTATCGATAACGATAGCGATAATTTAACCCAATATTATTACAATTACTACATATATGCCTCTATGTGTGCTATATATATTTACATGTACACTTACAACTACTACAACAACTATTACTACTATGTAACAACAACAACATCTCGCATCCCAAACAACAACAACAACTTTATCACTCTACTACTATATATAAATAATCGATACATTAACCAACAACTAGATGCAGCTAGAAGAACAGACCACACTACACAAAGTAAGCCTACCGCCAAAACCTACCTACTACCTAAATACCTAACTACCTCTAAGTACCTACTCGTAGTCCCTAAGTTGTGCTCGTTTCTCGTAGTACCCATTTTGTAAGAACACATCCTGTAGAAAAGCACATTTTAGTTATGTGTTAGCATCTTGCATTTAGAGCCAGCAGGTCTTATTTTAAGTTTCTATTGAAAGATTAAATTCATGCAAGGCCACAACCCAAAAGTTTCTGAAATTCTAATTAATATTATTTATTGATTTTGAAAATAAGTTTTTTTATTTGAATTTACACATTAAATATGATCAAATTAGTAATCATTGTTTGCTCCTTTCTACTCACAAATTATTCAATATTACAAATAAAATAAAAGAAATAATCTTTAGTTAATTATGAAGCAATTGGAAAAGTGAATGTTTATAAAAACACTCGTTAAATATTTATATGCCCGCATGTTAATATTTCAATTGCTTAATAACGGAAACAACAACAGAAACTTCTGGGTTCTGGCCCATTTGCATAACACATTAGTCAGTCACCAGCAGCTCCCCGCTAGCACTGTGCACACACACACATTCTTAGACTGGTCAGCACAAGCACAAGCACACCTACTCACACACACCTACACTCAGACATACCTCTGCATAAACACACCATTTGTGAAATTAGCAAGTAGCCGAGGTTTTGATTTAATCTTGTCGACTTACAATACGTTTACAAATTGATATGCATAATAATTCAAGCGGTTACGACTATCATCGCCTTTAATTAAGTATGCCTCGTGCAATGTATATTTCTGAATTGTTTAATTGTTGCTGAACATGCATATCGTATCGTACTTTACAGAATGTACAAAAGTTAATGTTCGAAACGGGCAAAATATCGGTAAGTTGGCCAAAAGCCAGGCAATCAAGGCCACAATGTAGAACTAGTGCTCGACTAAAAAAAAAGATAATCGATAGCACACCAATAGTCCAATATTAATCGAAACGTTAAAACCAATGCTCGATTTAAAAAGTCTATAAATTCACTTATAAAATGCTTGGTTAGGCTTTAAATTAGGCTTATAATAATAATATTAATAATTGCGTTAATTTTGCAACACTTGATACTGCACAGTTTATAAGTGCTGCGTTGAGTAGAAGAATGTAATTTATTAAGGCCTTGAATTATAAGAATTGAGTTTTGTTAGTTTTGCTTAATACACACCTACACACAACCACTCACATACACACACACACACATGTTTATAGATCAGATACTTTGGTATATACAAAAACAAATGTTTAAAGCGTTAAATGCACCGACTACCAATTCATATTTAAACTTGAAGCTTGATACAAAATCCCAATTCAATACTCATGTTCATTAATCACAATGCTACACAATATATTGAATATAAATTCATTTAAAAACACATATGGCTTACACACAATACGTATACGCATCGTATGCCATTCGATTGCTTTCCTGCTGGACCAATTCTGTTAATGTTTTGAAATTGATGTTTATGCTAAGCTTAACTGTTTCTAACTCTGTAGCTGTATCGTTTCTAACTTAAATATTATATATATGTATATATTCTAATTTAACTAAATACTAATTGAATCGTTTTGCGTCTCGCACCCAACAAAGACAACGTTTGGACGAACCACAATGACCACGTCCCAGGAGCTGGATCGGGCCCAGGAGCGAGCCGACAAGGCCGCTGCCGAATTGAGGCGCACACAGGCCGAGCTGCGGGTGACACAGGTACAGTTATTACAATCATCATTTAGCCCATATTCGATGCATACATATATATCTACAAATTATACAAAACTATATATATATATATATATAAAAATACATATTCGTATTCTGTGCATATAACCAATACATATTACGAGCATCTCTCTCTCTCGTAACTCGTCTATTTGTGTGCTCTACTAACTAGTAATCTATGCGTTAATCAAATCTCAAATCTCTCTCGCAAATAATATGCAAGTCAAATTTCATATCTCTGTGTGCGTGTGCTACAACAACAACAACAACAACAACAATAACAAGAACTCGTTCTAACTACCACAATAACAACGCATTGGTTTCAATCCATGAATGAATACTCTTTCTATATACTTTCCACAACAACAAAAAAAAACACTCTCTAATCTATACATCTCTGTATGAAACACAATCAGCTGTTTTCTTAGCGACACCTTCACATCGAGAGCAACAACCAAAACGCACACACACACACACACAAACAGCCACACACACACAGCTAAACATTTTGCACCTGCAAATCAAATCACTTTTAAACGTTTTTCAATTACAACGAGTATTCGCGAAATTTAATAACTTAATTAAAGATCCTACTTTAAGCTAATTCTTTTGCATTTTTAATACCAGACCTCAATCAATTGCCTAAAATTAAAACTAATTTATTAATGTAAAATTGAGAAATAATATTTAACAAAATTCCAAACTTCTTTTGAGTTATTTACTCATATAAAATTGGTGCAAAATCTAGAACAACTTCTTATCGCCTGTTGTAAAATTATTAAAATTGTTGATTTGCGCTAAAAAGTTTTACTGCTTTTTTCGCATAACTCGTAGCTGTAACGTAAAAGTAAAAAAAAAAAAACAACAAAAAAATAATTATTAAACTACCTATAAATATTTTGTGTATACTAAAACCTAAACTCTATCTAAATCGTTGTGCTTACATTCATTTTCTATAGGGCGAAACTAAAGAACGTTTTGTGAGTAAATGCTTATAAACAAGAAACAAATGATACTCGTACAAGTTTTCAGTAACAAGATACAGCAACTAAAACATTTTGTGGAACTAAAGTCAAAAACAAACATTGGAAACAATCCATTTAAAAAACAAAACTAAACAAATTAGCTGCCATCTAATACTATATAAATGTCATGTGTTTTACTTACTGTACAATAATACTATTCGTAACTTGCATTGCCTAACATACTAACTAACCTACATATACTTATATACATAATACATATACATATACATATATACATATATATATATATATATTTATATATATATTATATTTAAACATTCGTTCAGCCATTGTCCTTGTACAAAGTTGCTTTGAGTCCATTTAAATCCATCAATCTGCGTGTGGATTGCGAACATCTATTTGTGACTCCTGCATGAGTTTTGTGTGTGTTTGTCGAATCCCCAAAACGAACAAAATTACCATCCGAAAGCCACACATAACCAAACAACTGAACTCTGACGAAGAAGCAGCTGTTTTTTTAATCAACGACAACATTTAATAATACATTTTCTGATTAGTTCTTGTTGTGTTTTAATTGAACAATAATTGATGAATTTTCTCACAAAGGGAGACTAAATTAAGTGTGGTACTCGAAATATTCCAAGCACAACTACAGTTTCTCTAAAGAAGTGACAAACTCAAGACATAAACTATCAAAGTAGATGATTTCAACAGCTTTAAAGAAGCTTTCTTTACTCTTGTAGAGACACATACAGCCAATCGAAACTTTATATTTACTTTATAAAAATGTGTATAAAAAGGAAACGGGTTGACAAAAAACATTTCATTATCATCTTGTAAGCCATTTTTCAGCTGAGCACTTCGCATGCACAATTCCAGTATGAATAAAAGCCAGTTTTAAGTGCAAAGTATACAAGGAATTACTCAAAAACTTTTCCCTAGGGGACCACACACTGCTTCTCCCAAACACATACACACATACACAGACACACATACACAGACACACATACACAGACACACATACACAGACACACATACACAGACACACATGCACAACAACTCAGGCAAGACGTGAAGCCAATTTTGCAACGTGACTTTGGCAACTGTTTTCAGAGAGCTCTGCTAGAAAGTTGCAAAACTTGCGCTTGATTTACTTAAACTGTTAATTTCTTCAACTCATACACTCACACACACACCCATATACACACCCGCTCGAACACACATACACACGTTTGCCTTAAAGTCTTTGCCTTACGTTTGCCTTATTCCTTCACACATTCTTCTTTGTCTTTGTCTCATTTTGCACCCGAGCGCCACCTATCGCTGTCAGTTTGCTCAGCCTCATTGCCTGCTCTCTCGCTCTCGCTCTCTATATCTATATCTATCTCTCTGTCTTTGTCTTTGTCTATTTGTCCTTGTCGTTTATCAATTGCCATCCACAAGTCCATTGTCAATTCGCTTCGTGCTCAACATTCGCAGCATAAATATCGCTCGCTATAGAAATTGTTTATCGTAATCGTAATCGCAATCGCAATCGTTATCGTTATCTTAATTATTATTATTATAAGTACACGTAATTGTTGTTTTATCAATTTATGTATTTTGTCTGACAATCAGTCAGTCAGTCAATCAGTCAGTCAGCCAGCCATTCAATCAGTCATTCATTTAAGAGACCATCCACATCATGCGTGCCTGTAAATAATATCCGTATCCACATCCAATTTACCCCCCCATAACAACAACAACAACAATTAACAACTCGATAACGATAACGCCAAACTCAAAAACCGCAGTCGGATGCGGAAAGGGCACGCGAAGAAGGGGCAGCCCTGCAGGAGAAACTGGAAAAGAGCCAGGGCGAAGTGTATCGACTGAAGGCGAAGCTGGAGAACGCCCAGGCTGAGCAGGAAAGTCTGCGCCAGGAGCTGGAGAAGGCCCAGAGCGGCGTCTCGCGTATACACGCCGATCGCGATCGGGTAGGCACAAAAGAATCTCTAATTCCCCCCTAACCCCTACGCACTACCCATTAGCACCTAAATTCCCAACAACCCAACAACCATCCTTCCAATTCACTCACACCCGGTTGGTATCTGTGCCACAGGCATTCTCCGAGGTGGAGAAGATCAAGGAGGAGATGGAACGTACTCAGGCAACATTGGGCAAGGCGCAGCTGCAGCACGAGAAGCTGCAAAATTCGCTGGACAAGGCGCAGAACGAGGTCGATCATCTGCAGGATAAACTAGATAAGGCCGGCACCGAGAACCGACGACTCGTCCTCGAAAAGGAGAAGCTCACCTATGACTACGATAATCTGCAATCGCAGCTGGACAAGGCACTCGGCCAGGCTGCGCGCATGCAGAAGGAGCGTGAAACTCTCACCTTGGACACGGATCGCATACGCGAGAAGCTCGAGAAGACGCAGGTATGCGGTAATCGTTGCCACTCCACACATTCAAGGTGCCATCACACACAAAATCACACACACTCAGACACACACGTCGAGCCATGCAACACGCGTAGAGCCTTGTGCAACCTGTACCCCAATCGATGTCTGTGCAATGTAACTGTAAAGTGTTGTGACTAACCCCTAACCCCAAAAACTAACCTAACTCAAAGCCCGTCTCAACTGTACATAACACACACACACACATACATGCTACTTATCTATCAGTGTTTGCTCTGAAATCGAATACGTCCCAAATCCCAAGACAAATCTTTATTTTCAATCTATCATTTTTTGGCTCTTTCGAATTTCATTTGATTTTAGTTATCGTTATTTATTGAAAATAAATTAGAATTTAGTTTTCTTTAAAAGATTCTAGTTTTATTAGAAATATTGAATTTCAAAAGGAAAATTGTTGAGTTTTTTGTTACTTCTTTTTTTATGATTAAATCTGTAGTTGCCAATTTGCCCTTTCGCTGACTTATTTAATCGAATCACCCATTTCAATCACCTTCAGAGCGAGCACTGTACTCAATACTATTCTATATACTTAAGCCGATTGCTGTGTAAAATATCATATATAAACATGCATATACCAATTTACCAATATATATATAATTATATATAAATATCGTACACATACTTCCTATGCATATTCGTATCTATCTTTCAACTATATGCTATATGTGATATATATATATATATGAATACACTCGCGAATACATTCACAACAAAACAGACGCAGCTAGCGCGCATTCAGAAGGAGAGGGATCAGTTCTCCGATGAGCTGGAAACGCTCAAGGAGCGATCAGAATCCTCACAGACGCTCCTAATGAAGGCCGCACGAGATCGAGAAGCGATGCAAACCGATCTGGAAGTGCTCAAGGAGCGTTACGAGAAATCGCATGCCATACAGCAGAAACTGCAGGTAATTTCACCAACCCAACTGAGAACCACTAAAATAAAGGTATTTCCACACATACACATACTGAATTGGCAACAAAACTGTATACTTCTATTATAAGGCATACATATACTAATCGCATAATCCAAAAACAAAAACAAAATACAAAGCATGTGAAACTGAAAACTACCAGTGAAATTGGCTGTTTGTAAATTTGTAGCTTCCTTTAAAAAAAAAGAAAAAATGAATATATAAACACTGCTTGGCCCTTATTGAGACACTCATCAGATCCCATTAGAACCCACTGCTATACTTAGTTCCTTGCTATTGCTGTAATTTCAGATGGAGCGCGATGATGCTGTTACCGAGGTGGAGATACTCAAAGAGAAGTTGGACAAGGCGCTGTATGCCAGTCAGAAGCTGATCGATGAGAAGGACACCTCCAACAAGGAGTTCGAGAAGATGCTGGAGAAGTACGATCGTGCTCAAACCGAGATATATCGCTTGCAATCCCGTTGCGATTCTGCTGAGGCTGATCGGGCCCGTCTCGAGGTTGAAGCGGAGCGTTCCGGCCTGGCCGCCTCGAAGGCGCGCGAGGATCTGCGTAAACTGCAGGATGAGAGCACACGGCTGCAGGAGGCCTGCGATCGGGCTGCCCTGCAACTTAGTCGGGCCAAGGAGTGCGAGGACAATGCGCGCAGTGAGCTGGAACACAATCGGGATCGCTTCGATAAGGTGCAGGCGGATATTCGTCGCTCCCAGGGTGAGAAGGAGCACCTCCAGTCGGAGCTGGAGCGCGTCACCTACGAACTGGAGCGTGCACATGCGGCTCAAACAAAGGCAGCGGCCAGCGTGGAGGCTGCGAAAGATGAGGCCGCCCACTATGCCGTCGAGCTGGAGAAAATGCGCGAACGATACGAGAAGAACCAAGTGGAACTGCGCAAGTTGCAGGATACGGATACGTTCGGGCGTGAGACGCGCCGGTTGAAAGAGGAGAACGAACGGCTACGTGAGAAGCTGGACAAGACACTGATGGAGCTGGAGACGATACGCGGCAAGTCGCAATACGAGTCGGAATCGTTTGAGAAGTACAAGGATAAATATGAGAAGATCGAGAACGAGATACAGAACATGGAGTCGAAGCTGCACGAGACGAGTCTACAGCTGGAGCTGTCGAAGGGCGAGGTGGCCAAACTGCTGGCCAACCAGGACAAGCAACGGAGCGAACTGGAGCGTGCCCACATCGAGCGGGAGAAGGCGCGCGACAAGCACGAGAAACTGCTGAAGGAGGTCGATCGTTTGCGCCTGCAACAGTCCTCGGTGAGCCCCGGCGAACCGGTGCGCTCGTCCGCTTCGATGTCGATCTCGGCGGGCGAGCGACAGGAGATCGATCGGCTGCGTGATCGCCTCGAGAAGGCGCTGCAGTCGCGCGATGCTACCGAACTGGAGGCCGGTCGCTTGGCCAAGGAACTGGAGAAGGCACAAATGCATTTGGCCAAACAGCAGGAGAACACCGAGTCTGCGCGCATCGAATTCGAGCGAATGGGCGCCGAGCTGGGCCGCCTGCACGATCGTCTCGAGAAGTCCGAGTCGGAGAAGGAAACGTTGCGATCGCAAGCCGGACGCAGTGGCGCCGCTGGCGGCGCCCATCCGCAGCTGGAGAAGCACGTCCAAAAACTGGAAAGCGATGTCAAACAGCTGGCCATGGAGCGAGAGCAACTGGTGCTTCAACTGGAAAAGAGTCAGGAGATACTCATGAACTTCCAGAAGGAGTTGCAGAATGCCGAACAGGAATTGCAAAAGACACGCGAGGAGAATCGCAAGCTGCGCAACGGCCAGCCCGTTGCGCCCGCCGCACCCGCCGAGTTGCAGGCCATGCAAAAGGAAATACAAGTGCTGCAACAAAAGCTGCAGGAGTCGGAGCGAGCTCTGGCGGCAGCAGGACCACAGCAACAGCAGGCGGCCGCTGCAACAGCTGCCGCGGGCGCCTCGCGCGAGGAGATCGAACAGTGGCGCAAGGTCATCGAGCAGGAGAAGAATCGTGCCGACATGGCCGACAAGGCCGCCCAGGAGATGCACAAGCGCATACAGGTTAGTTAAGCACAACCGAAATCCAAATCCAACTGCAAATATAAATTGTAATATTTCTCTCTGTCTCTCTTTAACTGCTTCAGCTGATGGACCAACACATCAAGGATCAGCATGCCCAGATGCAGAAGATGCAGCAGCAGATGACGCAGCAGCAACAGCAGGCGGCGCAGCAACAGCAACAAACGGCAGCTGCCAGCGCCACCAGCGGCGTCGATGCCAAGGAGCTTGAGAAGGTCAAGGTTGAATTGCAAGCGGCCTGCACGGAACGTGATCGCTTCCAGCAGCAACTAGAGCTCCTCGTCCAGGAGCTAGAGAAGAGTCAGGTAAGAAAAAGCAAACCAGTCTCCAAAGAAGTTAGTTTAGAGTTTTTACCAGGCAGAAGAAAACATATCCGTCTACAGGAATTATATTTATTTCTGATCAGCATTAATAACCGAGTCGATCTTAGAAACTATACGAGCTATAAACTTAAATTTTTAATCATAAAGATTGAGCACTTCAGCATCAAGCTGGTGATCACACTTATAATAACGATTTATATCGATATTATGTGTTAAATACATAGTTGCATATTAACTTACAGAGTTATGTTAAAGTCTTAGTACTATACCAGTGTCCTGCATTCATCCGTTAACAGAAAACACACAAATATTTTTAAGCCCGCGATAATCACGCCATCTCTTCTCACATATGTATACAGAAAATGTTTGCGTCTGCTGATGGAAATAAGATCAATATGACTTTGAATTGCGTTTTTTTTATCTAGCTGATTCCTTAATAATAAAATATATCAGGCTCTGCCATTTAAATCGTTTTTTTTCTCGGTAGTGGAATACAACATGTTTCGATATTCCAAAAAAGAGTGCGCTTATCGACAAAGTGTAACGGTTGAAACTGATTAAGTATATATATATAGAAAGTTGCTTCCTTCTGCCTGTTACACTTGCGAAAACCATTATATCTTTGTTACCCATTTTCTCCATCAGCTTTAGTTTTTTTAATGTTTTCTTAATTTATACACTGAACACTTCATTAATATCATCATAATTTTGCAGATGTCTAATCAGGAGCAGGCAAAGCAATTGCAGACAGCGCAGCAGCAGGTGCAACAACTGCAACAGCAAATTCAAACACTGCAACAGCAAATGCAACAGCTGCAGCAAGCGGGTAGTGCGGGGGCGGCGGCAACAGATGTACAGCGCCAGCAGTTGGAGCAGCAGCAGAAGCAGCTGGAGGAGGTGCGCAAGCAGATCGATAACCAGGCGAAGGCCACCGAAAGCGAGCGCAAGATCATTGATGAGCAGCGCAAGCAGATCGAGGCGAAGCGCAAGGACATCGAGGACAAGGAGAAGAAAATGTCCGAGTTCGATGTGCAGCTGCGCAAGCGCAAGGAGCAAATGGATCAATTGGAAAAGTCATTGCAAACACAAGGTGGCGGGGCGGCGGCCGCTGGCGAGCTAAACAAGAAGCTGATGGACACGCAACGGCAGCTCGAAGCGTAAGTTGAACTGATTTTTAAAAAGTAACGACTACTCGAAATAACTGCACATAAACATATGAGTTTTGATTATATTTATTAAAAACACTACAGCTGTTATTAACATTAATATGCACATAACATAAGAAATTCACAATATTTCGATCAACGACCTATATTAACATAGCACAATCTGTTAGTGTTATGTTAATAAAAATTCGCTTTCTACTGTATGTAACTTGCTGTTAATTCACTTTAATTGCATTTACAGCTGTGTGAAGGAACTGCAAAACACAAAGGAGGAGCACAAGAAGGCGGCAACCGAAACGGAGCGACTGCTGCAATTGGTACAAATGTCACAGGAGGAGCAGAACGCCAAAGAAAAGACCATTATGGATTTGCAACAGTGAGTGACAACTGCTTAGCTAATAAAATATACAATTACTAATTGCTTTTTTTTCGCTTCGCAGAGCCTTAAAGATCGCTCAAGCCAAAGTCAAACAAGCACAAACACAACAACAGCAACAGGCGGACGTAAGTGCAGTTTTTAACAATCTCAATCTCATTGTGTTATAGATGCAAATTAATCGAAAATGTATTTTGCAGGCTGGACCCGCTGGCTTCTTGAAGAGCTTTTTCTAAACAGAGAGCCACTGAATTGTGTATAAAGATACTTGTTACTCCAACAAGTATTCACAAACCTAACACAAAAAATAACAACAAAAAACAGCACTGTCTACTATTTTGTATACTACCGATTACCGATACCGATTACCGATACCGACTATGCAGTATTTCTTCTACTACTATGTACCACACAGACACACACACACATTTGTAAATGACATATGTAAAATGCAAGCAAATTATTTGATATATATTGTATTGTAATTAGGTTGCCGCTATACTCAAATTATGGGTGCATTTATGTAAATGTCAGTCAGATCGTAACGCGTACTTTGTAACTCTCTCGATCTTTCAAACTCAAAACTCTCGAACATAAAATTAAACTTAACTTAAAATAGGCCCTTAACCACCCACATATAATCTCTGTCTCTGTCTCTGTCTCGATTTCTAACCCTATCAAACACTTTCTTTTTCTCTACCTCTTTCTATAACTGTCTATTTGATGTCTCGCTGTTTGTTGAACTTGATCTTTTTGTCAATTTTCGACCTGAAACTAGACTAAGCTTTCTACCCAGCACAGCCCTCTCTTTTGTACTCAAACAGAGCTCACACACACAAAGACACAAACTCACATACACATTTTGTCAAGTATCATATGTAATTAAATACTTTTATAGTTATGCATTATCTTGAAGATGTGTGTCAGACAGGCATTTGTGTGTGTGAACCCAAATTGAGTTAAAGTTTCTCTCGGCACAGATGTCTGAAAAGATAAACCCAAAATATAATTTGCATACGGCGCGAATGTGATTCACAACCAAAAAAAGAAGCAAAATGAACAAATAAATAAATAATAATAATTATGAATAAATATACATAAATACGATATAAATTGTTAGTCGCAACGTATATTTATATATATATATATATATATATATACATATGGATATGTAGTTATCGATATGCTAGCCTCTGTTATAGTTAGTTAAAACTGAACAAATGCAAAATTACACTCATTAAAACATCAAAAATTTATTCAAATAAATCACACACACTCTAACACACACACACTGTACATAGATCATTGAAGCATGTATTTATCGTAGTCGTACGATAAGAACACGAGATACAAATAACAAGTAGAGCAATAATTTATATATCCCAGACAGACATAAATATAAAGCCATATATATATATATATAAATATATATATATATATATATATATATATATATATATATATATATATATATGTATATATATATACTATATATGTATATATATATATTGCAGCTATGTTGTATGACGAGTAAATTCAATATTGCGTAGCCTTTAGCCGTGTACCAAAGAATAAAAATAACAACAAATAACTATTAATTAAAAAAAAAAATGCCTATTACAAAAATATAATTCGAATACAAATTCAAATAAATACGCAAATTGGAACTCTATTTTAATTAGTTAAATATACATAAATATATTGCATCTATCAAGCATATTCCCTAACAAAAACAGCAATAAATCTAGATAAATTTATACTGAAAATACACTAAAAGAAAATCATCTTATGCATTACTCTCTTGCTGTGAATGAGCTTTGAGGTGAGACTCGAGATCGTACTTTAGCCCCTTTATATATATATATATATATATATATATATATATAGAGAGAGAGTGTTCACTGTCAACATTTTTGCTTTGTATACAAATGGTGTTATTGTTATCGTACACATATACATAAATACATACATACATACTAGCATATACATATATATATTTATATATATACATATATTTACATTAATATTATTAGCATATATATAACATATATAGAACGAGTAGCGAATTAATTGAATTAGCTTTGTTTAAACAAGTTCAAATTGTTTTTCACAACCCTCGTTGATCAACTAAAACAACTAACAAATTATCATCACTGCCAATGTTTCCAAGAATAGTGAAAGTTGCAAAATAACCAGCTATGTTCATTTATTGTTATGCGATAAAACCAATAAAAAAAATAATTACAAGTAAATTATGTTTATATATATGGATAGATTGTCTTCAATTGGATTTAATACGATAACATTTGAGATAGTTGCGCCTTGTTTACTGCTCTCCAATTGGCGAGTTAGTTTTGAATGACCCTGTTGTTCTGTTCCACAAGCCATGACATTCAGAATTAATAAACAATCATATCATAAAACTAAAAATATATCATTGATATTCGATTCGATTAAACACTTTCGACTAGTCGATAAGAACAAGAATAATAGTTTTTTATGTAACGCATACAACAACCAACCCGATATCGATAAGTCGATAGCATATTTTTGAAATCTTAGTTTTAAAAGCAAAGCTAACAAAATTAATTTATTCCATTAACCAACAATTTTTTCGTCATTATCGTTATCGTTAATATCGATAAATTTACCTAGCAAAATACTCAAAAGTAGTCTCAGCAAGTTAGTCAGTTGGATAACGAGCTGAAGTACTTAACTTATCATACCTTATTTATATATATTTACAAACATAAATTAATCGATAGGTTGGCGACGATATCGAATAGAAGCATTCGATACGCGTGCGCCTTGTGTACATAACTAAGGGCCCCCAAAAAGTTCCTAAACCAGGAACGACGGGTAAAAAGCGCAGAAAACAAGAGTCAAGTCAAGTGTAGAAATTAGAAAACGGCTACATTGCCCCAGGTTGGCAGCCCCCAAGCTGCCTGAAAAGCCTGTAATGTGGACATACACACTTACACACACACACACACATATATATTAAACATATTAAATATTAAAAGAATTTGAGTTCAAAGTAAAGTAAAAACATTTTTCTACACGACAACCGATTGGCCACGTAAATAATTATAAATAATTATAAAAGCCTTGCAAGGCTATTTAAACGTCTAAGTAATTTAAATACATATATATATATATATATTTATATGAGTTGCAAGTCAAGTAAATACATTTTTCAACACTGCAACAGGTTGG
The DNA here is from genome assembly GCA_035042365.1 of Drosophila dives. Classification (NCBI taxonomy): domain Eukaryota; kingdom Metazoa; phylum Arthropoda; class Insecta; order Diptera; family Drosophilidae; genus Drosophila; species Drosophila dives. The sequence continues at coordinate 2,888,037 of JAWNLJ010000431.1, read as the reverse complement.
CAGCTCCAAAACAGCGCCAACTGTGTAAATGTTAAAATGTCACAGTATAGTTTTAAGTTGACATCTAAAGATAAATATTAATATTAATAATGTATAATATTAAGCATATGACAGAAGCTGTATTATATATGACACATTAATACACTCAATACATATATATTTATACTACTACTTATCATCGATACTTTCATTAATATTTATACACAAACAACAAGAGCAACAAACTTTTAAATCAAGCAATTAACGACAAATCAAGAACAAACCAAATCGTTGCGACACATCACAGTCGCTCTCAAACTGCGTATACACAATATTGACAATATTTGACAGACACCCACACAGATGCACTCACACAAGCTACACTGAGAAAAAAAACAAAACAAACACAAACAAACAAAACACCAAACCCACATTTCAAACTATATCAAAATAGTAAAGTTAACAATAAAATTTGTTGAAGGCCAACATATCGGGTTTAGCAAATGATATAGCACCAAATTAAATGTATATATATATATACATATATATATATATATATATACTATAAATATACTATGTAAATGAAAGATAACAGATTACATCTATTCTCTATACCTATATATATATATTTATATATATATATATATAACTACATCTATATCCTTATATCCATATATCTGCAACTGTATCTTTCTCTTTCTGTGGACAGGTATTCAAGATTCGATGCACTCTCTCCGAGTTATAGATATGAAAACGTAAACAAAAAACAATTGCCTTTAAAATACGATCAACTTATTATTAGATAGTTTGAACTAAACAACAACAACAAAAACTAACGGTACATTGTCTATATATACATACATATACATATATGATGTAAACTTAACTTAAAAGTAAATATATATATATATACTATAAATAAATAATAAAAATAAAAACACTTTAATCATATTATCCCCGCCGTCGTGTACCCAAATTACAAACTTATACGAAAAACTCGTACAATTAATACAAAATAATAACAAAAAGCTGCTTCAAATTTTTCTATACAACCAAAAAGAAAAAAAAAACTAGAAATTCTAATATGTAATTAGCAAATTGTAAACTTAATATTATAGGCACACACACTAACAAAATTGATTAATGTAGTTATTACATTAAGATCCATAATGAATTTAATATAAAAAAAAAACAAATCATTTAATTTATTTTTATTTATTTTTGCTTTTTGGTTGGTGCCGAGAAAGGAAAAAGATATCATAATAACCGCATCGTGTGTACTTTAATGTACATATGTAGACTATACGTAGCAAATACATATACCCAAACATATACATACGATAGATGAATATACATACATACATGATATACATCCAAGCCTAGATATGTATTCAAAAATAAAACACATATAGAAAAAAGAGCAAATAAACAAGAAAAACAGAATCAGAAAAACGTATGCCGAGAAAATACGAAAATGCGATCATAAAGAACTAACAATTAAACAGCAGCAAAAACAAGAATAAGAAGAAGAACAGCATTGAAACATTTTTAGAGAGACGCGTCAAGAGATGCCAGCATAAAAATACTATGAGAAAGAATACAAAACAGAATACAAAATATTAGAGGCAAAAGTAAAAAATTCGTGTAAACATTTTTTTAAAAAGTTTGGTGATCTACGATATTGATTATTGATAAATAAAGTAAAAAATAAATACTTATACATATATATATATATATATATATATATATATATATAGTTAAGCCATTATATATATACACGCATACATACATATATATATATATATATATATATATATATATATATATATATATATATATATACACATATTGAATATATACATACATCAACTAAATAAGTTTACAAGGTATATGCATTAAACAAACAAACAAACAAAAGCAACAACAACAACAGCAACAAGAACGCAACCGCAGCAAACTAAAAACAAAAACAACAAATATTAAATTTAATATAAAAATTTAATAAAATTTAAAAAAAAAATAAGATAAAAGAATAACAAAATAAATAAATTTATTATATACATACATAGAAGAATATTAAAATCGAGAAATGAAATGGTATGAAATGAAACGATTATTTGAAACATGTTCATTATATATAAATGTCATTACAAATGTTCTTCAAAACTGCCTACCAATAAAATATATTTCAAATAATATGCAATTGCGTTTTTTTTTTACAATTGGTTTTCCAGAAATACTTTGAGGTTTTGAATCTTAACAGTAAATGTTAGGATTTGAATCTAAAGCGCAACCAACTTCACGCAACGCAAAAGGTACCACTACTGTTAAGTAAAATGTGCGCTAACAGAATACTCAGTGCAGTGCAACTGCTTGCGGCTCACAAGCAGTGTCTGTTTTATCAATGACAAGCAGTGTCTATTTCATTTCCAATCAGAAATTCTAACGCCAGAATAAACAAAAAATATGATAAACAAAAACACTGCTAAGCTTGAAATTGCATTAATGCCTAAATTAAATGAAAATGCAATCAGCTCGAATCAGATAAAGCAAACATTCATTACACGTCTGGCATATGCACTTAAGATGAATACCAACTAGAATCCCATCTTTAATGAGCCAACAAATTGAACGAAGAGCGAAGAAGAGCAAGCATCAGCGCTAGTCATGGCAAATGGAAATGGAATCACATTGCCAGCTGCCCTATAAAATATTAAAAGTCATCCACCCACACACACAAATGCACATACAAATTGTATACAGAATGATGTAATCATATATATACATATGTATGTTTTTGCAGGGGTCACATGTAGCATTTACTGTTAATACATATGTATGCACATTAACATATGTATATAACATATATATGTATATGTTTATATATAGTTAGTTATTACTTGGCAGCTACAATTGGATTACCGCCCCAGCTTTGCAGCAAGCTTCGGCAGCAAAAGCTTCTCTTCGCTAGGCGCATGTGCTGCTGTCGCTGTCGCTGTCGCCGTTGGCGTCCCTGCTGCCGTTTATCGATTGACCTAATTTTTTGGGTACATACTTCTAGTTGGATTCTTATCGCTGCTTTTCAACCGTTTTTGTTTGTTTCGCGCTGCGTAGCTTTATATTTCTGTTGCTTTTCGTCTTCATGTCATTGTTGTTGTTGTTGGCTGGGGCCGAATTCCAATGGCTTCGTCCTTTCAACGTCCTTTCCACAGTTGGGAAGCTTTTTCTGCAACTTAATGGCCAAATTCGCTGGGAAAATGAAAAGCCTTGAAGCGTGTGTCCTCTTTTCCTACATATCGCATACATATATATTTCGCCAGAGGGGTGTGGCCATTCCTATCACCCACACCCCCTTTTTTATAAACGTGTGTATCCATGGGATTTTTGGGGCGTGGGATTTTTAGGTGTGGGTCTGCTGGGATGCATGGGGATTATTACCAGTTTCCATTTGCTGCTGCTTGTTATAAATATACTCATTATGTCATCAGCAAAAGCTGCAGCTAAGAGCTAGTTGCTTCCTCTTTCCCCTCTCTCCATCTTTCTCTATATCCCACTAGCTACGTGCTTAAATGGGGAAGTAAAGAGCCAATAAGTAAGCCACGAATTCCAATTGGAATTAAATTGCACAAATGTTATGAAGAGAATACTGTTTAAAAAAAAATATAGTTTTGTATTTGGTGTATGCATTTCCAAAATTGTACTGTAAATATTAATTTGTAGTTTAGTTTAAGCTTAACAACTTGTAAAAACCCAAAAAAAATTCAAACTAAAGAAATTAAATACATTTTAATTAAATATTATGATTTTGAAAATTTAGTGAGTAAATTAGGTCATCAAGAAATCAGATATTCGAACGGATTATATGTATTTATATTACAGAATAGCGAAGTTTTGTAAATTTTCGTGCTCATAAAACGTACATATATTTATTTTCTCATATATATTATATTTTCATGGCAAAATGGCCCATTTATCAAGGCAATTCAAAAAAACAAAAGAAGTACTTATTTAAACGTATATCTACAAATACATAGATATTTATGTTTGTGTGTGTGTTTGTATGTAAATAGATGGGCATGTTTATTTGTGTTATATAAACAAACGGTTTTCCGGTCGACCCAGAAACATATTTGTGAAGCAATTACGAGTGTAAAAGTTCCCAAAAAAGTGCAAGATACAAACTCAACGAACGAAAATTCACGAACTGAACGAAATGAACAACAAGCTGTAAAATAAGTTTATGTTTAAGCAACGGAACCGAAACAACAATGAGCATAAAGTACTGTTGTGTATCACAGCGAGAACCCATATGCATGAACCATATGCATGCATATCTATAAAATATATAGATAAATACATAGATAGATGCATGTGGATAGTACGCGTATATGACACGTGTAATTGACCTACTTTCCCTATTCGACGCAAGCAGCGCAGCAAACGCAGAAGCATAGTAATTCCGTAGCTATGCGTAGAAAAAAAAACAAGATACAGAAAGCGTAGCAGAGAGTGGGGGAGAGAGAGCTACTCTATGTGAATATACCAGCTGTGCGACATTGCAATACACTTGTGTCGGAGATAAAGAATAGAGGAAGACGCGCATTGATCAATGTTTTCGTCTATTGACATGTTAATAGTCGCAATTTGTTTTCATTTACCGATCTGAATTATGCTGCTGCTGCTCCACACATACACTCACACAAATAGATAAATAGGTACATCAAAGAAAAGAAATAAAAGTGAACCATGAAAAGAGAGAGAGAGAGAGAGTGCGTTGAAAGCTCGCTCTTTGCAGCTTTTATGCTTGAGCGACAAATAGTTTTGTTGCCGACGACCTATTTATTGTGGCCAGCTGCCCAGCGTTGCCATACACTCAGCACATATATAATTCGCCAAGAGTCAAAACACGCCCCTTTAATATGAACAAAGAAAAATGTATGATTTTTGTTTCAATTAACTGAATATTGGAAAAATAACAACCAGCTTCTAAATATAAATATATACTACTTATAGGTTGGTATTGTACCGTATCTGGCTGATAGTTTTGTTTGTTCTTTGTCGCGTCAGATGATAAAGTCAATTAGCAGAAAACAAGCGCTCAAGTGCAAAACGTTGGCAACGCTCAAAGAAGCGAGTAATTAATTAGCAAAGGCAAACACACACACACACGCACACACATATACATATATGTTTTTGTCTTGAACTGGAAAGCACTTTTGTGCCGCTTTGGCTGATTTAATTGGCTGGCGACATTTGTGGTTTGTACTAATAAAACAGTTGGATACCCTTGCAAAAGAATTTGCAACAGCTGATGTATGATATTTTGCTGCATAACTGATAGCTATCAGCTTTATATAACTTGCCTGCTTACCAGGGAAAATAACAAATTCTTATTTAATTTTTTATGCATTTAAAATTTTACAAATTGGTCAGTTTATTATAGGGTATCGTCATCGTCGGCCTCGCAGTGAGAGTTTGCAGCGCACTTTTAATTAAGTTTACATAGCATACCAAAGTAGTTGCTGACAGTGCACAGCCAGCAGACCAATCGATGTGGCATTCTTAGCACTATTTCGCTCTGCTGATGTAATCATTTATTGCCTGCCAAATTGTCTGGCAACTGCGGTCAGCTGTAAGTATTTGTATCTGCAATATACTTACCCACCTAGGCACTGCCAAGTATCTGTTGATTTTAGCACCGAAAATTTTGAAAAGCAAACACTCATGAATATGTTTTCTCCTTTTCTTATTGTGTATGTGTGTATTTGGGGAATGAGGCACAATTTAGCTGCTTTACTTGCTACGTGACCACAAATTGTTCTGTGCGACTATCAGTCGTGCCCGTACGTGCTTCAAATCGTGCCAAGCCGAATAAGAAACACACTAATTCATCAGGTACGCATAGCAGGCTAATGCTCAAGACAAACGCTGACATTGCAATAGGGCCTAACCGACTGCAAGATACTTTGCTGTCATTAAATCATTCACCAAAAATTTTTCGGATCTAACTCAAAAATGGTGAAAGCCATTTCAAATGTTAAGGAATGGGGGTTGGAGTCAGTAGGGGTGACATATGCATAGTTCTATGCCAACAAACTGTAAAACAATTTTAGTGACTCAGGTTTTTAAATTGTGGGAGTTATGTGGTTTTATCGATTTGCGATTATCGATTTTATCGATTTCCTTTTCTTCAAGTCGACAATTCACTCAAATTTTTACATTTTGTGGTGCAGAGTATAAAAAGTATATAGAGTTAGTCTTCAAATGGGTACTTATCCATACAGAAAATGAATAAATCATTTTTCAAAATATGATTAACCTTCAAGCTAAATACAAAAATTTAAATTTCTCTAAGATTGAATGGATTAGAAAAAGTATACTTTATAGGCATATTTGTGCAAGTAAATAATAATATATTATTTAATTTTAATATATAGAAATCGAAATGGATTTTTTTAAAATGTTTTCTGTATTTTATTTTTATATATTTGCATCACTACAGAATATTTAACGTCTTAATTCAAATACCTAAACCTACTCTCTAAAGAATGTAAATGTTCAGAGGACATATATATATATCGTATATATATGATCTCAGAATCATTTCGAATAACAGAAATGATATTATGCTTAAAGACAACCCTAGAAAATGAATACACATGGAAATATAAAATGTATATGGAATATGCTAAAAAGTTATAATATCTAATAGAAATAAAATCAGTTAGCTTATTGTGCGCATTAACTTCAGATCTGGATTTGATGGGCAGTAATCAGATCAAGTTGATTATCAATAAAATAATATACAAATAGATGATTGTAATTAATCTGAGCAGGTCTAACTTAAGTGGTACGCTTAGCATATCAATCTGATCTCTCGGGACTAGACTTGGGATCGCCGCCAAAAGTGACCTCGTTGGACACGTAGGGGCTTGGAGCCGCCATCGATTCTTCGCGGCGTCGCTTCTGCTCCCGCTGGCTGCCAAAGCGCTTGTTACGCTTCATGTTCGTGAATCTCACATAGATCTTGCCCCGTCGCTCCGTGCGATAAAAGCACAGCTGCTCCTTGGGGAACAGCTGCAGAATCTCCCGCTCCAACAGATGACTTCGCTGCAGAGTCAAATGCAATCGATTGTCCTCATAATAGCTGCAGATAAGCTGAATGAGCAGCAGTCGCTGCACTGCGTCCAACTGCTCGCTCTGCCCGAGACGCTCCAGCAGAGATTGCGCTTTCGCTGGCGAGGCATGTAGTATGGAGAGCACAGTGACGGCGCTCTCCTCACTGCCCACCTCCAGTCTGGTCAGCTCCGGCTTGATCAGATCCGCCGTAACCATTTCCGTGTGCACTAGTTCACTGTGATCGCTTAGTGGCAAGGGCACATTAAATGACGACCCATCCCCGATTTCATTCAGCGAGACAAATGGCTCGGAGGGCAGCTGCTTAGAGGCATCGTCCATCAGATCAGGATTGGAGAGGCTCTTCACGTGCTGCGATTCCAGGGCGGAGCAGTGACAGCCGCTGCAATGCACATTGTTGCTGTTGCCGCTGCACGGACGCTCCTCCCCCAGCGGATCATGCAGCGGCACATTCAGCCAGCGCCGCCAGCGCTCCAAATGATGCTCGAACCGTATCCGTGTCCCATATCGAAAATTGCGCAGCAGATCGTTCAGATGATGACGCTTTAGCATCTGCAGCTCTTGTATATTAATTGCCTCCTCTAAAAAATGATAACATAAAAGAGACGCGCTTAAAACACATTCAAATGTTAAACAGAGAAAAAGAGAGATTGAGAAAGAGAGAGAGAGATGAAATGAGTTCAACTAGCTTCTTACGGTTAGCTGTGCTTTTTTCATCCCTCCTGATTTGATATATTTTCAGCTTTAATTTTAAATAATAATTTAAATAGGTAAATAAATTTTAAAAATGTTTAAATTTGTCAGTTTGTTCGAGTTAGACTTAGAGCCATTTCCAACACCACAAGGTTTATATTCCTGATCAGTATCATTAGCCTTATCGATCTGGGCATTTTATTTTATCCGTCTGTCTATTTATTTATATGCAAAATATATCAACAGTTTTTAATTTACCTTGATTAAGCCAAGAAGCTGTGTTTAACGGCCGAATCGATCGAAAGATTAGTTCTTGCACAAAACACTTTTTTCATTTTTATATATATCATTATTAATATTATATTCTTCACATTTGGATTAATAATTTATCAGACTTGTCTACTATATACTATAGCAGAATTAAAAACAGACGCTGAAAAGCAGCATTCTTTGTTTAGGTTCTCTGAAAGCGCTGAGAAATCCTTAATGCACATCTCCGCTTAGTGTGTCACCTTAGCCAGGAAAATATACAGCAACCTAGGGATTCTTGGCCATAGAAGCCCTCAACACAACAAAGATTCTACCATTCATGCAGGAGCTGGGGTTGAAGGAGGATCTATAAGCTAAAAACAGGGCACAATAGATCTAGTAGGTCGCAATGCTGGCATCCCAATTTATAATAAAATTTAAATAGCTAGTTATTCGAAACAAAGTAATTAGTTATGCTCGTTCTTTTGCTCGTATCACCAAAAAAAAAAACAATCAGCATTGTATATTATATCAAATAGCTTTCATAGAAACAATTTAAAATTTACATGATGGGCGTTTTAGTCCGTTCCGTAATCATCAGCATACCTCTGATTGCTGTTCGTTCTTGTTTTAATATTTATATAAGTTCCTCTTAGTCAACTTCCCCGATAATGGGGAATTTTAAAGAAGTCTTGTGATATTTAGCAGCTTATATACATGTTTATATCAGCTGCAGAATGAAACATCTTAACAACAACACGCTGATTGTTCTAAATGATGAATGCCCTTGATTATATTGATTCATTGTAGTGACCTATTCAAGAATCTATTTCTATATACATATACATATATATACATATATACATATATATATATATATATGTAGGTATGTGTGCATGTATATATAATTAACAGTATCTTCACACAACTGTATTGGTCTAACAAAAGTTTCATCCATCAAAATAAAATGTGATGATTCTGCTTTGTTTTGTTTTGGTTTTTGTTTACCTTGCATATATGGCAACAGCTCGCTAACGTTCCAAGACTTGAGCAGCTGAGCCAGCTCATCGTATTCGCCGTTTTTTGGCAAATTATCTATATACATCATTTTGTGTGTGTTGGTTTGCTTGATATGTATGTAGGTTTCATACGGGACCTACAACCGGGTGTACATCCTTTCGTCACGAACGAAACAGCGGCACTGAATTTTGCAACAGGCGCGAAGCGCGTACATAGCTTCTATATGCTCAATACCTGGGCTGGCACAAAACGCAACCAACACACACAAACACACACACACAGACACGTATAGCTTGTCTATGCATGTATTTCGTCGTTGTTTGCATTCGATTGTGTACATAAATACATACATAGTACAGTCATGCCATCGTTGTTTCATCGTTTCGTCTTTTCGTCGTTTCGTTGCTTGTTTCGTCGAACGCTGTTCGCGTTTTCGTAGTCGTTGCTCGTAGTCGTCTTCATCGCTTTTATGCCTCAGCGTACTTACATACATACACATCCATACATGTATGCATAACAGTGACGTAGTTCAACAGGGTGCCCTGGACAACTGTTTTCACTACTGTTTAGCAAGTTTGTTTTTTTTATATATTGTACTTTCATCATCCGTAGCGATTTAAAGTTTTGAAAGCTATCTTGGTTGAGGTGAAACATAAGTCTTCTCAGGTAATAAATAGTTAAGTGATAGGTTAAAAGAGTAAACCTCTAATTTAATAATTGGAAATAAAATACAAACATTCTTTTTAGCCACAAATACTATATGTTCTTAACATATTAAACCCATATTTAATTTCAAGAAATACCAATAAAAAATTTAATTTATTTAATTTTGTATATTTGTAAATTGTTGTATCAGCATTTTAATTATGTTTATTACGTGTGTAGTTCTAGTAATTCTGGCAAATCAGCGCTTTGCTAGTGCTACAAACAGAACCCCTCGCAAAGAAATCGCTGACTACGCAGCTGGCTGCACAAATGTAAGTAAATATGTTTACATAATACTTCAACATGTGTTATGTATGTACATAAAACGTACATAACTACATACATATACAGTTACTGGCGACATGTGCCCAAGTCCTGTTGTTGTTGTTATGTAAATAATATAAATATGTACAAGTGCATACATATGCTATGTATTTATGTATGTGTGCATTATGTTGATAAAAGCTTTTTAAATAGTCGCACCAAGAAGAAGAGATAATATTAACTAAACACTAAAAGCGATGTTTAAGAGCACCAAAAACTCCGGCAACGCTCGCAGTGTGCTGAGAGTTGTAAATTGATTGTTGTCCGATCGTCGTCGTTCAAATGTGTAAAAGTTGTGTAAAACGATTCGAACTAGTGGCGAGGCCAACAGCTAAATTGTTATGCGCGTGTATACTGTTTTTTGTTGTTGTTTTTTTATGTGGATGGGGTGGAGGGTGCAACCACCTTTCAGCGCTGACTGCCCCCACACTATCTAATGCACAATGCTGAATGCTGGCAACTCCTGCAGTTGTGCAGCTGGCCAAGCGTGGAGCGGGGACTAGTTCTTTCTCGCTCTCTTTACCTCTCCCTCTCTCCCGCAGCTAACTTTATTGACGCAACTCAAAAATCAACTTGAAGACGTTGCTGGAGTTGAAGTTGGACTCGGAGTCGGAGGCGGAGCCGGTTGCTGTTGTAAAGTAGCCAAGCGCTACGCAGGTTCAATGAACTTCTTTTGTTAATGTTTTGCTTGCTGCTTCTTTTCTTTTTGGTTTTTTTTTTCTTTTCTTTTTTGTTTACTTAACCCGCTTTATTGTTGCTGTCATTTTCTTTTTTTGTTCCTTTTTGGCCTACGATGTTATTCGTCAGTTGCTTCACCCATGTCTTGTAAAATACCCTGTTCCCATTAAAAAGAGTATCCTGATTTGACTTGATCACCATCAGTTGACAACAACATTAAAAAAGAAAGAAAACAAAAATATATTTTAATTTTCCTCGGATAGTAATAATTATAGTAACCGAATAACAACTTGCAAAAAACACATACAAATAATAATTGTGTAAGGCCTTGATTACAGAGTATCTCCTAGTCAGGCTCTCTTAACTAGCACAATCTTAATAGTATTTTGGGCACTGTTCATATGACAAAACCACGAACTCCGCGTGGCTTGTTGTTGTACCGTTGAAATGATTTCATTATCTCACGCTACAACGTACTGCATATAATAAATAGTCTTGGAATGGTGGGGAAGCGGAGGTAAACCTTCAAAGCTAAATGGAAAACCGAACTGAGTCAGTCTAAAATTACGGATACGGATGCGCGACCTTCTTGCGTTTTCCCCCTGTGTCCGTTTCAACTAACTGCTGTTTTATGCTATTGAAAAATCTTTTATACGGCGACTACCTGACGCGACTACCCTAAAAGCGAGTACCTACGTTTGCTTCCTCTTCTAATTCTTCTTTTCCCTTGGAAAACGCACACCCAGTTTGGTTATTTTATTAATTAAATTCATATTTTTAGTACGCAATGTCTTTGGTTACCAATTAAGTGCAAATTCCATAATTGGTATCTAGATATATATGTAGTATATCCATTTCCTTTCGTTAATTAATGAATGTATTGAAATTCTTTAAGTCGTTGGCTTCATTAACAATATTTATGATGAGTCTTTTAATAGTTGATAGTCGCTGTGTTTATAAAATGTAGTTGTTTGAACTATCAAATATGCGGAGATATTATTACTATAAATATTTAAGCTCCCATTGAAAATTTAAAAATTCTCATCTACATTTAAATACATTAAAAAAACCAACTATTGCAATAAAATATATCTGAATAATAAAAGAAGTTTAGTTATAAGTTTGGCTTAAGTAAATTGGTGAACAAATAAGTTAACCTTACAATAACTAAGCTTTCGATTGATCATCGGAGCTATAATAGGCATATTGATCAAAAATATATAAATAATGGTGTCACTCCATATGAGCACAAGGTAGTAAGGGAAATAAAAAAATAAAAAAATACCAAGTGAGATAAATATATTTAATTTCTAATCTGTATATACATATGTGTTTTTAAACTAAGTATCAATTCACTATCAATCGTTGCACATATCAACTCATTTATAATTGGGATATTTTCTAAATAATTGTATTTTCTTGCAGCAAGCTCTATGTGAATTTTACAACACTTACTTGTACAAATAGCTTGATGTAAATGTGATATATTATCTTTATTCGATATGAAGCCCGGGATCCGATAATGATAATGAATTTCTGTTATAGATTCAAGCTAATCAAATGCAACAATGCAACATGAGTAAATAGGCTTGAATGGCTCAACTAATTCTGAATAGAAACGGTCATGAGGTAGCAACCCCAGCTAACGGCAACTGGTTTCACCATCCACACAAAGATGCAAAAAATTCCATAGATACTTTCCACCCCGTGGATATTTAAATGCTTTTGTGGCGATTGCATTCTCGGGCTGATAAGACGCAATTGTTACAATATGGGCAAAGTTGACGTGTCACATAGAAATTTCTTCAGGTAGAAATACGCAAAACAAAGAAACTGCATACATACTAAAAATGCGACACACAAAAAAAAAATAAACAAAAAAAAATAAAAAATGTGAAAAGAACATGCGCAGTATCAAGACAAAATTGCCTGGGGTTCGCCACGGTCGAGGTTTGCAGCGGAAGCTGATCGGGGTGCGGACTGTATAAATGGTAAAGTAAACCAAATCAAAAAGTAAAATAATGAAGCCAAAAGCTTTTACAGAAACGGCGTCAAAACCAAAACTGCGGCTGCCCAGCATGAAATGGAATTCCGCGTAACTGATAAGCGCTCGGCTCCTAATCAAATTCATTGCGGAAACAAGGCACAGTTCTGCTGAATATTGTGTGCCCCCTTTGTGTAGAGTATTCGTTACATTATCAAAAAGACGCTAACTGCGCAGCTATGTGTGTTTTTCAGCAGCAGCAGCTGCGCAATTTGCAGCAGCAGCAACGCAATTGTTGCCAACACCAAGGCAGGCATTTGTTTGATAAAAACGGCATATGTCCAGTGGATGAGCCTGATACGCTTTCGACGACTTTGCCCAATAAGCGCAAGAAATGCCAATGCAGACATTTTTGGGTGGCTCAGCGAGCTTAAAAGCTGCGTGACGAAGAAGAAGAAAACGACGACAGCTACGATGACACGAAGCATTGTGTGGAGCTCTGTTTGTCTCCCGTTGACCTACACTGGCTTCCCCTACAGCAAGCATACATATACATTATATACAAACAAAAAAGCACAATACATTACATATACATACGCTATATATATATAAATATATATACTGCTATATGGAACGCAATTTTGGTTGTAAGCTGGATGGTCGCAGCGAAAGGCAACAACGTGAGCGCCACATTCGCCAATGATGATTCGCTGGCATTAGACGACGCGCATATTCCAACAGCTGGAAAACGGTCTGTGGTGGTGTTGGTGTTGGTGTGCTAGTGTTGGCAAACAGCAACAGCAATCAGCCATTGGCTTTGCCTCAACTCTTTGGGGTCAGTCATCAAGTTTCTAGCAAGGCAAACGGTAAACGCTAAGCGCAAAAGTGTCAATGATTGCCATCCGTTTATGCGAAGATCCCTAATCGTGATAAATAATAAAACAAAATAAATAAATGGCAAATAAATCGCATTAAAAACTGGACTCTTCAATTGTGGCAATTGTTGGACATAAATCAATAACATTTTCAATTGCAATTAACAATATCACGATTATGGAATTTCACATAAATGTTGTAGTAGATGAAAAACTGTAAGTATTTTGCAACTAATGTAGACGCTTAGACTCTAGAACGAGCTGTTGTTTAAAAGTATTGAAATAATTTTATTGACACATCAAACATATTGTTAAAATTTTGATTGATGATAAGTGGAGTTATTTATGTAGCGACTGCTGTTGTTGTGGATATGAAACCACCTTGGAACCAAGGACACCTACACGCGCAATTCCCATATAAATATTTAAACAAACAAAAAAATCAATCAAGGAATGGTTAAGTTACTATTGTAATTTAGTATAGGTAGACTCAGAGTGGCTCCAACAACTGTTTGAGCAATAATTGGAATGTGAACCTTAACAGAGCTTTCAGCGTTGCCAGCCATTTGCACCCTCTAATTAGTCACTCGTGCGCATTTCAAGGTTTTCCAGTTGTTAGCTATATAAACATATATATATATATGTAATATAGTTCGTCTCTCTCACTACTTTTATACAATAGCTAAATTAGAATTTTAAAGTTCAAAAGCGCAATGTGCAAAGCTGAGCTCACTAAAAAAGAAAACAAAAATGCCCGTTTCTAACTTGCCCAGGTTTTTATATATATATATATATGTATATTATACACTCATCCGACTAGATCTGGAGAGCTCAATTAAGTCAAACGGACGTGCACAAAAACATGTTTTCAGTTTTTATTATTTGTGCCTTGTTGTGTTTTTTGCCTAGTGACAGTTATCATTGGGGAAAACTCAACTTAACTTAAAAGCAGCACAGATCTGCTATGTGTCATATTATATATGTATTTAGTATATATTTGTCCAAATCTCACACATCTCGTATGAATGGCATTAATTTTTATGCGTTGACAGCTGATGTGACAACAAACTGAATAAAGAAACAGAAAAAAATGGTTGTTTTCATGGGCTAAAAAAACTTTCTAAAACTACAGTATTGTCGGGAAACATGAAATAACTATCAAAAAATCTATATATACATACATACATACTTACATAGCATATAGGTCAATATACAGATGTTAGTTTGAACATAAACTTATGCGTTTTTATTGAAGACTGAGCAGAGATAAGAGTGTTGATTATAAAATGTATTTCATAAAATATTGTATGTAGGTCAAGTTTGCTCTTCAATTGTGTATATAGACTTTAAACAAAAATAAAGAAATGCTAATAATTTGGTTTAGTTCTTTGTTAAATTTTCAATATTATATCAAGATGTAAGAATAGATATTTCGCGCGACTCTAGAATTATGCATATTAAAAATCATCTTCAGAAACAAATAAATTTTAATATTCATTTGATTTACTTCTAAAAATTATGAAAGTTCAAAACGGATATTGAGATATATATAAACATATAATAACACGGTAAATCAAAGGAATATGCTCACATATGTTTTACAGCTTCAGCTTCTCTTCTCCAAAATATCCAATTAGACATTTCGATTTCCATTAGCTGCAGCTTTATGCGGAGAGCTTTTCATCTTAGCACTGCATTTCAAAATGTGTGTTGCTTAAACAAATTTTAGTTTGATAGATGTGATAGATGTTTGTGTTTGTGGTGGGGTTAGTAATGTGGGCGTGGCAGGGACTGCGTGTAGATTGTAATTGAAAGATTACTTTTGCTGCGAATCCAAATGCGATCGTGCTTGTGGCGCATTAACTTTTGGCCCACAAAATGATTTCTTTGTCTTTTTTATGTGGCCAGATTTATGTGGTCAACAGAAGAGAAGAGGAAAGGGGCAAAGAGGGACTACGGCTAACTTAATGAAATCACATGCAACACACGTTTCGCTCGTAAAGGCGGCAAAATACGAAAGACAAAAGACCATAGAGGAAAGAAGGCAAAGGCAAAGAAACACATAAAAACATACACAAAGCAAGGAGTTGAAGATGGGGGCAAAGGGGAGTGCGGCAATGGTATGGAGTGGGGTAAAAGAAAATGCTTTGGTAGCTTTCTTTCTTTCTTTCATTTAACGAGTGTGCGTGGCTCTTAAAAATTTAACAACATAAAAACATAAAAAGAAATAAAACCGACAACAAAAACAACAGCAATAATTACAACAGCAGCTGTGGCGTCATCGTCAAAAATTTTCGTTTCGCTTTTTGGAACTGGTTTGATTTCGATTCTCTTAATTTTGATGTCGTCATCAGTGCACAGTATATACACAGCGAAGCGTAATGAGCAATAGGCGATAGGCAACATCAACAATAACAACAGCGAGAACAATGTAAATTAGTCATTTGATGCAATTTCCGCCCACTTGACGTTTGCATCTGTAGCTGCAGCTGCAGCTTTTCGCATGACAAGTGCACACATGCAACACTAGCTAAACTCAACGAAGGCAACATTAACAGCGCGCGAGGGTATAACAGAAGGCAAGAAGCAGAAGGCAGGCAGGTTACAAAAAAAAAAAACGCGCACCGCGCGCTTTTGCACCAATAACCCAGTTTCAGTTTCTAGTTTGCACTTAGCGCGCATACAAATTCTTAGTATGTGTGTGTTTGTGTGTGTAAACATGTGCAATGTGGTAGGCACAAGAAGTGAACACAAAGAAAAAGCAGCAGAGTAGAATTGCAATAAGCGAAGCTGTTATTGCTGCCTTTCGTTGAGTTGTTCGCTTTTGTAAATAACAAGTTTTCTAGTTGTACAAAATGATGACACACTTTTTACACACACAAACACTACATATGTGCAGATGTTATATTATTATATTAGATTTGTGTGTGAGTATATTTCCTGCGACCAGCAAACTAATCAGAGTCTCTCTGCTCACGTTTTTTAATTAAATTTTGTGGCTTTTATGAAGCATTTTGCATACGCCCACTCTTCGTATTTATCTTTGCAATTTATCTAAGTATAATGTCAGCGAATATTTTTTTTGTTTTTTTCTTCTCTCAGCTGTAAAACGAATCTTTTCATTGCGTTTCAATAAAAAACGTCAAAGACGGAAAATTTCAGTGGCGCGTCAGCGGAGACAAAAGCTACAAAACTACAAAGCTGCAAACTTACACATGTATGTACATTTACAAAAAAAAAAGAAAAAAAAAACATAAAGAAACAACAGAAAAAAGAGCAGCGCAGCAGCACAACCACAAATTGAATGTGTGTCAACGACAAAACTACACCAACACACTCACACATCAACAATTCTCGCTTATATACGATGGCAAAGAGCTTTCACGAGGCTCGAAGTGCTACTCTTCTACACACTAGCAAACACATACACAAACGAATTATAAATGTGTATATATATATATGCATATGTAGCTTATATTTACTGTACTTGCGCGCTGGCTTATATAAAACTGGTTTGTCGCCGTGTTGCTCTCCCTGGCTTCATTGTCGATTCATTCGTGCGTCGAACGTTGGGCCGCGCGGTTCGTTGTGCGCTTCTAGCGCCTTAAAAAAAATAGATTAAATACAATCAAGTGAAAAGAATAGAAACCAAAGGAGAACACAGAATAAAAAAAATCCGTTGTTGCTAACGTCGAAAATAGTCAAATAGTGTGCGGCGCGACGGTTGGTGGTGGTTGTGGTTCAGCGCGCGGCGCTTTCTTGGTGGTGGTTTTTTCTAATGAACTTTGCCAGAAGAATACGAAGACTATACATGTGTATGCTGCATATATGTGTGTGTGCATGATTTATACCATGATGTGTATCATGTGAGCAACATAAAAACTGAGGGGGGACACATAGTGTACAAAACGAAATACGTAAAAAAAAAAATTATTTAAAAAAGCCCGCGCATTACGTAAAATTAAAATTCGCGCCTAATTTCCATTAACTACAAGAGAAAAGGAGAAAAAAAATAAAATAGATGTAAAAAAAGGAGACTTTTTTTCTACTGCTGCTGCTGCTAAGAACCAGGAACTTGAATGACACATTTTCTGAATCGACCGACAATTACGCAACTTGCAAATGGCGTTGAGAAGAGAGTAAAGGGGGAAAAAGAAGAGTTGTCATCTTGCTCGCTCTTTTGATTAAACACATTTATTCCGACATGTTTGAATGGCCTTTGCAATGGGCTTTTTATATTATCGGATGACGGCAAGTCTGGAAAGTATGTGTACATGTGTCTGTGTGTATATCTACTTGATTTCATATTTATTCACCTAAATTCAAAAGAGAGAAAAAAGCTCCGGGCAAACGTCAAAATTTATGAAACATTAACACACACGCACGCACTCTTACACATGCATACATACGCGAATTCTAACGAAGTGCTTACGTACACTCGTTCGTTAAGTTGTCTTTCGTCGAGTTTCGCTCGTGAGTTGCTGTCGGCAGTTGCTTTGTGTTTGCTCGCGCCATTTGCAGCTGCACAGCGAACAAAGTTGGCCGCGTTTCTGGCGTCTCAAGCTCCGTACATATGGGAAGCGTTACACAAATCTAATGGAATTTTTTTTTTTCCGCTCGCGCGCCACTTGTGCTTTTTTCGTGTATTTGTTTTACAAGTTTTTTCCACAAAATTTGCTGCTGAACGATTTTTTTAATCAACGTACTGCAACCTATGTGGGAGCGAGACGGGGACTCACTGTGCTTTTTATATAGTCAGTCTTTTTCTCTCTCCTATACAAATTGCGGGCGTATCAACATGTTCGATCGTCGATTATGCTTTCCGCATCCTGGATTTGGATTTGTGTCTGCATTAAAAAGTGTGAACCTAGCTATTAAATAGTGCCTACTCTTAAGATTGGAATATTTGTACATTGTTCTGTAACTCTATTTTCGCCGACATGATATTCAAATAAAAAAAACAAAAAATTCTCTATAAAGAAAAGTCTGGAAACGTTTTCAATTATTACACATTTTATCAATTCCCCCAACAAAATCACATGCATGCATATTTCTAGCTCTGTCGCACTCGCACGCATAAGCTTCATCAAATGTGGTACGCTTTTTCCACGAAAGAGAACTGGCGACGCAAGCGATTGAAACCGTTACGACTACTGACTGTGAACGGAACAAACAGCCGCGCAGCCTTTTTCTGTTTTTCCGTCTTGTTGCTAAGTCAGTAATGAGACATGTAGATGTATATGTTTTTTTGTTTTCATGAATAAATAAAACAACTGGGTAGGACAGAAGTGGGAAATAATTTCTTTTCTAGTTTCTGAAGAGAGTAAAAATTAATTTTTCTGGATGAGTGAATGTGCATTTTATCGACCACGGAATATAAAGAATAATAAGATAATAAATAAAGAAATCAAATGAACATGAAAAGCTTTTTGGAACAAGTTGCTGTTAACACAAACCTGGCTCAATATTCAATTAGCGAAATGATGCTAAACGTACCAGCAGCAACCAAATCAATCTCGAAATTGAGGCAATCTTTCAAAATGCATTTGAAAACAAACAAGCCTTTTCTCCCCCCCTCCCTCCATTGTCAAACACGATGCTCTCACCCTGATGACAGGTGAGAACACTGAGCATGGGAAATTTGTTATTTTTTCAGTTTGGGGTGCTTAAGAGAATACACACATACATATATGTATGTGTGTGAATTATGAGGATGAGTATGTAAATGGCGGATGATGCGCCCAACGGATCGTTGATCATGTGGCCAAGCAGCACTATAATAGAGGCGCAGACTATTTTCTATACACATAGAAATGTATATATTGAAAAAAAAAACTTGTATTCCCAGCACTATGTGTACAATGAATGACTAAGAAAAATGCGGTTTATATAGAAAATGCATTTGTTTGAATTAGTTTTTATTGTTTTGATTGCTGCTGCTGCTGTCATTTGGCTGGCTGATGATGCAATTTTCCTGTCTAAATTATTTATAATTTATATAAGGTGCTTTTTTTAAGGTTTTGTACCAGGTAGTCATGGGACAAATGTGTTCAGCTCATTAAATGCCGCATTCAAATGGAACGAATTTCCATATCTGAGGTGAGGTGGAAATTTTTTCATATTGGGATTAGAATACATCGTTAGAACTTTTTCTATGGCTTAGTATCACATCTAACAAATCAATATCAATGTTGTTTTATTTCGGGATTGTATCTTTAATATAAAAATATAACGGTACATAATAAATTACAATTAAATAAGTTATTAAATAAGAAAATATCTTCTGTCAAGGTAATACGTAAAAAAAATATATTATGTTTAATAAAAATACGTAAAATTTAATATAAAGTTTTTTTACAAGCATTATGTAATACTATATAAATATATAAAATAGTACAATTAATTCATTGCAATGTTTTGCTGCTTAGAAAATATATTAGATAAACTTTAATCTGAATAAAATTCTAGTTAAATACTGTTCTATGCGGTACAGCGAAGATGTACATCGAATAGAAATAAACTAAATTTTGCTCATAATATCAAATTGCATTCAACAATGGCGAGAATTATATATTTTTTAATAGTCTTGTGCATTTAATTGCTGTAAACACATATTTATACAATGTACAATATGTATATATATATATATATGTGTGTGGTTGTGTTTGAATTATTAGCAGTTTGCACTGCGATTGATGGATAGGGAAGGGGGGGGGGGGGGAAGAAAAGCAAACAAGTTGCCATGAAATCACGTACATATATCGTTTATTTCTATTGCTATATAGACTACAGTCATGTATAATAAAACGGTTTTATATATTTGTTTGCTTAAATGTACATTTTGCATTGAAGCTTGGAGTTTTGCAAACAAAGTTTGCTGTGGGATCGTTCACAGGGTCATGGAGTCTAAGGCCTCAAAAGGGTAGGTAGAGGGGAGGGAGGGGCTGTGGAGGGAACACTCCGCACACCAACAAAGTTTCACAGTGTTAGGCCCCGCTGACCTTGGGTGCAGCAACTTTAGTTAATAAAATAAAATACAAACATACAAATGAGCAGACAGCTAGAAAGACAGACAGATCTGTCTACAGAGGTGTGTGTGTGTGTTAAGTATGTGCATACATCTATACACACATCTATACAAATATATATATATATGTATATATATATATAAATGTATTTACAGACAGTTAGTCACTGGCAAAGCGCAGCTTTCGACTCCATGTTTCACATTTCGTATTCTACAGCAAATAAACTTATTGGTCACAGAGCGAGAGAGATGACGCCATTTTGAAGCTGTGGCTGTATCTGTATGTATATATATATATATTTATGTATTTGTGAACAAATATGTTTGTAGCTAGATATTTTTACATATCTGTCGCTCAATGACAACAACTCCAATGAGCCATGAAGGCATCTCCAGTTCCCAAAGCATACCACAATTTAGATCTTCTGTAATTATAATCCTGCTTTGCGCTCTCTGATTTCAAATATTTCATAAATCTCAAATGCTCTGCGGCTGTTAGCTGTATCTTGTATTTTTTACGATTCTATTCTAACACAAACGCTCACATTTTGGCATTTAATAAGAAGTTGGCCTTGAAGCGACGACTTATGTCTGGGTATGTGTGAGCGGTTTCGAGTGCCTCATTATGTGTGTGTGTCTGACTGTGGGATCAAATATACCTACGTGTAGAATAAACATTAATATAAGACTATAGGTAAGCGTCTAGACTTTGATAAATGGGATTAGATGGCCAGCAACTGTAGACTCGAGCAACCAGTTATCCAAGAAAACATGATCTTAACTCGACTCTTTAGGAGACACGCAAATATGTGGAACCTACTTGGATGTCTGTACTCTACTCAAAACTCTACTCAAAACGGAAAAAAACAACATAATAATCTTGGCTCAATTACAAAATTAGCAGAAATGACAAGTCTTAAATCATTGTTTCATTTATTTTTAATTTCTTAGCTTGAAGAACACATTCTTCACATTATAGTTTACCTAATTGTAAATTCAAATTCTTAATTTAAATTTATTCAATTATCACCTTTGGTCTAGGGTAAAAATCTAAAGTTCTTTCCGTATTTTTATCTGGATTGCACAACTTAATGACTTATTTGAATTCCTATTTCTTATTTCTAAGAATAAATATTTTTTAATATAAACTGATTGCTAATCAATCTTTATATATTAATTATAAAAGTCGTTGGCTGTTGTTGCTCTTGTAAAAAAATACTTTTTGTGTGTCAGTAGTAAAATAAAATGTTTAAATTCAAAGAAAATACTTTAAATTTGTATATTTTAGTTTACAGCACACAAATTATTAATAAGTTTATTTATTGGGTCTGTGGTATACTTTTAGGCTTACTAGATTGCCCAAAAGATATATATATATATATATGTGATATATATAAATATTTATCGTCCCCATATCTCCACAAGATCTTTGATGCCGTGGCCACGTTCCGAGGTGAACATAATAGTGGCGCCCTTGGATCCTGGTCCGCCGGCTACCAAAACGGCCGTGGCACCATTCTTCTTCATCTTGTCGGTGACCTTAATGGCCGTGATTGTCAAAGCATTTAGGTCATTCTACGAATTGAAAAAATGACGTTAATATAAAGAGACAAGCGACAAAAATGGCCAATGCACGCACCTTCTGCTTGAAGACATATTTTTTGTTCACCACCAAGCCGACAAAGAAGGCCTTCGAAACGGTATCCTTGGCTAGATGATAGTCGTTGGGTCCAATCTCACCCCACAGATAGTCGTTGCCACCATAAACGGACGTAACCAGGGCACAGCAAACGAATAAGCCCAGCAGCGTAACTGTATTTACGGTCTTAGCCATATTGTAATCAATAACAAACCACTTGAAATCAAAATGTGCCTCGGCGCAATTTAGCGTTTGCCCTTTTATTGCAAAAATATAGAATTTGGCTATTACTATCTAACTGATAAAGCCTCCCTCAAAGTCCTCTATATACCCATATTTTGTTGTTACTATTAATACTTTTCGATTTCTGGCACTCATTTTAATTATTTGTGCCAAACTGTATCTCTAAAATTTCAAATGCTCGTGTGATATGGGTAAGTCCAAAATAAATGTGCTTTGACGCCATCGAATAGACCTCAAACCCCCTCAGGCGTTAGGCACACAAGTTGTAAAAAATTAATTAAGTATACCCCGCCAAACACCCTACTCTGCTTATGTCTCCAGAACTATTATCTACCATTTTTTTTTGTTGGTTTTGAGTAGATTATTAAGTCTAAATTTAGCAGATAAAACACATGTTGAGCAATAGAAACTGACTGTAACAAGAATCTATTTATAATTGTGAATAAAATTACGATAAGTTATATATTTCATTGGGTAAATGAGAGCGCCAGATGATGGACATTGTTTTTGGTATATTTAAGTAAAAAATTCAAGAAAATTACTTATGATATCTCTCAACTGAACTTTGAATGAATATCGTCCATATGCAATTATTTCTTTAAGCTTTTTTGTTACTTTTATTTAACACACATTTAACTTTTTTAATCAATATTTTTTCTTGAATTGCAGAGAGGCATTTTTCTAAAATTAACTTATTCTTCTTTCAACTTTTTAGAAATATTCTATTTTATTAAGACTAAGCCTAAGAATAGCATAATTTTAAGAAATTAGTTTTGGGAATATTCAGTAACTATTTTAAAAGATAAATATGAAAACAAGAAAGTTTTCAGGGCGATTTTCTAGAATTAAAAGAAAAATTTTTTTTGAAGATATGTTTTACATAAACTTTGTAATAGTAGAATTCTTAAATATTTCTTTATAAATATGATTTGATTAAATTGATATATATGTTTTTTGTTATATTTAAATAAACTATCTAAAGGAAGAAATAATGAAGAAATTTCCAGGATTTCTCTAAAAACTTAATTTGTTTAGAGAATAACTTTAAAATCTGGATTTATGTGGCTTTTAAGTTTCCAAGAATAAATTTTGGTAACAAATTATTGTAACCTCTGCTCATTTTGGGATTATTAAACAGTAAGTAACACACTGTACTAGAAAATAAATATGAAATTTATTTTAAGACATGTTTTCAGCAAATTAAGAAAAATTAAAGCTTATAATTTAGTTGTTATGTGTAATTTTTTTCAATATTCCACAAATGTAATTAAAATTTAAATATAATTTTACTTTAATTGACAAATTTAATAGATAGATAAAAAGAAACATGAATTAGCAACTAATGAAATTAGTTTCCCAGCGTGTAATAAAATGTAAGCCAAGATAATCTCTCAAAACTGAGTTTTAAACAAGTATCTCAGCCATAATCAAATGTTGCCATTGTTGGACACGCCAGAAAAAAACGCACCGAAAGGTTTTATGCGATTGTTGCGCCAGTTTTGGAGCCATTTGTTGAACTGCCGGCGACATGCGAGGGCCGCCAACAGCAGATTTATGGCGCCAATATCTCCGCCCCGACAGGAGCCGCACTTCCTAGCCGATGGAGTTAAATGTCTGAGAACTTTATATGTATGCCTGGCTATATGCATATATATATATATATATCTGTGCCACACACTGGATGAATTTCTGGTGTGACTTGTCGCCTGTTTTCCTGCTAACGTTTTGCAACTGCATAGTTACAAATTATATTCGCACATTTACATTGTAATATGTGCATACACAGAGCGAAAATTGGAGCACTAAATGGTAAATTAAATGCATATTTTTAGAGGCTAATTTGTTTTCAGTATTTAAACTGAAACCAATCCATACTTACAAATATTTCTAAAAGTTGAATTACAAACTCTTCTGAAATTCTGAGATAGAGTGTTATTTGTAAACTTAACTTAGTTAAGAAAATAAAAAAAAAAATTGCATTATTCTTAAATTATGTGTGTAATATTTTCTGAGTGTAACAACCCACAACTACCAATTATTAATACATTCTTTTTAAAATTAAAATCCTTAAAAAAATTGTATTCAAAGGATTACTTCTTGATTTAGAATTGATTTTAAGTGTATATATAAAACATGTGCGTGAGGAATGTACTTCAAACCCAGCAGTGTACAGCTATTTGTGTGTGTGTGTAAGTGTGGTTTCATGTTACTTACACTCACTCACACATAAACATACACATATGTATATGTGACTCGCTAATTGCTATTAATCAGTTGGGGGCTGACGTCAGTTGACAGCCTCATTCAATCAGCAATTATGTCGTGCACTATTGACCGCAACAGCAAAAGCAGCAGCAGCAGAGCAACAGCAGCAGCAGAGCAACAGCAGCAGCAGAGCAACAGCAACATGGCAGGCTGTAGCCGGGTCTGACAAGCCGTTTGATTTCGCTAAAGATCTCGGAGCATTACTTGGCTGTCAAATGGGCAAAGCCAGCAACACCAACACCAACACCAACACTAACCAACCACATGACAACTGCTCAAAACGCAGCGACTTCAATTAGAAGCCCCAGCAGAAATTATTAATAACAGTTAAGCGACTACAAAATACACTGCTCAAACCTAGCTTTAGGTGTCTAAAACTGTGCAACTAAAACGATACATTTTTTTTAAATTAATTTAAAAGATTTTATTAATTTTAGAGATAATTATTCAACTAAGCCAAAAGTGTTGGATTTTGAACTGGATATGTATATGATAACTGGATATAATCAACGCCGACTACACTGCAAAAAGGTGAGCTGGCGATGAAAGCAAGCCAGGACTGAAAAAGTGATAAATTCTTAATCTGTGATTACAAAGTGCTTTTAAACTGAAAAAGAATAATAGGTTATATAATTTTTTATGTACAAAAATTAGAATTTAATATTTAAAATTTAAAACTGAATAAAAAAAAGAATACGAATCGAGTGAACTCGTTTATGTTTAGGAAACAGCATATAAAACTAGAAATAATGATCGAGCTCAATGCTATGCAGTCATTTGAAAAACAATTCAACACAAAATTGAAAACAATTTAGCCTAAGTCATGTCACATTTTTGGAAGAGAGACAGAGAGAGAGAACGAGAGGGAAAGACTAGAGAGAAAAAAAATGTGGCGCATGGTGCACACAAATTTGTATTGTGTCATGTTTGATCCATGTACGTACATCTATACTATATATCTGTCGATGTGTATATATATTTATATATATATATATAGACAGATGGCCATGTGGTGCCTATCCATGCACATTCTATTTGTTTAGCTCAGTAGTTTTAATTATATTTAACGCCGCATTGCAAATTAAAACTGCGCTCGACTCAACTTTTTACAGCAGAATTGCAATTTAATTGCCACAACGGGGCAAATGGGGCTGTGCAACTAACAAGGACACACAACTCTTGAACAGTTTTAACATGACCCATAAACATTGCTATTGTGATTATGTTTGTTGTTTACCCAAAAACATAACGACATTAACACTTTACTATCAACGTTGTCTGAATATGATTTTTTTTAAGTGTCAATTTACTTTTGGCATTAATGTTTATTACCTAATGTCGAAATCACGCTTTTTTTGACAAAACAATTTAATTAAAATGGCAATTAAACATCGCCTTAAATTTGTATTCATTTCATTTATGTTCATTTTTTTTCATCAAATATTTGTTATTTTCAATTTAATTTAATTTATTTGTATCTTTTGTTTATTTTTTTATCATCAAATATTTGTTAATTTTAATTTAACTTAATTTATTTGTATCTTTTGTATAATAAATAAAACAAAAAGAAAAAACTGTAATTGTTGAGTTCATCTAAGCAATGTATTTTATAATTTTTTATTATTATTTATATTAATATTTATTTGCTTATAATGTTTTTTTTTTATTTTTATTTTGATTCTAACAAGCCATTTAATATATCTTAACAAATGTTAATATATATATATATAAATTAAACGCCTACATAAAAAACACCAATAATCATTTTAGAGCTGCATTTGTTCTCATTTTACAATTAAACATAAAATGAATTAATAGTGGATTGGGTTGTACAAATGAAAAACAGAAATATTTAAATATAGTAGGTAGTTAAATGCATATAATGCAAATATTTTGTTAAGTGATGAGCTAAAAATGAATATGGGTTGTTCGTATTTATGGTTTAATGCATCTAATGCAAATATGTTGTTAATTTCTGGAATTAGTATTTCTTTCAACAAGCTGCTTAATTATAATTGACTAAACAACCTGCTCTGTGTGCTGCAGTCAGAAATGAATGTAAATGTGACAAAATTGAAATGTGCACGAGCCATGCCAGATGGAAACATGGATTGGTTGTCTTTCTAGTTGGTGTCGCTTATCGTAATGGACATTAACATGGGGTCTGTCGGCATTAGTTTGAGGCCCCAATCTGGCGTCGGCGTCGGCGTCCGCCCTCAACTTGTGTGCCTGCGACATATGTGGGTCATGTGGAGAGCGGATTGTCACTAAAACTAATGTGGCAACTGACATAAAGATAAAATCAACTAGTGGGGAGAAGGCGTGCCGCAAGGGGCAGTGCAGAGTCATCACAAGTGGATTTATGACACCAAAGCGCAGCGTATATCAATTATATATTAAATATGCATATGTCTGTGCTGGGCTGGCATGCAAGTTAAATTGTCCAAAAATCAAGCAAAATTGAGTAAGTTTTAATAATTGATCAGCCTGGGGCGCAGTTGCAGATAAGGCCGTCAAGTGGGGCAAGCTTGTTAGGCGAGGAAAACAAAAATAAAACAACCAAAAAAAAAAAAAAGGAAGGAGCGTGTGAAATCCCATTTGGCTAATGGCCAACGGCGTTGAGAGAATCGTCGCAAAACAGGAAATCAACCTGTTTACCCCAATCTCCCGAAAGACACGAAACCCGAAACACTGAAAATCTGCTGCTACTGGTGCTGGTCGTGACTCAACTACAACTTCAACTGGCTGGGGAGAGCGGGTCGGGAAAACCCGATTCTCGATGCTCGATTCTTGCTGCGCTCTTCTCGTTTCGCGTTCCGCGTTTTCCGCGGAAAACAAAAGTAGGGCACAAGAACGAGCACATTTTACAAATGTCTCTGCAATAAAAAACAAAAAGAGAATCAAGCAAGATTCGCCAACTTGATGATGTATGACTAAGAGATGCCCTGTTCCTATTTTCAATCTGAGTTTAAAATAATAAATTTGTAATCTTTTCTTTAAGAGAAGATTATCAACTATTTGTTGCGAAAAAACCCTATCTAATAAGCAATCTGTTTTTAAATAAAAATAGTAATTAAACTGAAATTTTGATTACAAAAAACTTTAACAATATTTGCTTAGTAAAATTTCATCTCATTTAGTGTATACCAAGCAGCTTTTATTATAAAAAACATCAAAAAAACAGCTTACTTTGAAATACACGTAAGCACAAAATAAAAAAATATTAATTTTTATAGCTTCAAAATAAAATTTGGTCCGCATATTTTGGAGAGTGCGTGGCGATTTATTAATAGATGAAAATATACTTAATGTACTAAATAAATACTTAATTTAATGTTTCTTCACTAAAAACAAAAATTTTCTTGCATTTTAAAAATCGTTCTGAAAACTAATAAAAACATAAAAATAATTTTAATAATCGAAAAAAATTTCTTGGAATAAGAAAGAAATTTCTTATTATTCTTATTAATAATTTTTAATAATAGAACATAGTTAAAGTTGAAAAGAAAATCATTATATTTAATAACGCAATAAAATTTACTTCTTTGCAGCTATTTATAAATCTTAAATTATTATATATGTGAAAGCTTCTGATACTTATGTTTTTTAATAATATAAGTATATAAAATGCTATTGATAGCGTTCTTTGTGCACATATAAAAAAATAGCTTAGAAACATATTTTCTTTAAATCTGAAAATTCTCTAACTTTTGGAAATAATGAAAAAATATATTATTAATATAATAAGAAGGTAAGGTGCACATGGTATGACAAATTTGCTGATTTTTTTTAAATGTAAATCAATTTATTTTTGCAGAAATCAATATTCACAAAACTGTACAATCGACTGGAAGTAATTAAAATAAGTAACGAAAACTTGTAAAAACTTTATGTTGCAGACTCCAAGACTAGGTCATATAGAACAGAATACATATACCTTTCCAGATCGCAAAAAGGCCTCCTCACAAACGTTGCATAAATACAAAAATATTTATAATAGTCCAGTTGCACAGTTGAAATGTTTACAGGGTATGCCAAGTGGAAAACTGGTTTATTAATTCTGGCTGTTGTTGAGTGTGCCGCATGACACGTTGGCCTGATTGCTAACTTTTGCGCGATGCGTCGCGCCTATTTCCACTTGCCACATGCCACTTGCCACTTGCCTTCAGCAGCAGGATCATCATCGTCAGCAGCAGCAGCAGGACATTATACAAAACAGTCAGTTCCAGGCAGTGCTTGCTCTTCCAGCTGCGGGGGTTGTTGGTGCTGCTGCGTGTGTACACAGGGTGTGTCATGTTTTTTTTTGGCACCCTCTCTAAAAAGCATGTAAAAGTATTCAGAAACATGCGAGTTCGTTTTGAGGGTTGTCGCTGCGATTGCCTATGTGTATGTGCGTGTGTTTGTGTGTGTGTGTTGGTGTGTGTGTGTGTTAGTTTGCTTATTTGTTTGTTGCCATAAAAGTCAAACAGGATGGCGACTCACAGATTGGGTGGCTCGGGTGGCGCTGTAAGCTCAAACATGGCCATTTGGGGGTAGCTACTAGCTACTTGCTACTTGCTTCTTGCCACTGCTACTTGGCAAGCGATGATATCAGCAGAGAGCTATGAGCGGTGATACGCTAAAATCGATAATCAGCCTCTTTTCACAGCTGGCTGCCAAACAATGAAGTCACATTTAACATCATGCACTAAGCACAAAATCAATAAGTTCTCTTTTAATTACGTATACGCAGTGTACGCAAATAAGAAAAAAAAAAACTATAAAATATAAGCAGGGGGCTTTAATTAAAACAGATTTGTTGATGAGAAAATAAGCAGCATTTTAAAACTCATTTAAAATGTTAGCAAATTAATGCATTAAGCTGAAGCAAATGCAGAAGAAAAGTTGTTGATGGAAAAAGTCAGCATTTTCATACTCATATCAAGTTTTAGCAAATTAATGCATTAAGCTTTAGCAATCGACAGACTTAGAAAAATAGTCATTCTCTTGGCAGAACTTAGATAAAAATAGTCATCTAATTAATATGTGGCCATTTTTTGACAATAAAAAGGAATTCTTTAAAAATGACATCATAGCAAACTGAGTCGACTTAGCCACAAAATGATTTAGTATTATAGGGAAAATTTTAATGACATAGAAACTTTTAGAAATTAAATGACTATCAATGCCGGAATGGATATTTAATGGACATAGGCTCAGAAGGGCACAATAGATCTATTACTAATAAAATATAAAGAATTTTAGAAGGATTTAGAAGCTATTTTCGTTTCCGTTTCGAAATTACTTAACAGTTTCGAAAGGTGTTAAATTAAATTTTTAGGTAATTGGTAAATGAAGAAGAAATAAACTATTTATCTAAAAATATATGTGAAAAACTACTATAAATTGGGAAATGCTTAGGATATTAGAAATATGAATTTATGAAATGTGTTTTTATAATTTAAGAATTATTTCTATAAACAAGAAAAGGTTTCTAATGAAGTCAATTCAGCAATAGTTAAAAATTCGCTGTATTAAAATACAATAATTCATTTTGAAATTTACTTATCTTCAATCGATTTGATTCTTTTCCTTAAATCAAACCTTTTTATTGGCCCTGGCTAATTGAATTGCGTTTATTCGCTGAGTTTATTTTGAGCTAAATGCATAAATTGTGTTTTCCCATTAAAACGCACAGAAATCAGCATATTTGTGCGAAACTGAATTGTGAGTAAGCAAAACTCAGACAGAATGGCAACAAAAAACATAGTGACCTATATAGTAATATAGTAGTATGAAATCGGCGATTCGTATTATTATTTGTGATTTCGCTTGATCGTGTGGCATCATTTAAAATTCAAATTGCCACAAAGACGTCACAGATGCGAAGAACCCCTTAAAACTATATATGCATGTATATGCTTGATATTCTTCTTGATTTTTTTTTTATTTTTTTTTTGCTTGGATATTTTGGTCACTTTTTTCAGGTTTCATTACGCTTTGGTCATGGGGTTCAAGAACCTGCAGATTTATGCAAAAACATTGTGGAAAGAAATGTGAGAATCCGAGCGGAAATCAAAAATCTGTGCTGCACACTTTTGTGGCTCGATGAGTATTGAACATTATTGTTTACAATTAATTAGATATTTGGACATTATTGTAGATTAATAAATGGAAGTCATTTAATTGAATGTCGTATAATTTACAATTATGAGCTAATTTAGTTTGCCTTATTTAAACCGAATACATTTAAATTGAATAGTTAGTCTGACCAACTTTTGGCTTGTACAATTGAATACAATTATTTTGTTAATTGAAAATAATTTACTAAATTCATAAAAATGAAATTCAAATTTATGAGCAACAGCTAATTGGGCGACCCTCTGATAGGGAATATTTATAGGGAATATTTAACCATTACTTTAAGAATTAAATAATAATATTTATCCAGTCAGACAAAATATTCATAAATAAATCTGGTTGTTAATTCTAGCGTATTAAAATATTTAAAGCCTAAATTCACATTAAAAACTCCAAAAAGTAAACTCTATTCAAATTAGTATATAGAACATTAATTTATTTTTAACATGCATTCAAATTCAATAACAAAATTCGAAGCTTATCCTTCCGCTCAATTACCCATTCTTAATTTTAACAAAATGGATTTTCTGTGAAATTGATTACGGATTTCCGCTATCCTTTTTTGTGAACAATGAAAAACACTTCAATTTTTATTTGTCACCTAATGGATTTCCTCCCAAATTGATTTCTGTTTCTCTTTATGATAACAATGGAAATCAAATCTTGTCACAAATTTCTTAATTCACACTTTTTGAATTGTTTCTTAAACGGATTCGTGAACAATGTTTGGTCTTTCGTTGGGGACAAATTATTTGATTTTTCAGCTGTCGATAATTAGTGCTATTTGTTTACGTAATGTGGAGTTCCAATTAAACTGTGGGTGTTCAATCCCTTCAAGCCAATAATTAAGTGATTTGATATGCCGCACAGGCATCAAAACAGGCGTCTAATTATGCAACCAATCATATTATTAACCCACCTGCCCCAATTAGACATTAATTGCTGTGCTGTGTTGAGTGGGCCATATAAATACGGGAATCCTTTGGAGCAATGCCAGTTAGTAGATCGCAATGTTTCCGAAGTATCTAAGCCGAGACTATCCGCTGGAGAAGCATCTGTTCTTTGTGACCAGGTACATCTTTAGTCTGCTCGGATTGCGCTTCGATCAGGCTCCAACTTTCATCAGCATGACTTGGCTGGCCTTTAACTTTGTGAATCTGGCACATTGCTGCCAAGCCGAGTTCAGCTTTGGGTGGCAGCACCTCCTCATCAGTCCGGCGGATGCCATGGATGCATTCTGTCCGCTCGCCTGCAGCGCGACGACGCTCTTCAAGATGGCCTGCATGTGGCGGAGTCGCGCCGAGGTGGCCTCCCTCATGCAACGTATTCGCACGCTGACGGAGCAGCAGTCCAATGGGGAGAGACAGTCGCTAAAGAGATGGTATTATCGCCTGGCCACGTTGATGTGCATGGTAATCTTTGTGCTCGGCTGCATCAATACGAGTGCTTTTGTGGTGCGTTCGCTCTTGGAGATGTGGTTCCGTCGCGATCTACCATTCAAATACGATATGCCTTTCAGAATGCTGTAAGTTTACCCTCGACAGATCAGCTGAATTAAGAATATAAAATCTATAATCTCCACAATCTGGCAGATTTTCGCCCATAGCTCATCGCCTTCCCATGTATCCTTTGGCCTTTATCTACTCCACCTGGAGTGGTCTGGTTACAGTCAGTGCCTTTGTTGCCACCGATGGTTTCTTCTTTAGTTTCACACTCTACATTATATTCCTGCTAAAAGCGTTGCAAATGGACATACAGCTCGTCCTAAGGCCAGTAAAAGGTGAACTCAAATACAGATTCTATGCTCCCTTGATTGCTTCAGGTTATTTCCAGTGCAGATCCCAGCCCATGGGAATGCGAGATGTGCTGCCAGCAGTTAAGGAATATCATCGATCGCCACAACGATATTGTGGGCATTGTTCAGCGCTTCTCTGTGATTATGGCCCCGCCCACTTTTGCCCAATTTTTATCATCTAGCTTGGTGATAGCCACCAGTGTAATCGATATACTTTTGGTAAGCATAAACCATGGGGCTATTTCTAAAAATATACCTTTTCGATTATCCTTGTACAGGATATTATAATTATTTCGTGATGGTGACGACCCAATTAAGTATATATATTCTTGATCAGTCGATATAGACAGGGCCATCTAGCTTTGAATGAAGAGTTTTGTACGAATATTTCAAATATAACATATATTTTAGTAAGATCGAACTTTTATATCAAAAAGCTTCCATGGAAAACAAAAGCAAAGAGATATTTGTCTGAAAAATATTTAGGCTTAACAAGTAAGAATGCTGCCGATTCGTCAACTACGATATATCCTTAATTTCCCTTAAAAAAGCTGTAAGATATGAGCAGATTAATTAATTTCTTAAAACACAGGCACTGAAGAGAAAAAAAAAATGAATGCTGTGCATATTTTTATTCACAAGCCTGAAATGTTCCCTAATTGACTGGCTGGAAACACGTGCATACACATACATACATACATAAATACGTATATATACATACACGCAAATGTAGGTAACGGGTTTCTGCAGAATACGCTGGCATCGATTATCTTGCGATCTCTTTCTCACACATTCGCTAGCATATTTGTACGTACAGAAAAGGTTTACAGCTGTTAATAGAAATGAGATCAATATGAGAATATATTTTTGCTCTTTGGTGTTTCTTATTCAATCTTGTTGATATTTGGGCAGTTGATGAACATTATGTTTATGCATATTAAGTGGTAACTGGAATAGAGTCTACCTTAAAAATGATTGCCATCAGAAATCAAAATAAGCAAGTCTCTAGGTCTTATAGTCTCTGAGATCCGCGTGTTCATTCAGACAGACAGACAGACGAACATGGCTATATCGACTTGGCTGTTGATCCTGATCAATAACATATGTACTTCATGGGGTCGGAGATGCTTCCTTCTGCCCGTTAAATAAATTTAGGATATAAAAATGATTTCTAACAAAATTTAAATTATTATACTTCCAAAACTTTTGGCAAATAACTATTAGCATTGGACTAATACATCGTATTGCTTACTGAAAGAGTACATTTGTTTTCTTAAATTAGTAATAAATGTAATCTAGGACATCTCTAAACTATCCGTTCTGTGTTGTATTTTCTTTAGTTCTCTGGCTACAACATCATACGCTATGTGGTCTATGCGGGCACAGTTAGCGCCAGTCTGTGGCAGTATTGCTATGGCGGCACTGAAGTGTCAATAGCGGTAAGTTGAGCTCGCATGTCAGCCAGATAAGATATATTATGCTATAACACGTTGCAGAGTTTGGATCTGGGCGAGGCAGCCTACAATAGCCACTGGTATCAGTGGAATAAGGAGGTGCGCCAGCAAGTCTATCTGCTCATAATGCGGGCCCAGCGACCCATCGTCATTCAGGTGCCCTTCTTTGAGCCATCCCTGCCTACTTTCACATCGGTACACAGGATATCCAGTTTATAGAGACGGACTTTTTTTTACAGTTTTGTTTTGTTCTCTTTGTCCGCAGGTCATCAAGTTTACGGGCTCCATTGTGGCGCTGGCCAAGACAATACTTTAACCGACAAAAACAACAAAAGCAGTTTTGTTCTCCATCAGACTGCAGTTATCGCAACTGGATGGCGCCACAAGATTGACTTGGATTTACTTAAGACACGTTACACTTTGTCCTGAAAGTATGCATCACTCTTTTCAGCTGTCGAATTACTTATCAGCCCCCGCTACTGAATGCATCCAAAATATGGAAGTGGTGCACCTAATCACATAAATATAATCAATAATCGTATAGCAAAAACAACAATTTTGGCGTGACAAAACCCCATTAAAATGGGCATAGATATTTTAAGCAACTATTTATTTTATCAGAGCGACAAGTTGTTAATAAAAAATTCTTTTAAAAATAAGAGTAATGTTCGTAGCTGAATTTCAGTTAGAATTTGAAATATTTGTGGCTTTATTTAAATATTTAAGATGTGCCGGCATTTCTAGGTTTAAGTGTTCAAGGATGCAAGACGAAGGAGCTGAAAAGCAACTTAGCAGTTGGTTTAAGTTGAAAATATGCATTTGGTTTTGGTCGGTTTCGATAACAACAACAATGAGCCACTGAAAGTGACGTCAAAGGGCGTCCAGTAACGAGGACAAAAAACAACAACGAGAAAAATGACCCTTATGCGAACTGGTTGATTAGAAGCCCCATCAGGCTGATGACGTAACAAAATGGCAGCCAACAGGCAGCAGGCTGTTAACTGCAAGCTGGCCAACAGCCAGCAACTGGCCAACAGGGCACATGGCCAACTGGGCTTATGGCTCGTATACGTAACGAGCTTAAAAGGTAAGCAACTTAATTGTTGTTGTTACCAGCAACATTGCTTTAATCAACTGTAAATTTTAAACACATGAATTCGCCCCTATGGCCATGTCAAAAACATAATAAATTTAAGAGTTTGGCGTTTTGATTTTGCAATTTTCGATTAGACGTAATTTCCGATTAGATTTGTTTTTTCGAGTGCAGATTAGGGAGGAGCTGGTGACCAGTCTTTGCTTGGACATTTCAGTCCACTAACGATTGCTGATCTCGGCACACAGCACGGAAATGCGATTGCGATTGCTGATTGCCAGCGTTTTGTTCTTGGCCATTGGCCATGCACAGGGTGGTAAGTGAAAGTGGCCAATTTTTATAGTACAGTTATGGATAACACATTTTACAGCAAAGATTACGTTCATTTTAATCTAAAGTCAGTTCTCGACTTTTATCTATAAGTCGATTTCTTTTTAAAAAAAGTCGACAATTTAAAACAAACTATTTAACATATATAAGTTCGAAATTAGCCTTACAAAAAATATATATATAATTAACAAAAAAAAAAAAAATAAAATGAAATAAACATTTTATTCAATAAAAATTTAAAAATCAGACATCATTTTTTGTGAAATATTTCGTTTAAGCTCTTTTTTATTTTTATTTTATATTTTTATTCAATATGAATAAAGAAAGTCGAATATCTTAAACATCCTTCTAATAAATATAAATTCAAAATTAAACTTACAAAAAATTTTATTAAATAAAAATGGAAAAATAACATTAAATTAAAATTTTATCAAACCAAATTCGAAATCAGATATATTTTTTTGTCAAATTAGCAAAAGGCGCCAAAGAAAAAACTATATTTTTAGAACTCAAACTTCTGCTTTAAAAATATTATTTCTACGACGAATTTTGTTTAACTTTATTAGTAGTTTAATAAGATTGCTCACAGCTTATCGATAGCCATAAATTATAACTGTTAAGGTGATTGCACATGACCAGAGCAGATTGGGCCAATAAACTGTTAGTTTACGTCCATTAGAGTATAGTAAATACACTTAAAAAATATATATATATATTTTAGTATTTGCTGCCGTAAAGAAACAACTGCAAAAATTGCAGAGAATGGCCTGCGTATGTATGACAGGGGCAATGCGCACCTGCCCTACAATGGCCTTGGAAGTCCTAATGGTGCTCACGCCACTCCATCACTCCATAAGGCTCCAACAGAAAGCTACAATCCTAAGGATGTCAGCAGAAGGAGTTGGGAGCAGACACATACTGAGTCATAAAGATGCCCAACTTCTTTCGGATGAACTTCCCCTTCTGTTACAACCTAGGGATGAAATGAAGCCAGAATATATATTTGAGCGGAATTTCAAAGTTCAAACGAGCTGCAAAAAGGAATGGACATCATTAGATGAAATCCATCCTATGAAACCGCACACCATTAAATGGTATACCGATGGATCACTCACCAACCAGGGAACAGGCCTGGGAGTGGTGGGTCCTCGGGTACTAAACCATGAACCTCTGGGGATGTACACCAGCATATTCCAAGCTGAGGTATGTGCCATTGGGCGGTGCGCGGAATTTAATCTAAAGCGTAACTATCGAAATGCGGATATATCTATCCTATCAGATAGTATAGCAGCAATAAATGCTATAAATGGGACGAAGGTAACTTCAAAATTAGTCCAAGAGGCACGATCCCAGCTGGACCAACTCGGGGCTCACAACAGACTCACCCTAAGGTGGGTCCCCGGGCACAGGGAAATAGCAGGGAACGAAGCCGCTGATAAGCAGGCGAGAATGGGCGCAGAGAGGCCCCTTATAGGGCCTGAACCGTTTTGTGGCATAGGTAAACACACAATACGGCTGCAACTCAGGAATGAAGAAAGACAAAGGAGACTAAGGAGCTGGGAGGAAACACCAGGACTCCGACAAGCCAAATGTCTTTTAAGCGGCTATAATCATAAACGATTTAAGCAAATAATATCCATGGGCAGGAATAGGCTAAGGATACTTGTCGGTCTACTGACAGGACATTGTAGACTAAAAAGCCACCTGTCTAAAATGGGTATCAGCAGCAGTCAATGCAGGTTTTGTGAGATCGAGGAGGAGTCTTCAACTCACATCCTAACGGAATGCATCGCCCTTGCCAGGAGAAGATGCAGCATCCTAGGGATGCATGCTGTGAATGTCAAAGACATAGCAACCCTCGACCCATCAAAGATCTTGACATTCATTCAGGAACTGGGGTTGATGGAGGAGCTATAAGCTCGGAAGGGGGCACAATAGACCAACTAGGTCGCAGTGCACAAAACCCCAAACAAATAATAATAATAATAGTATTTGCTGGAATATTTAAAAATGTTATCGTAAATAATATTAATTTATTGTTTATGTTTTATATACAAATTGGAGTAAATTCTTTTAAAAGTATTCTTTGTTCTACACTAAAACTTAATTATATTGCAGATCGTCAACATGCCCGATTCTCTTTGCGGGATTCGCCTGATGTGAAGAGGCCTGAGGAGATGCAGAGTAGCTACTGGCGTGAGAATGCTCAGAATACGCTGGCAGCCAAGTTGGCCGCTTTGGAATTGGCGCACACGAAGAAGGCGAAGAATGTGATACTCTTTTTGGGGGATGGCATGTCCATTCATACGGTGACGGCGACCCGCAATCTGCTGGGCGATAGCTCCGCCAAGGTCTACTTTGAGCAGTTCCCCTACACGGGTCTGTCCAAGACGTACTGCGTCAATCGCCAGGTGGCCGATTCCGCATGCACCTCGACAGCATATTTGGGAGGAGTGAAGGGCAACTACGGCACAATTGGCGTGAATGCGAATGTGCCACGTTACGATTGCAAGGCCGCCTATCAGGCGGAGAATCAGGTGGATAGCATTGCAAAGTGGGCACAGGATGTGGGCAAGGGTGTGGGCCTTGTGACCAGTGCACGGGTGACGCACGCCTCGCCAGCTGGCCTTTATGCGCACACCTCCGATCGCAATTGGGAGAACGATGCCGAGGTGATTCAATCTAAATGCAATCCAGAAGATAGCATTGACATAGCACGTCAGCTGGTCGAGTGGGATGTGGGTAAGCGACTCAAGGTCATCTTGGGAGGCGGTAGGCAAAATTTCCTCAACGCCACAGAGCGGGATGAGGTTGGCTATAAGGGTTATCGCACGGACGGACGCAATCTGATCAAAAGCTGGCTGGAGGACAAAAAGGATGCGAATGCAAGCTATGTGTGGAGTCGCAAAGGTCTGAACCAGCTCAATCTAGACAAAACGGACTATCTGCTTGGTCTCTTCGCCAGTAGCCATCTACCCTACGATGGCGATCGGGAGCGCAGTTCCAAGAACAGCCATCTGGCCGATCCCTCGCTCACCGAACTGACGGAGGCGGCAATTCGTGTCCTCAGCCGCAAGGACGAGGGCTTTTATCTGTTTGTCGAGGGTGCCCGCATCGACATGGCTCATCACTCCAACTATGCGCGTCGCTCCCTCGAAGACACCGCCGAGTTCGCCAGGGCTGTGCAGAAGGCACGCGAAATTACCTCCGACCAGGACACGCTCATTGTCGTCACTTCCGATCACTCGCATGTGCTCACCATTAACGGTTATCCGGTAAGTAAACAACAAGCGTACAAATATGAATTCTGCTCTAGGAATTGCTTTAACTATGGAAACCAAATGGGACAACTTAAACAGGGATTCTAAAGGATTAGTTATCAGGCATCTTGGTCTATAGTTTAGTGAGCTCGTTACGATACACCCAGTTGTTAAATATATTCAAATTTTATTTGTAAATTTCTTTTTAAAAAGTTTTGCACCCAATTGTGAGCAGCCTGCAAGTGCAAACAAGTAAGACTATGTAGTGGAGCAATATCGACTACTATAAACCCAGAACACAGTTGCTAAAAATATTCGAATTTAATTGGTACATTTCCATTTCCCTTTCCCCAGATATGAGCAGGCTAAGTAAGTAGTAAGCACAGGCACTGAAGAGTAAAAAAGTGTATATTATATATATTATATATCATATTGTTATTCACAAGTACGAACTATACGTACACGATTTAAGGTAACGAAGTTATGCAGAATATATTGACGCTCGCATCGATTATCATGACATCTCTTTCTCGCACATGCACTCGCATATTTATGCGTACAGAAAATGTTTGCGGCTGCTTTCTTTTTTCTTTTTCTTTTCCGATATTGTTGAAATTTGGAAAGCTGATATATTTTAAGTTTATGCATATTATGTGTTAATTAGAAGCTTCTGCCTTTAAAATTTTGTAATTAATTGTTATCGGAGATCGAAATGTATCGACAATCGAAAAACGGTGGCAGTTATCGATAAAATAAAGCAAAATTGATCAGCGCCGGATATATGAGTAGCTATATTTTAAATATGAATCACCTTGCTATTTTCTCTGAGATACGCGTGTTCACACAGACAGACGGTCAGGAAGACATGGCTATATCGACTCAGTTGTTAATTTTGATCAAGAATATATATATACATTCATATACAGAAAACAATAACATCTCTTTTACCTATTTTTAAAACTATTGAATCGTTATCTGATCATATTTTATGCCCTATCTAAATCATTCATATATAAATATTCATTTACAGAGACGAGAGCAGGATATAACTGGATTGGCCAACAAGTTGGCCGATGACAATTTGCCGTATAGCATTCTCTCCTATGCAAACGGACCAGGCTATGCGGGCACCTACACCAAGAAGGATGCTCGCAAGCGGATCACACAGGAGCACACGGAAAACCCGATGTATGTCAACCCCGCGATGGTGCCCCTCAGCTCGGACACGCATGGCGGTGACGATGTGGCCGTTTTTGCCTCTGGCCCCTATGCACAGTACTTCAGTGGCAACTACGAGCAGACCAATATACCGGCCATGATGGCCAGGGCCGCCGGCATTGGACCCTATGCCAATGTCCAAGCCTAGAGCACAATTTGTTCTACTGTTTGTGCGTGTTCTTTATTGTCAATTTGAGTTACAAAATGCAATTAAAACTTATGCGAAACAGTTAAATGCACTTCTCATTACAATTTTTTATTTATACCCATTAAAAATGTTGCACTAAAGTTGTGGAAATATTTGCAACAAAAAAGCGCAAAACTTAAAGCAAATAATGGTTAATCTTAATTAGCACTGACAGATATTGATTAACGTTTTTGCAAACTGAAATAAATACTAATTTCTTAATTTTGATTTATTGAGTAGTGCAACTTGCTAGGATATTTGACAGTCGAACCGTCTTGAAAATTGGACACTTGCTTTGAATTGAAATTGGTTTTAATTGAATGCCAATTGGCAGCAAAAGCAGCGCAATTTCCTGTCAATTCGTTCATAAAAGAGACAGAAACCGGTGAGCTGCTGATGCAGGTGCACAATCAAATTCAATTAACCGACGGCCTCAATGCACTCACTAAAACTCAATCAATCAGTCAATCAGCAGGCGTGATTGATAACTTCAAGTGCCAAGCGGTATATTCGAGTGTTTTGCAATGCAATTGCATATTTTTATGAATATAGAGTGGATTGCTGAGCCAACGATTGACAGATAATACTCTGTGTGCTCCAGTTTCAACCGATTGTTGCCAGCCCCATGCTTTTACATTCCATTTGGTTGCATTGAGGAGCAGGTGTATGCAACAAAAACCAAAACCACAACTCGCAGTTTGCAGTTTGCAGCAGCAGTTCAGCACTTGTAATTGTGCAAAATCTCGTGTGTGGTTTTGGACATTCCAATGAAGTGCTGCCGTGTGGCGAGCAGATACTTTTGGTCATTGTCAACCATTCGGTTGAGGGGCAGTTGCAGTCATGGTTGACAACACACATACACAACTGTAAATGTTTGCTGCACACACATACGTTGACAATTTAATTAAAAGTTGCAACTTGTAAATTCAACCGGCAAATTCTGCAGCTGATTCTCGTCCAATTTTGTATTGCTGATCTTGAATAGAATAACACAATTTACAATAACTTATGCATAATTAAATATAATTAAATATAATAATATTAGCTTAACTCTTCAAAGCACTCCAACTTTGTGGAAATTGATTTTCTTGGAATTTATGCTAACAGTGCAAATAATTATTATTCTTATTGTACAATTCATCGAATGATATCGCTGCACTTGAATTGCCAGATTCACATATTTTACCATATTCTGCCATTAATATCAGTCTAATTCTTAATGTGTGTTGACACAAAACGCTTATTAATCTGTCATGTGAATAAAGCAGAGGCACCGTTCATCTATGTATTTCATAGTTTGTGATACGAGAACTAGTTTGATTTATTGTAGTGAAAGTTTTATCAAAAAAGATTTGATACATGTTAAGTAAGAAATGTTCCCATTTATATTTTGGTCCAGGGAAAAACTTGGAAAATATGTCAAAATAAAATGATTTAAGGCGAAGCGTTTGTGTAAATAAAAGGCAAAAATGTTTTCAAAAAGTTTACTTTCAAATTATATACATTAAAAGGTCTGGAATAACTTTTTTGACTGCCGCCTTTTTAGCAATATTTAAAAGATATTTTTATATTATACAGATATTATAAAAATATATCCACTGTGCCCATTTAAATTGAGGAGACATTGCATAAATACATACATATTGACGTCTACAATCCTTTCGAAAAGGACACGTCGCACATTTGAACCATGCAATTTATTTTCAGTTTTGCGTTTGCTTTCCAGCTTTTTGATTATTTCCGTTTGCCATTCCAATTTAATAAGATTATGTTTTTAATTTGTGAGCAAAGCCAAAGGACATTCCAACTGGACGCCCATTTTTCGGGCATGTTTGGGAGCTAAAAAGTGGTATAGTAGCGTAAAGGGCAAAGGGTGTGGCTCGGGAGAGTGGATGGGGGGAGTGGCAGCCACAAGAAAGTTACACAAAGTTTTTCTGTGTGTGAAAGCCAAGCGAACTCAAACCCAAAGACCTAAAACCCACTTGGCCAGTGCAGTGGTGCCTAGGAAACTGGGTCAGCAGCGACATGAGTGCAGAGTGAGCTAGAGCGCGAAAGTGTATGAGTGTGTGTTTGTGTACTTCTCCATCTCTTGCCCAGCCACACACACATACTCGCACACGTACATAGAGAGAGAGACAGAGAGAGAGAGACAAAGAGAGAAACAGAGAAAAACAGGTAGAGAGCTAGAGAGCATGTCAGCTGAAAAGAAATCCAGTTGTTGTTGTTGCTTTTTGTGTGGTTTCGTGGGATCCACCGACCAGCAAATGTGGTTTAAGCTCTGCCAACTTGTCCATTTCTATTGCATTCAAATAAAGACGGAGGGGAAAATCGACAACAATTATGCGCAATGCGCATACACAAAATGCTGTCGTTGCCAAGTTGAGAAAAATAACAATAAAAACAACAACGACGACGCGCTAGAAAGAAGGCAGAGAGAAAAGAAATAATGATTGCCCTCGCAGGCAGCATACAGAAAATATGTGTGTCCAAACTAATGGCGCTGACTCAGCCGCAGCCGTAGCCGCAGTCGCTGACGCCGACGCTGCCAGCGAGCGTGAGCTTAACGTGAGCCACAAAAAGCTTCGCTAAACTACACAAAAACAAATACAGTTACATACAAAGTGGCCAGCAAACGAACACGTGACGCTAGCGAGCGATGTTTGTGTGCTTGTGTGTGTGGAAGCTGTCGCTTTTGCTGCCGCAGTCGCAGCTTTTTAACGAAACTTTCTCGCTCACCCTCTCCCTCTCTCTTTCTATCTCACCGTGTAGCGCGCGCGCACTTCTAAGCACATTCAAATTGAACGCGCTT
Source organism: Drosophila dives (assembly GCA_035042365.1). Classification (NCBI taxonomy): domain Eukaryota; kingdom Metazoa; phylum Arthropoda; class Insecta; order Diptera; family Drosophilidae; genus Drosophila; species Drosophila dives. The sequence continues at coordinate 2,844,953 of JAWNLJ010000431.1, read as the reverse complement.
TTTGTATCTTTCCGATACACATTATGTACAACAAATAGCTTGTGTATGTACGGAACAGACGCAATGATTTTTTTTCTGCGCAGCGACTGCGACGTCGACGCCGTACTTAAGTGTGCCACATTTTTTTTTATGCTTTTTTGCTGCTGTCTTCGCCTGGTTGCCAAGCGCGCACACAATTACAGTTACAGCAACAACTACAGCTACAGCTACAAACACATATAGAGTGTACATACATACTAGCATTTGTAATTAATTTTTTTTCCAGCTTTATGTCAAAATTCATGTGAATTAACTGGCAACGATAGCGATGACTGCAGCATTTCAATTAATGCTGTGTTCGTGTCAATGTATTTACACGTTCATGCAATATAGATACACTTATTTATTTATTGCTATGTATCTTAACAAGCTGCAAAACTCTTTTTCGCCCCTCTATATGTATATATAAATATATATATATTTATCGACATTTCGCTGTTGCCGTCTGTTTACTTAACCTAAATGCGTAACGCGGCCCATCAAACTACCCACTCTTTGTGTGTCTGTGTGGAGGGGGTAGAAGGGGGCTTATGTAAGTCTGGGTGCGGAAATGGGCTACATATGTATCCCCGAGAGAAAGAGAGCGCTTAGGAGGGGACCGCCCTTTGCCCAAACAAATGAAGCTTTTTTAAGTGTACGCCTACACCCGAAAAAGAAAACCAAGTTGAAAACAATACCAAATATGCAAAAAAGAGGGTTGGTTTGATGAGAAACACAATAGTTTTAAAATTTTGCCATTTATACATATATTTTATATTACTTCTCTTAAGTGTAGTGTTTCTTATTTCGATTGTAATGATTATATATATATGAAGATATATATATATATATTTATTTTAATTATATATTTCATTTATATGTTATTATTTTCTTGAACGCATGTACATAAGAATCAGAAATCGTTAACACTTTCTAATCAAAACTTCATTGATATATGCTGTTAACGCCCTTTTAACTGCAAGTATATTTGAAATTGGATGTTTATATATATATTGGTAATTTGTTTGTATGTTTGAATGCTGTATGTATGTGTATGTATATGTGACCCGCCTTGGCCTAATTGCTTATTATTGTACACATTTCAATTCACATGATTTCTCAAAATACAATCAAATGTACATTAATGTTTGTGAGGCGGCTTTGTTGCTTGCTATTAAACATTTAATTTACTAAACATAGGAATTTAAAGGTTTTTAAAATAAATTCACTACATCCACATTTCAAAGCTTTAATCTTTAGCAACTGTTAAACATGCATATATCTATATCTATACATCATCCGACTCTGATCTCTACAATTTAATGCGCAAGTAACAAGGTATGTGTTCCAATGTAATAGTTTGTATCTGTTTCGGGGTTTTTTTTTTCAGGTTAATAATAGTAAAACATTAAGGACTTTCATTTATATTTATATAAATTAAGTAATGCCTATTTATATAAATATAAACGCGCACACATTGATGTATGTGTAAGAGAGCATCATAAAGCACTTGAAACAGTTTAAAAATACAAAGAACTAAATGAGAATTACTTTATGATTGAAAAATTTAAAGATGTTTAAAAAATCTAACTCAGGCGAGTTGATGACTTGACTTGATTTTAATTTGATTTATAATATATTTTCTGTTTTCGTATTTATAAATATATTTGATGAGTGCATATTTTTTAATTAGTTATTTTTTATGTTACATGAACATGTTTATATATATATAAGTATATATATATATATATTTATATGTGCCTGTTGTTGCTGCTATGTCCTTTTTTAGATCGTTGCTGTTGTACAATTTATAATTATTATTGTTTTTTTTTTTTGGGATTTTTGTTTTATCAATAGCAACAACAACTACATATTTACATCGCATTTGTTTTTTTTTTTATTTTTTTTTTGCATTTTCAAGTACATTTTGCATTTTTTTTTTTTATTTTATTTTTTATTTATTAGAGATAGTTTTTGTGATTTTTTCGTTTTTCATTTGATTTACTTCGATCTAGCATTATGTTGGGGATACGGGTCGACAGCTAATTGCTACCTGAGCCGAGGTATAAAACCACAGGTAAATACAGGAATTTTGTTTATAATTATAATACAACTCAATTAAAATTTCCTTAAAATGTTTTCTCATATGGTGTACACATCTCTCAACACAATTACTACTAAATACAAGTCTCGAATTTATCATCGTATCTACCAGTTGGGAGGACGACTGTCTATTCTCTTTTCTCGTTATGTTATTTATCTTTCATTTCTTTTCTTTTTTTTATATTTTTTTTGTTGCGTTCGTAATTCCATTTGTTTCATAAGTTGCTTAAAACGATTTACCTAAAAGCTAAACACATCTTGTTGGTATATATATATATATAATTGATTTTAAGGTTTCGGTTGCTGCTGCTCCTTCTTTCTATCTCGGTCTTTAATCGGGTCCGTTGTGATTGTTCTCTCAGTTGATATTGACCTCTTGGTTATCGGCTCCATCGATGGCCATGTTCAGCGGTTGAGTGACATTTGACTTGGCCAGACAGGAGCGTGCGACGGATTCAAAGAGCCTGCAAAGATGGTAAGAATGTTGTAAGCGAAATCAATCAACTAGCTGCTTAGTGCATAACTTAATATGACTTACTCGCTATATTTATTTTGTAAATTAACATATATCATTAAACTTTATTTTTATTTAAATTTGAAAAATTATAATTTAGTTTTCATTTTAAAGCACAGTTATAGATCTGTTTTTTGTTGATCATTAATATGAGTGGCATGAAAATAACGGAGGGGTGAATGTGTTGGGCGGGGTGTTGGCACATGTAATAACAATACTTAAAACTTAAATGCATCCTCTTTTTATCAATATATTATGCTGCACACTAAATGCCGTTCAAGGGCTGAATTCGCTTAAATACAATCAGACATTCACCAAAATATCTGAAAACAAAATGAACGAATAAAATAATAAATAACCATGCAACTTGTGTAAAACAACAACAAACAGTGTTTATTTGTCTGTGGCGGGTATGTGCTGCGTGTGGCTGTGTTCTCGGGTAAGTGTGCATACTCTCAAACTACGACTGGAATGACCAAACTATGTATATGGTATAGACACAAAAGCTTAAATAATTTATAAATATGTGGAAAAGCTTACTTGGTAATCTCTGGTGCGCAATGAACAAAATCATGATCCCAGAACTTGTAAATTGGATTCTTGATCAGCTCAATGAATGTGATGAGGAGGCCCCATGGATGCGGACGATTTACGATCAGGCGCTCGAGCAGCACACGCGTGATTTGCTCTTGAATAGCCTCCGAATTGGCCTCGGCAAACAGATGCAGCACAGCACAGCTGAAGTAGTGCGTGTGACTGTTTGGATAACGCAACTGATTGGCAATGGCATTGAGGAACAGATAGCGACCTTCGGTGTCCAGATCCACAGCCAAGTTTTGGAATATATCCATGTGAGCGCTGTGCGCAATGTTCGATGTGTTCGGCACAAAGTTCTTGTTTCTGTTGAAAAGATTTTGATTAATATTATAAAAAAAGTACGAATATTTAATCAGTGAAAGACGGAGACTGACCTGATTAGGGCTATGGCCTGAGTTCCCACATACATGACCAGGGCGTTCATGAGGGTCATGTTGTAGCGAGTGCCCGGCTCACTGGTCACTTGCAGATGACCGCGCAGCTCCGAAAGGAATGTGACGGGGGCGCGGGCCTTCAAGTACGAATCGAGATCCTTCTTGAAGTTAGGCGGCTGGATGTTCATGATGTAGCTGCTGCACACTTTGGGCGCGTTGCTGCTGTCGGAGAGCATGTCCACCTTCAGATTCGGCGTAAACGGATCGGGTAGTCGCATATTGCGTGGAAATGCCGACAATATAATATTACGCATCTGGACGCAATTGGGCGGTATCGTGTCACAGAAACCGAAATGATAGTCGCACAGGAATTCGGGGAAATCGTGCAGCAGGACGAGTAGAACGCGCAGCGTGCCCTTGTAGAGCATCTGGACGGGCTTGCCCAGTTCGGTGTTGCGCAAGAATGGTGCGAGATACTTGAAGAGATCCTGCAACAGCTGGGCGTAGAGGGGCCAGCCCTTCTGGCCAGGTATCAGCACCAGAATGCGGCCAAGGAAGACGCGATGTGAGATTAACTCCAGCCAGGCGAAACAGAAGCCGGGCGCCACAGTCGGACTGAGCAGGTGATATGTGTAGGCAAAGGCCGACACGATGCTGTGCATCAGCGGCTCGGGCAGACCGTCGGCGGAGCACAGCTCCATGAAGAGCATCATGAAGAAGCGATGATAGCCCACCTGCTGGAAGGCAACGCCACGTATCTCATGATCCTTGAGCAGTGTGCCCAGCACAATGCCCAGCACTTTGTTGAGCAGATTAATCTTTGTCGTCGGATTACCACCTTCGCCCGAATGTCGCACCAGCATCGCAATCAAATGCACAAACGCATCGATCCATTGGAATATCTTGTTCTTCACCTGGTTAATCGGCATGCTCAGCTCGGAAAACATGCGATAGACAACATCCGTGCAGATGTGCGTCGCTTGCCGGAAGAAGCGTGTAATCAAATCGTCCGTTTTCAAAATGCCGTATGTGTTCATCTTTTGCACAAAGGTACCAAAATTGCGGGCATCGCGTGTTGTCTGCTGATTCTGCTGTGTGTAGAGTGCGACCCAGTCCTTCAGCAAGAATTCTGTCTTCTCTTGCAGACCAGGCGGATCATCCGTGTCGCATGACTATTCAAATAAATAATTCAATGTAAACTTGTATAAATCGAGGATAACTCTCTACTTACCCTCACATGATGCATGCCGGAGTGAATGTAGTGGGATGCGCCAGCCAGATAGCGCTCGCCCTGATTGAATGAGCCATAATCGCTGGTATTAAGATTGCCCGACCAGAGTGTCTCAATTGCATTGACAATGCATTCGGGATACCGCTGACGATGCTGTGTGAGCCGGCCGAGCAGCTCAACGGTGGCCATAAACTCATTGTCAGAGACAATGTTAATCACCCGATCCTCCATTATGAGACGCTCGAGCAGCGCAATGCCGAATGAGATGGCCACATAGTTGTTGCCGTTGTCCATGCAGTCGCGCAACATGCCATCGAACTGATTGAGATTGACAAAGTGCGATGTGATCAAGGCGCGTGCCGCTTCCACATTGTAGCGCACCTCCTCGCGCAATTCAAAAAAGCATTTGGTCACAGCACGCTCCGTGTTGGGTGCACCGAAGCTGTTATGCAGCAGACTGAGGATGCGCAAGTGAATGTCACGATAGAGTTTCATCTGTTCCATGTGATCCTGCACGTTGATGAGGCCCTCGGTTAGGCCCTCAACAGCCCGTGTTAGCATTATAAATGCCGATTCCTGATCGCGTAGACGCCTTGTGGCCATCAGTGCGTTAAGGAGCACATGCATCTTGTTGGCCTGCAGCTGCAGTGTCGGCACATTGATAGCGGTACTCATGAATGCCTCCATTTTGTTGGCCACCTCGGCATACACCATGGCGCTGTCATCGTTGGCAAACACATTCGGCACCTGGATATCCTGCGGCTTGGGCACAAACAAGGCAATATCCCGATCACTCATCTGCTGGAACCCGGGAATGCTTCGCGCAAACTCTGAATAGACGGCATACTGCAAGGGCGGCACTGGGCCCACCTTGAGACGTACTGGCTCCGGCAGACGCTCCTGCTGATAGCTCAGGATTTGGGCATCCACAAAACGGCTGCCCTCCTCGCGTGCAATTTTCCTAGTCTCAAAATCGGTCGACAGCCGACGATCGATCTCGAGCGCCGACTTCTCGCCGGATGTCTTCTGGATGAAGGCACAGACAAGCTCCATATTCTCATTGGCCAGCTGTATGGAGGCGGCCTGTATTTCGGACATGCTTGGCACACCAGTCAACGCGGCCATGAATGCCTTGTGCAGATTCTGATTGATTGCGCGGGTAATCTCTTCCTTGCCGGTGATCATGGCCATGCTAGCGGCCAGATTACGCACCATTTGATGGGCGGCGGTGCGCATGCGATTCTCGTCCGCATCCAGGGCGAAATCTTTGCGTATGATCTGCTCGGTGGTAGCGCACGCAATGCGTATACTGCGATCCACAACCGGCTGCAGCCAATCGGTAATTGTGCGCTCGATGGCATTTACGACGATATGCTTGATGCCCGGATTGGCGTGTAGGAACGGTACGTTGGCGGGCAGCACCAGTTGCTGGGCAATCAATTGGAAATTGTTCACACTCACCTCGACGTAAGAGTAACGTGGCTCGGGCGGTGGCAAAACCACCTGGCTGGGATCGGTTGGTAAATTTGGCGAGGAGACCGAACCACCGGGCGCATTTGCATTGTTGTTCATCATAATGGCCTGTGGATCCACGTCACCGGATGGTGGCGGCGGTGGTGCCTGCTGCTGTTGTTGTTGTTGTTGCTGCTGCTGCTGTTGTTGTACTTGTTGCTGTTGTTGCTGCTGCTGCTGTTGTTGTTGCTGTTGCTGCTGCTGCTGTTGTTGCTGCTGCTGTTGCTGTTGTTGCTGCTGCTGAATTTGCTGCTGCTGCTGCTGTTGTTGGGGTGGTGGTTCTGTCGGCTTGGGTTTTGGCTGCGACATTTGCTGCTCGATGAGCAGAGGACGCGTCGGACACTTTAGGTAGATGACCGGGCGGAGCTTTTCGAGCTCCAAATTGAGCGTTTTGCAAAGAACTTCAATTTCGAATTTGAGATTGAGCTTGAGATCCGGCTCCTGATGCAGTTCACCCAGCACAAACATAATGGCCATTGTCCACGGGTTTGGTGATTTGAAGACTCGCGATTTGGCCGATGATTCCAAAATTTTGGCAACAAATGGCACCACAAACAGCAACTCCTGCTGACCCTTGTGATAGGCCTCGGCCAGCAGTGATTTTAGGTCCAGATCCTCCTGTAGAATGGGTCGACTCCGACCAAGAGTCATCATGCCCAGCCAATGGCCAAGATTCTTGAGCAAACTGCGATCTGAGAAATTGATGACGCCCTTGTCGGAGCGCAGAAGCACTTTAATATTGCGTAACGTCTCCTTGGTCACATAGCGATTGATCTCGATGTTCTTGAGTGCGTCGAGAAAGTTGTAGTAGAGCGTATGAAAGTTAAATTCCATGGAGGCGCGCTTGAGTACTAAATACTGCGCCAGCCAGGGCCAATACTCTTTGGTCATTATCTCCTTGATCTCCTCGCATTTCTGTGGTATATTCAGCTGGCTAAGATTGTTGAATATGAATGCGGTCTTGTCCTGCACGGGTTCCGGTGGTACAGTGACCTTCTCCTCCTGATTGGCCACCAGTAACGTATCAATATTGGTTGCATTTGCAATCGATTTCATGCGCGTGGCATGCGACACGGCAACCGGCGGCTTCTGTACATTCTGTGCGGCGGCCATGTTGCCTAAAAATTAAATACGATATGGATTTAGTGCAAATCGCATGTGAGCTGAGTAGGGAATCACTTACCAGGCATTGAATTAGGACGGTAGAGCGGTTCCGCTCCGCCCTGGGCGATTACCGATGAGGGTATGGTGTTACTCAGCCCGATTAGTTTGTGTGGCGGCGGTTCCTGGCCGTGCATGCCAAACTCCACGTATTGGATCAGATGCTGGGGAAATTCGGTAAAGTGCGGTATGGATCGTATGTGCTCGCAGTATTTGTTGTAGGTGTGCAAACGAGTCTTGAACCGATCCAGGGCCGTCACACCAAAATAGTAGAGCTTGGAGCCCTCCGGTTTGCGCAGTGCATCCAGCACGCAGCGCAGCGACAATCCCAGAGCTACAAATGTCGGCACCAGATTGCGATCAATGATGCCGCCAAACAGTTGTGCGGTAATTTGCAGCTCCTTCTCGGGATAATGGGCGAAGAAGCGATATTCCTCGAACAGATTGCGCAGCATGCACAAGAATACCTCCTGTTCGCGGCGATTGGCCGACTCCTTGAAGCGTTGCAGTATGTCGAGGACTTCATCGATCGAGAGCGTCGGATTTGGTTGATGATTGTAGATGCGCTGAAAGTATGAGTTCGCCTCATCCTCCACCTCCTTGGAAACTGGCATTTGTAGATCGGTCATCACCGGATTGTTCGGATTTGGCGGCGTTGGCGTCGGCTGCGGTCCAGATGGCAGCATACGGCCGAGATTACCCACATTCGGTGGCGGTGGCGCTGGGATTTGTATTGGAATGGGCGGATAGGGGTTGGCGCCGGGATTCATTAAACGCGACGGAGATGCTGGAGTAGAAACCAAGTTGTCTGTAGCCGTTCATAAAGATAGGTAGTATAAATATAAAGCCAAATTACAAACATGCAGCACCACACACAAACCATACATCCACCAACCAAACAAAAAAAAAACACCACAAGAAAAAACTTTCTAGTCGCGATTTTTCCTGTTGGTAAATATGAATGCATGATTTTATTCCGTGTTTTCTGAGTGATCTTAATGAAATTTTTACAAATGATAATTTTACTATACTGAAACATGAAATCTTCCTATTCAAAGCAGAAAACAGCAAGCAAACACAAATAGGCGCTATGGGCAGATTGTCCCCTTGAAGATGATCAGGAAGAGAGAATAAATCTCCTCCGCTTGCTGCTCAACTTTAGTGGACACCACTTGGTTCCCATATTTATATACTTACTCAGCATGTTGCCAAAGTTGAAGGCGCCATTGGGGCCACCCAGATTGAGGCCAGCCAGATTGTTGGACATGTTGGTCAGCGGATCCATGCCGCCCGGTCCAAACATTTGCTGTGCGCTTAGGCCCGAAAACGGTTGCTGCGGTTGCGGCGGTGGTGGCACCGAACCGGGCACAATGCCCGGCCCTGACAAATCCATGCCGCGATGTCCACGCAAAATGCTTGGCGGTGGTGGCACAAGTCCCTGCGGACCGCCCGCCTGCTGCTGCTGTTGTTGTTGTTGTTGCTGCTGTTGTTGTTGTTGGGCGGCGCGCGCCTTGTTGGCCATAATGGTGACATTGGCGGCCATTTGCATAATTATTTCGACAATTTCGGGTTGCATGCAGTTGTTGATGCACGCCTGCAGGCAACTGATCATTGTGGTCACTGTCTCGGGCAAAAGCTGTGCCTGCTTTGGCGGCAGCTGATCCTCGGGCAATTTGGCGTTGGTCACTTGCGGACAACGGCGCTGCAGCACCTTGATCATGGCTTGCATGAAGGGCTCGCCATGGTCGCGTATCTTATCGCTCAGCCACTTCTCCAACTTTAAATACTCGCGTCGTGAGGCCAAACAGGCCAGATCGATGATAAACAGAAAGGAACGCGCATTGAGCAGCGAGGAAAGCGCTTTCAGATCTTGTGCCAAGTCCAGGATTCGTGAAAGCTTCACCTGATCGAACTCGCTGCCACGCAAATACCATTCCGACATGGCGTTCATGATGGTCGGCCGCAATTGGAAGTTTGTAGAGCTCCACGCGCTAGCCAGTATCACATTCGAATTGGGATGATTGCCAAGGAACGTGGGCACGAGCTGATTGAAGAGATCCTGGCGCAGTGGCGTTAACGGCGGATTTATTTGCAATAGTGCCAGAAAGAGAACATCCGGACAGTTTTGAGCCGGAAACTTGAACAGCTCGTGCACTTGACTAAAGTAGCCCTTGTCCGCTATCGACAGAAGCACCTCAACCAGATGCAGGGATTTCCAGGCAGCAATCTCCTTATTCTCAGCATCGGGCGGAGTTTTTAGCACATCTAGCCCCGGCTGACTGAAGACATAGTCAGCAAATGAGAAGAGATCGGGATTCTTTAGCATAGTTGTTATCAGCGACAATTGACCCTCTGTGTTCGCCCAGTGGCGGTAAATGCATTCCGGTTGCGGAAACTGGTTTGACTGTGTGGCCAATCGCAGTATGGTCAGCAGCAAGTCTAAGCCGATGCGATCCTTCAGCACAAACTCTGGATGATCGAGCTCTGCAGGTATAATTTAATAGATAATATATTATTATATCACTATAGCCACTAAGCGTAGACTCTATAATTTTTCAATTCGTTTTTAAAAGCTAATACAAATAATTCTTGAGGTAACTAATAAAATTTTAAATAACAAACTAGAGTAAAAGAGACCAACAAATTACAACCAGAAAAAAGTACTATAAGATAAAAATAGCAAATGTGAAACGTTAGACAATCAAATCAAAGATTGCTTGATTATAAACGAGAAACATTTTTACTAATGCATATTTGATTAGATACTTTTCAGCTATTCAAGGGATAATGGTTAATCTGCCAGTCATTTTGCGGACTTACCCATGCAAACATCCTTCCAGTTGAGCTGTGGCACCAGCTCCTTGAGCGCCTGAACGAAGACGTCTGGCTTCCATGTTTGTGTCGCATCCGTCGATTCCTTTTTGTCCTTCTTTTCGCTGGTGACGCTGCTGGATTCGCTGTTGCCATCGTTATTGTTATTGCTGGTGTTCTGTTGCGCCGACTGGGCAGCGGAGGAGCTGCTGCCACCTACACCAGCCTGCTGCCCCTGGCCCGGCCAGAAATTGGCTGGAGTCGGTAGATTAACATTGCAATCAAGCAGCGACGAGTGACGCCGGCACATGAGTCCAACGATTTTAGCAACATCTTTTGCCTGCAACTCCCGGGAGCCGCTGCCGCAACACAACTGATTCTTGCACTCTTCAATGCTCGATGTAAATTCATAACCGATTTCAAGGATTAAATTAATCCAAGATGTGTCCATAATATTATTTTTGCCCTGCAAAATTAATTATTAATTATAAATATAAATGGAATAAAAAAGAGAAGCGAACTTATTTGGGTTTAGTGCACAAACCTGATTTGTAAATATTATCTCGCATAAATGGTCATAGATATCCTCAATGCCAACTTCATTCAGATTATCTGCATTTGAGCTGATCCAGCTGCTAGGGTTCGAATTCTTCGTTTCCTCCTCTGCATCAGTTTCGTTGGATTTGGCTGCCGTTGTAGTTGTTGCGCCCCGATATAATAACGGCGCTAGAACCAATGGCACCAACTCTCTTGGAAACTCCTCGCGTAACTTGTCCAAGAACTGCTTTTCCAGCTGTGGCGTGACGTACTCACCCAAACAGCACAGCAAATACTGCAGTAAATCAAACGAGATATCGTGTAAACCGCTCGCAGCAGCTGCTGTGGCAGCGTTTTGACCTAAATATGAATTGAGCAACTCGGGTAAGGAGTTTCGCAGATTATCCCTGGCGCTCTGTCGGAGTTCGGGATGAGAACTGTGTGTCACCGCTAGCGCAAAGATGCACTCGCAAAGTTTGTTTATGCCGGTATGCTTGGCCACCTGTCCAATGAGCTCGGAAAGACCAATGAGCTTCAGACTCTGTAAAAAGTACAGCAGCAGCAAATGCTGAGTTTATTTTTGTGCTTTTCTATTTGTGAATGCGAACGAACCTTTTGTTTGGCAAAGTGTTGATCGAAGGCAATGCAAATGTTAGTCACAAACGAGGAGCACTGCAATTGGCGCTGCAATTGGGCGCCCAGGAGCTTCGCCTGCAGCTGCGCGTTGCCGGTCGGTGTCGGATCGTTCAAGTTGAGTACCGTGAACAGATAGCGCAAGCAGCTGCGATCCGCGTCGACGCCGTAATCTTGGATGAGCTGCAAGCGAAATTCCAACAGAGAAGAGAAAAGAGCAGAGTTGATGGTGATTAATATACAGAGTTGCACTGGCGATTACCTGAGCATGTTGCCGTGCCCGGGCGACAGAAGTTCGAGATCGATAACTCATGAGCAATTTTTACAAAAAGTGGTCACCACACAATTATGATCTGATTAATAATAAATGCCCCTAATCGTAATTAGTATTATGTTCTTTTTCTTCGATTTTCATTACACACTTTAAAATTTTGACAAAAAAAAAAGAGAAATTACTGTCATAGCCAGCTTCACTCCGATCAACAAAATACAAAATACTCAAATGATGAAATCTAGAAAAGCCTTTGAAATACTTACAAGCTGAACGCAGTGTACGCAAAAGCGAGACAACAACAGCTGTAACCACGCAGCTGCTTCACAACAAATATGCAAAACGAAAAGAAAAAAAGAAAAAGTGACATACGAAGTGCTACTCCTCACTTAACTTGGGATTTTTATGCCTACGCACTAGTAAGAAGGTTGAAGGGTAAGAAGGTAAGACGAGGGATTTATAGCAATGTATTGATATTGGTGTCCAGACAAGAAAAATGTATACATGCAAAACAAATATGGGAATAATTCAATTTCATTGCTGCTACTGCTGCTGCTTACCACAATCCAAGTTTAAACACCAAACGTTTTTTTTTTTTTTTATGAATTTGGCAGTTTATTTCGCACACCAAAAAATCTCATGTATAGACAGTAAATGTCCATACAATGAGAAACTGAAGGGCTGGCGACAGCGCAGCTGGCAAAAAAGTTTGTACGCGTTTTCGCTTTTTCTGCTATTTCTTTTTTTTGCACAATTTCACAGAAGATCTAACTAAACCGCACAAAAGTACGGATTGCACTGTTAATATTTGTTGTTAAGGCTTGTATTGCACATTCTTAATAACAAAGAACTTAACAAAAAAGGTAATTTTTACAAGAAACTCGCGCAACGCAGAGAAATTTTCTGCTTTTACACAAACTGTAATGGCGTCGGCAAAAATGCATGAGTGAGCGAAATGGCAATATAGATGATGTGTGCAATTAAGTTGGCAGCACTAACAGTGCTCACGATATGTGCACACTTTGCCAACACTCGTTTACTGTTTCAATGCTATTGCAATTGCTGCTGACTTTTGTTGTTGTTGGTGTTATTACTATTTGGTTATGTATTTGAAACAAGGTTAAATGTTAAAACGTACCTGCTTTATTTGCTCGCTGTTCTCATTAAAATTTCGTTTGTTCACGTGTTTGACCAAATTACGTATCTGCGTTAGCGGTGTTTTCAATTGGTTCTCAACGTTCATAATTCTACGTATCAAATCGTTGGTAGTGTTCGGTGAGCTTTTTCTTTTCTTTCTTTTGGTTGTTTTTGTATCGGCCGTTCTGTGTTTCGTTGTTTCTGATGGACTGAGCGCTAAATTGTGTGCTTGTGGTGGGTGGCGGTGGAGGTGTTGATAACGCCAAAAATTATTTTCATACGTATTTACCAATACCGATCGGATTGTCTTTGTGTTGGTGTTTGACGTATTTGTTGCTCTGTTGTGTCTTCTTCTTACTCTCGAAGACGTAAACGTAAACTGTGCTGTGAATTTCTTTTCTAATTTGCGGCGCAAATTATTATTATTTAGTATTCGGTTTTTTTGTCTTTTTTTTAATTTTCTTTTCAATGTTTTTGTTTGATATTACATGGCACTTGGCTGAGGCCCCCCTTCATAGGGGCCAGCAACAGCTCTACATTGCTGGCATCTATTTTGACAACAACAAAATTGTACAAGTCATTATTGGCTAGCTGTGCTTCGACTGACTATTTATTTGGATATCTTTTTCCCCGACCAAAAACTTTTGACCAGCACCAGCACACACGTAATGGAAATGAATGAATCGCACGTACGCACACAGACAGCAACACACACAAATACACTACTCAACGCACAAAGAAATTTCTCTTGCACGTTTTATCCAAAGGTTTTTCGATAGAAAATAAACTGAGAGTGCCTGTGCACTGTTCAAGTTTGATAATTATTGCGGAAAATTGTATTGCTTCAAGTTGTAATTCAGATTAGGTTAATCGCTATTCGATCGCCTAAATTTTGGTTCGTGTCTGTTTCACAATTAGAGATGTACAAGAAACGTCGTTTCAATGTTATCATCGATTTGCAGATTCACGATATCGACAGTGTTGGCAGACGTTCGCATGTGCAAACAGCTGTTGAATATGTTCAATTAATGAGTTAGTTAATAATGTTATTTTATATATTACAGCGTCAAAATATTTAAGATGGAAAACATATGCCAATTATTCGACTAACTTAAGATCGTTTCTGTGCTTTTAGCAGTTGCTAAAGTGTTTTTCCATTTGTTGCCCCATCATGCAGTCTGCACGTGCAACGTGGTTGTACAACTTACAAACGGTACGTAACAAAAACGCACTTCACTTAAATTAGCCAATCAAGTTAAATGTGTGCAGCGCGTAGTCCAATTGTAAGTGCATTATTGAAACAAAATGTGGTCACGTGGAGAGCCAGTGCCTCCAGGCGGCTAAAGAAGTACTCCACATCACGCTACCTAAGTACCAGCAGTCGAACCGACGTCGATACTAGTGCAGCAGCCGTTACGTCCCACGCTCTTGTCAATCAATCAAAAACAGTGAGTGATTTCCAAGAGCTCTACGAAGCAACAAAAAAGAAATTTCAATGTAAGCCTTAGCCTATTAATACTGGCAGAGTATATAGTTAAATTCAAATAATAGACAACAAGAAAAAGAAAAAAAAACTAAAACTCTATTTTTAGCTGGGTTAAGTCGCTAAAGCTCTCCACATATTATGTGATTATTTTGTTTGCTTCAGCCAAAAAACTGCCCGTCGATGTACATCCAGATGCCGTATTTGCGTGCAATGAACTCGACCTCAGCGAGGTGCAGGTCTATGGCTTCGACTATGATTATACGCTGGCCTGCTACAAGCCCATATTGGAGGATTTACTCTACAATTTGGCCCGCGAAATGCTAGTTAAGCGCTTCCGTTATCCCGATGATATACTCGATCTCGAATATGAGCCAAACTTTGCAGTGAGAGGATTGCATTATGATGTGGAGAAGGGTCTGCTGGTGAAGCTCGACTCGTTTCTGCAGTTGCAGCTGGGATCCGTTTATCGTGGTCGCACCAAAGTGGGCGAAGAGGAGGTCCTCAAGCTCTACCACAATCGTCTGCTGCCCATTGCATATGTGGAGGGTCCAAATAGTGGCCACAGGGTATGCCGTTCTAATCCCTACAGTAATATCTTTACTAACAATATGCCTCTGTCAATCTTAGCACAATACAAACTCAAAAATGGTGCAGCTTGCTGATTTGTTCTCTGTGCCCGAAATGTGCTTGCTGTGCAATGTTATCGAATATTTTGAATGCAATCGCATCGATTATAACCCAGAGATTGTGTTCCACGATACTCGCACCGCGATGGGTGCGTGTCATCCCATAATGCATGCCACCGTTATGAAGGATACCGAAAAGTACATTGAACGCAACTCGAAGCTGGTCGACTATTTTAAGAAGCTCCAGCATTCGGGAAAAAACCTCTTTCTGGTGACCAACAGTCCCTTCTCATTTGTGTAAGTTTTACTGGCAATAAAATGATCTGTGATCTATAATCAATAGCAACTAAATCATTAGGAATTGCGGCATGACTTATCTGGTGGGAAAAAACTGGCGAGATTTCTTCGATGTGGTCATTGTGCAGGCACGAAAACCCAAATTCTTTACTGATGAATCTCGCCCAATAAGGCTGTATGATGAGAAAACCAGATCGCATCTGTGGGATCGTGTTTTCAAGCTGGAAAAAGGCAAAATCTATTATGAGGTATATCTAAGAAAAAAATAACATGACTACATATGAAATTAAATACAGTGATCGCAGGCTAACTATTATTTTAAGAATATCTAATTGAGAAACGTTATTTGCCAAATGAATACTTGCTACAAATAAATTCAAAAGATATTTATGAAAATAAAAATATATAAATATTTGATGTCTAAAGCGGCTTAAGATGCAAGCGATCACCAAAGCTGTGCAAATGTTAAACTTAATAAATCAGTTATATTATAAGCTGGTAAACGAATCATTTAATCCCATCAATTTCAAATTTTTCTGCAGGGCTCTGTACGACAGCTGCAGGAGTTGAAGGGCTGGCGTGGACACTCGGTGCTCTACTTTGGGGATCATCCCTACAGCGACCTAGCAGATGTGACTCTAAAGCACAGCTGGAGAACTGGCGCCATAATCAGCGAGCTAGCTGTGCGTAAATTTAAAACCAACACTAAATCTCGATCTATATTAACCCAGTTTAATTGCAGCATGAAATCCAGACATTAAATCTTGATGATTTTAAGACGAGCGCAAATTGGCTGCAAATGCTGACACAGTTGATTGAAGACACCCAGGACGATGACAGCGAGGCGGCTCAGTTGAATCTGCGTGCCTGGATGGATGAGCGCGATCAATTGCGGTATGCGACTCTAATTAAACCACACAAAGCTGTTTAATTAAATTAAATTTAAATTAATTACAGCAACAAAACAAAGAACGTGTTTAACGAACAGTTTGGCAGCGTTTTTCGCACGTATCACAATCCCACGTATTTCTCGAGAAGATTGTTCCGCTTCGCTGACATCTACACCAGTGACATTACGAATTTACACAAGTTCTCCACGTCGCACACGTTCTATCCACGACGCGGCGTCATGCCACACGAATATGCCTCACATTTCATTTAGGAGCTCTCTATCTATCCTTAACCCGCAGCTAGTAATCAAATGTATGTAGTTATAGGTCAAAAAGTGCCAGTGTTTCTTGTTGTTTAGCTTGAATCTTAGAAAATTTATATATATATAGATAATTAGTATGATTGTTATTCGAATTTGCATAGCTGCTCAATAAAATCGTTGTAATAGTTGATAAATATCACTTTCGTCTCGCTGTCCAAATTGTTGAGAGCTGCTCGCATCGTCTTTAATTGCGCCACGCTGCATTTGTGTTTACCCCAGGCAATCAAATCGAATAGATGCGTCAGCATGGTAACATACTCGAGAGAGTTGATGCCACATTGCGCGGCTGTGCCTTCTAGTTGGAACTCAATGATGCGTGCCAGCTGGCCATAATCCAAGTCATCTAATGCGACGCCATCTGTGGAGTTGGTTTAGAAACTTATATTAAGCTGCGCTGGATTAAAAACAGTATTCACTAACCTTCCTTGGCTACAAAGCATGCCACAATCATCTCCTTGGCCAGACTCATCTTTAAGCTATGATAGTCCAGCAGCCAATTGTTGAGTTTATGAAAGGATTTGTACAAATCACGACGTGCCTCCGACTCATTGCAGTGCTCCAGGAGTGCCAGAAACTGATCGTACCACGTGGTCAATTGTGGCTTTTGGCATTTGCTGCAGCAGATGTCTCCATTTCCCTCTGGATGCAGCCACCAGCTGAGGCTGCTTTGGTTGGGCACAAAAATCTTCCCACATTGCGTCCTCTCACAGCGATAGCGATGGAATTGTAGCTGTGGAATATAAATGAGGTTTTTATCAAGGATTTACATAAATATTTACATACGAATGTTGAAACATATAGTTAGAATCAAATATAAATGAAAATTATGCTGCATTGTTTGTGATTCCATAATTTTGATGGAGCTCTACCAAAATTGCAAATGTTGTAAACATGAAATATAAACATGCAACATTATCAGTACAATGATGAATGAAAATTATGATGCAATGTTTTTGATTCTGCTCTAATCTAAACAGCACACATAAATAAAGTTTCTGCAAGTTTACCACAGTAAAAATCAACTATAACGCACATAATCCTGATCCGGCTGTGCACGTGAGCACTTATCGCAGCAGCAGGTAAATTTATAAATGCTCTCCAGTTGTTGCCGTCTCTCTGCACACATCGAGTTCCTGTAGTCCAGTGTGTAGCAATTGTAGATCTCCTCGCCTGGCTCGATTGGCCGGGCTGCAAAATTGCTGACCGCACATCCATCGAACCGGGTGCGAATGGCAGGTGCACAGGCGTGATTACAAAGACTCAGATATGGTAAATTGATGGCTGTGTGGAGCGAAAACTGGGCAAACTTATGCAAGCAGCCGCGTTTTAAGTGATGTGGTCCTTGCCAAAGTGCAGGCTGGAGCAGCGGAAACTCATTGGCGGGCAACGAGCAGAGCGAAATGGCATTGCCCACATGGGCATTGACAAGCAGCTGTCCAGCGATGCGCAGAATCAATGCAGCAACTATCAAATGCCAATCATCAAGAGACGCAGTGCTGCCGCTCGATAATTGTTCGTAGAAATGCGAGCATTGAAACAGATAAACTTGCAACAAGTTGGCGCAGAGCGAGTAATAAATGAGCTCCGCTGGCGGCAACTTATCCAGATGCGTTAACATGCCCATGCTCTGCTGAGATGAAGACGAAGCCGAACAGTTTGCATCGGTAGCAGCCATTTGCATTAGGCGATGCCACAATTCTCGAGCATTTGAGGCGCTTTGAAGTTGCGGCAGCCAATCCGGCAGATAGGTGAGAAGCAGTCGCATGGCTAGATGCGATATGCCCAGCAAGTTTAGTAGATTCTTACGATAGGCCGCACACTCGTAGCTGTGAATGCGATTATGCAGCTCACGACAGCGGCGGGAACAGTAAACCACACGCTGATGACATTGTGGACAGGGAATGGGTGCACAGAGCAGGCTGGCGGCGCATTTCTGGCAGATCAGTCGCTGCCCAATCGGTACAAAACAATCAGCTTGCTCCGTAAATATAACGACACCTTCACTTATTCGCTTCGTGGCAACCATGTGACGTCCTCTGCCGCCGGAATCCATTGAGCTGTAAGAAGAATTATATTCAACTACCGATTTGTGGTATTTGGTTGGTATTTGCTATAATCTCTTACATTTTGTGTGTGTTTTCAACGAATTTCTGCGGTTTTTGTGGCGGCTCCACTTCTTTACTGCCTTGGAGTATCTTCAGTTCTTGTTTTAGTTGCTCCAATTGCTGAAAGTAGCTGTGATTAAGCTGTAGCTCCTTCAAACTAGATAAATGTTCGGCCAGCTTTTTCGCATCGCCCAGCTTCCAAGCGCAGTGGGCCTGCCGCATTATGAGCTTGTGCTGCAGTTTCTTGGGGTAGCCAAACTCCAGGGCACAGACGCAGTCATCATAGGCCTGCTCGTAGTAGCCGTAGTCCTGCAGCGCCATGCCGCGATTGGCGAAACTTAAACAGAGTTCATCGAAGGCGGTTTCCGCTTCCAGAATTGCTTGTGTGTACAGGCGGCACGCGCTGAGTAGACATTCCGCCTGGTCAGCATTGTTTTTACTTGATTTCGTTTGGTAAGCTCGGTTTCCCAGTTCCCGCAAGTAACGCGAACGTTCAGCACATTTTTGCCTATCTTGTGGCTGCTCCAAATCCTCCAGCAATTGTGTCGATAGTCGGTTGAAGCGTTGACGCTTAAGCGCCGGCAGCGCATGTATCACCTTAATAGTCTCCAATTCATTTTGATATTTGCCGTTATATGTAATCAATTCACCTTGTTCTGAGAATATGTCTGCCAAACGATTCATTTGTTTCTCTCTCAAATGTTACAAGGGGCAATCAGCTAAAACAAACATCTGTTTAGCTTCCAGAAAACTATCGATATCGATTATTATATGCATTGACGCTCGTTATCCTCAATTAATTAACATTTGCGCCAAATCAGCTTGAACCAGTTGACTTGAACTTATGATTGATGACTTGATAGATAGAGGAGGGGAGAGCTATCACGATTATCGATAACAAACAGCTGTGCTCTGTTATGGTTATGTTATTGACCTTTTATAGGTTGTCAAAAGAAAACTTAAACCTAAAAGTTAATCACAACTAAAATTTAATATATATTTGCAATTATAATGGATTTGCAACAACTGGAAGAAGAAGCACGGCAGGCGGCGCTCAAAGATATACAGAACATGCTGCAGCGGCCAGGGCAGCTGGAAAAGGTGGAGCAATACCGTCATCGCATTGCACGGAAAAAAGCATCGGTGGAGGCGTTACTGAAGACCGGTATGCAGAACCAGCTGGAAGGTGTTCGCGTTGGCCTAAAGCAACTGGAGACGTGCATGCAGGATGTGCGTGAGGTCCGTCGCCGCATGGTCGAAGTGGAGCGACTGCTCGAGGGCGTGCCAGAAATCTACGATGCTCTGGAGGTGGTGCGCGAGGAGAACACAAAACACTCCCAGTACGCGACGGCGATGGAAAACCTCAAGCACATCTTCAACGTAGATGCGAGTGTGCAGAAGACAATGGCGCTCATTGACGAGGACAAACTGTTGAATGCGCACCAGTGCCTGGCGGATCTGGAAAATTCTCGCGACGATCTGCTGTACGAGCTGCACAAGCAGCCCAAACAGCATGCCTCCGATAAGATTACGCTCAAGCGTCACTTTGAGAAGGTCGATCAGGTGTCGCAGGCGCTGGAGAAAAAACTGCGTCTCATTATAAGCCGCACGCTGAATACGGTGCGCAAGAAGCCAACAGTAATTGTGACCGCTTTGCGCATCATCGAGCGCGAGGAGAAGAACGATCAGTTTGCCCTGCAGCAGCAGAAAGTAACAAATTTTCTGCCACCCGGTCGGCCAAAGACGTGGCGCAAAATGATTATGGATGTGCTGCAGGCAGCTGTCGTCACACGCATCGAGGGCTCCAAACTGGAGGAGCGTGCGGACAATAAGCTGTGGTTGGTGCGTGACTTGGAGATACTACGTCAGATCATTCTGGAGGATTTGCGTGTGGTCAAGTCACTGTGCGTGCCCTGTTTTCCGCCACACTATGATATTTTCAATGAGTATGTCAAGTTCTATCATGATGGCCTCTCGAGCTATGTGAGTATATATCATAGTATATCCTGGTTGCTTCAAACAGAAATTAATCGCCTAATTCGCAGCTGGACAATATTGTAAAGTCAGGACTGCAGGGCAATGAATATGTCTCCATGCTGGCCTGGGTGATGCACACATATCCGGGCGCTGATCTCATGTCTCATGTGGATCTCAATGTGGATGTGCTAAAGTTGCCGCATCCGCTGCTGCATCCGGAGCACTTGAAATCGCTGGAGAACGAGTATCTGCAGAATATGGAGCGCAACTATCAGGATTGGATGAAAAAGACCGTTGATTCGGAGAAACAGGAGTGGTACTCAGAAATGATGCCCGATCAGAGGGATCATTATTACAACAGTGCTGGGCCCGTCATCATATTCGAGATGATTGACCAGCATCTGCAGGTTACAAATACGATACACCAGGAGCTGACATTTAAAGCGCTCGTCCTGAGCATTCAACAAGTGGAACTCTTTGGTCAGACGTATCTAAAGAATGTCATCGAATTGAAGGAGCATCATTTTCGCAATCGCGATCAGATCAAATATTTTACACATTATATCATTACGATTGTGAACAACAGTCAGAATGTTGTAGAGATGGCCCAGCAGATGAAGCATCTGTTCTGGCCCAAATCTCGCACCGAACACTACGAGGATTTTGAGAAACTGCTGGCCACGTTTCAGCGCATTCGTGCGCATGCCGCCAACTATTTGCTGGAGGAGGCCTTCTTGGACATGGAGTGCCATTTCAATGATCTGTTCACCATCAAGTGGCTGGGAAGCAGCATTGCTGTGGACACAATTTGTGTCACACTCGATGATTACTTCCAGGACTATAATCATCTGCTGCCCGCCAACTTCGAGATGGTTATCAATGAGGCACAGAAACTTCTGGCCAAACGTTACATTCGCGCACTGCTCTCCAAGCGACTGTCGAAGACGCGTAGCGAGTGTGACGCGATCACACGCAAAATTAACCATGAGGCGAAGCGCATTAAACAGTTCTTTGAGAAGATTGCGCCAAAGATTTCACTAAGCGATTCTCCGCTGGATTTGATAACGACGCTATCTGCTCTAATTATAGCGGATATTGAATTACTTGCCTTGGATTTGCATACGCTGCTAGGCAGCTATCCATCGCTCACCGAGGATCATCTGGTGCGATTATTTTACATACGCAACGATGTAAAGGCGGCCGAGGTGCGCGAGAAGGTGCAGGATGCCATGAAATCCAAGAAGTCCATGGTCAGCATTGCCAAGCAGGATTGCATCTTCAAAGAGATCGTATTCAGTGATAAGCTGTGGTAGTGCAACGAAAAAATAAACTATTTACTGGGCATACTTATCCTACTTATTCCACACGTACAGTGATCGCTTTCTAAATGGCGTTTCCAAAAATTAATGCTACATCGCAAGCAAATGGAAAATGAAAAATGTATTAATATATTGTACACTTTATATTAAATAAGTTAATATCTCGAAGTTAATTTCATAAAGTTTTAGATTCAAAGTGTGTAATGTATTTAAAATACAATTATGATTTTTAAATTGTTTTGAGAGAAGAAATTTAAAACGTAAATTTTTTTCCGTATGGCTAACGCATATCATATTTATCGATATGTATCGTTATATCGTAACAGCCACAATTCTGAAGCTTATGTATTCTAATTGATGTATAATTTATTGACATTTTTTTGATTAACTTAAACTTCCAAGTTACAGTCGAAGAGATATTCTTATATTGATGTCATTTCTATCATAGCGATATTAATTGTCAGTATGTATGCGGTCATGTCGCAAGCTGTCATCAATAAGCCAAAATTTTAAAGTTATACAATATAACTGAATAATAATGGAAGCAAATGGTAGCCTGTACATTTGCAGACCTGTAAACTTATGAATAAATAAAATAATAATATATGTACGCATTGTTTAGTTTTTTATTTCTCCCTTTAGTAAATAAAAATATCCATCCACCTTGTAATTACATTTCCATAACTTTTATCATGTACATATCCGTATTGGATATATCAGGCTATATTGGATATATCTTTCATAGGATCATTTTTAAAATGGGTCAATAATTGTCTGTTTGCCCATTAACCCTATTGATAGTAAAAAGGGGCGTGAATGTTTATGTCACTACGAAATCGAACTGTTGTGTCAAGGAATTAACTGTGATTTACTATATTTTTCTATATGATTTTTATCTGTCTATTTTTATGTTAAACCGACAACATTCATTTTTGAGTTATAAATATATATATATATATATATATATATATATATATATGTATACATGTATATGTATATATACATAAATATATATAATAAGATCCCCATTTACTGTGACACATATGTTTTTATATAAAGAAATATTATTTTTAATAAATTCTTTATTTTGTAATAAAGGAGACCTGAGTAATTTATAAAAGATAATTAATTAATTTAAAATTCAAATTTTATTACTTGTTAAACATATTGTTTCAACTGAATTACTGTTGAATTGCAGTTGCTACTATTTGCAACTACTCTGTTTACGTACTTTTAAAGGTATTTAACATTATTCATCAACTCACAGAAGAGCAACAATTCGTTTACCGTTTACACTTCGCCATAGGTCAGCTGTTGTACATTCTTTGGCGCGCTTTCGCTCAGAGCTTTCTCGCTGCGAAAGCTCTCAGCATGTGCAGACCAGTAGCAGTGGAGCCCATGGGTGGGGGTGAAAGCGTGGTGCGCCAGTGGGCGCAGCATAAGAATTGTGAAGCAGCACGTTTCCATATGATTTTCAGTTTTGTTTGTCTCTGTGTCAACAGTGGACGGTCGCCGCAACATTTTTTCAATATTTAGTTAAGTTTGTAGTGCAGTAAATTTCAAACATATTCAAACATTGTCAAGAATAACAATAAACGATATATAAAGTACAATATATAATAATAAAGTGTAACAAATAATAAAAACTTAAGCTGTTTTCGGTGAGTGGGAAGTTGAGCGGATTGGAGTTCAGGAAGCTTTAGGTCGCTACATAAATACAATATATATGCATGAATATATATATGTATGTATACATGTTTATATGTAAGCGTATGCAATGCTGTGTTTGTTATAATATTGTGCATTTTTGAGTGAACCTTGAAATTTTTTTATATTTTTTTTTGTCACTTTTGTCAAATTTATATAAAATCAATGTTAGGCTCTTCTCGCTTTCTCGCCACAGAGGCCAATTGTGTGAATGTTTTTTGTATGTGTGAGTATGAAGTGAACATAAATTGTATAAGCGGCGACTGGATTTTGTGCTGCTGGGGTTGCTAACTAGAAAAATGACTGGTGGACCAGCTTGGTCAGGCTGAGGCGAATATTTGTTCTGCTATGTGCTATGTTCACCCGTTGAACACCAACTCAATGGGCTATTAATAAATACATACTGTTAATGCTTTCTGTGGCTATGCGTGTGTGTGTGTTGCTGTGCGACAATTTGCGCTCTATCTCTCACTCTCATACAATGCGAGTCTTATCAGTAAATTGTGCCGCCTTTATTTTGCTTATCAGAATTTAAGCATGCACCGTTACTTTGTCAGCTGCTTTTCAAAAGCAATTTGTTTTGTCTGAATTGTATTTGTGATTTTGTTATTGTTAGTAACCAATACTGTAGCAAAACATCTAAATAAGCAAATGAACAGACGACCAGTCGAATTTCGCCGGCACACGTGTGTGTAACAGCAATAACCCACCCCCAACCCAAACCAGCACATCCCTAACCAACCACCACAAATTGCATATAAGACACACACATATACAGTTGCAGTTATAGTTTTGCCGGCTTTTCACACAATTCCAAGCGTTGGGTATTTTAGTTCTCAATGGTTTTTGGCAATTTTCTCATTTATTGCATTGAAATTTGTTATCTTTTTCAAAACAAATTCAAATAAAACAATTTTGAAAATACTTCAATATTCAGAAAATTATTAAGATTTATAGACAATTCAAGCACAACAATATAAACAAAGGTTTAGCTTTCAATTAACAAATTTTGAATATAATATTTGTTAACTTATTTTGAATTAAATTACAAAATTAAGTGCCAAACTGATTGTTATAAAATTAAATTTTAATTTTAAAATGATAAAAATAAAATAAAATTGTTGTTTAAATTTATTAATTAAGCAGTTTTGCAATATAGTGGAAGGTAAAAATAAATAATCTTCTGGCTCAACGCAGTTTCAAAAAGTTACAGTTAGTAGAAGATAGTGCAAAAGTTTTTTTTGATATACGTACATTTTTACCCAGTATTTTTACAATTTTTGCAAAACTTTAATAGAATAAGAATTCAAATATTTTTATAATGCAAATTTTATAGAGTCAAATCATTTTATATAGTCATTCTGGTTCTTATTCATATTCTTTAAGAAGAATGATCTTCGTAAGTATCATTGTGAGACTCTTAATGTTTAATTCGTTCTGTTTTGCAGTTGTGGAGGATTCGATTAGTTGATTGACTATATACGATATGAGCAAACTGCATCGGGATCACAAAATCGTCGTCATTGGCGCCGGAGCATCGGGAATTGCATGTGCCACCAAACTGTTGGAATATGGCTTCCAAAATGTGCTCGTTGTGGAGGCAGAGTCGCGCATAGGCGGACGAATACATACGATACCCTTTGGAGATAATGTCATAGATCTGGGCGCACAATGGTGCCACGGGGAGCAGGATAACATTGTGCACGATCTGGCCAGCAAGCACGGCCTGCTGGAGTCGACGGGCCCCGTCTATGAGAACTATCAATGTGTGCGCAGCAATCGTGAGGTGCTTTCGGAAAGTGTCGCAAACAGACTGAAGGCAATCGTTGGGGATTCATTGGTTACGCGGCAGTTGGAGCTGCAGCACTGCAGCGGCTCCCTGGGTAGCTATCTGGCCAATAAGTTTTATGAGATGCTGCGCCGTCCGGAGAATGCGGATATTGATCAGATTATTGCTGGGGAATTCTTCGATAACTATCAGAAATTTGAAAACTCTGTGGAGGCATCCGATACACTGGAACAGGTGTCGGGACGTGGTTATCTGGACTACTGGGAATGCGAGGGCGACATTCTGCTCAACTGGAAGGACAAGGGTTTTGTAGAGCTGTTGCGTCTACTCATGCATAGTCGCGAAACGGAGCCGGATGCAGAAATGGATTTGGGCATTTTGGAGCAGCGAGTGCTCTTCAATAGCACTATTGCCAAGATCATTTGGAATCGCAATGATGCTAGAGTGGAACTGCGGCTCAGCAATGGCGACAGTTGTGTGGCTGATCATGTGATAGTTACCGTCTCCTTAGGCGTGCTCAAGGAGCAGCATCTGCAGCTCTTCGAGCCCAAGTTGCCGGTAGCCAAGCAGCGACCCATCGAGGGACTGGCTTACGGAACGGTGAACAAGATCTTTGTGGAGTTTCCGCAAGCTTTCTGGCCGGATGACTGGACTGGCTTTACGCTGCTTTGGCGTGCCGAGGATCTGGTCGATATACGCAATACCCCACGTGCCTGGCTGGAGGATGTCTTTGGCTTCTATCGAGTTAGCTATCAGCCAAATGTGCTCGCCGGCTGGATAATCAATGCCAATGGCAGGCATATGGAATCCCTGCAACCGGATGAAATCTCAGCTGGCTGCATGTATCTCTTCCGGCGGTTTCTACATTGGCACATACCTGAACCGTTGAGTTTTCGCACCTCCGCCTGGCATACAAATCCCCACTTCCGTGGCTCCTACTCCTTTCGCTCCATGGACACAGAACGCCTCGGCACCGGAGCCAGTGAGCTGGCGCAACCACTAACCGTGGTCACTATGACACCTCAATCCCCCGGCAGAAATAGGTGTGGTCCACAGCAGAGTCGCTGTGATAAGCCAATTGTACAGTTTGCGGGGGAGGCGAGCAGCGAGCACTATTATTCCACTGTGCATGGCGCCGTCGAGGCTGGTTGGCGTGAGGCGAAGAGATTGGCGGACTTTTATGGATTGAGCGAGACAACGACGACGACGACAACCCGGTCACAGCTATAACAATGAGTTTTGTGGCCCCTCGGGGCCCTATTTTGTAAGTGCAATAATGTGTTAAAGTATAAACTGAAAAAGTGATGAAACTGCTAATGGGTTCCCTCAATCAATTCAACTGAACAATACTTCCTGAATAGTCTTCATAAGCTAAACATATACTAAATATATATTTATATACATATACAATTTAGCACAATAAAAATTGTTGATATGCATATACTGAGAAATTGCTTAAAAGTGAGCTTTGTATTATTTTATATTAATATAAATTTGCGAAAGGTTTTTGATACTTTCCAACTTTTATTAAAAAATATTTCCAAATTCCTAATAACAACATAACTATGATGGATAAGTACCTGGACAATAAATTCATCAACATCATTATGGGATTGACTAAAGAATTCCTTAATATGGGAAAAGAATTGAAAATTTCCTGAGTGTTCTATACTTACCTATATAAAGACTATTGTACACATTCTATATGTAAATGCTAAATTCTTTCATCGCCATCATCTAAGGATTATCTTATAAAAAAAATTTACTTAAGCTGAATAAACTTCAAATTGCAAAAGAATTTCGTTAACGGTTCTTCCAATAAATAAGCATGTTTAGATCTATGGGAAACGTAAGTAAATAATTAATAAAGAATGTTTAGCGGCATAAAATCCAAAATTTAACATGGGTGTTGTAGAAAGAGCAATGATTACCATCCAACATCCAACAGTGTGAATTTCAAGAGACTTGGTTAGTTCTTAGAGAATCAATCGAAATTACTCAAAGCAGAAGCCGGCGCCGCTGGCCTCGGCTGTGCCGCAGAGCTGGCTCAATGGGCGCATGGCAAGCAAAACCATTTCGACTATGTGATGGCGGAGAAGCACAATCTGTTGGAATCGACGGGTGGAATGTTTCTCCTCGTCGATTTGATGCGCTCCAATGGGAAGTGCATCTCTCGTGCGCTGATCAAGAAGCTGATGAGCATCATGTCGAACATAGTCACCAAAGGGCGCTCGGAGCTTGTCAATCGAGTTGCCATCCATGACTAGTATCTGATGAAGAAATTCAACTAGGAGCTGTCGAAACCCGGTTTCAGACACATCAATCGCGAATTTGCCGCCAAGTTTCGGTGCACCCTCAAGATTATGGAGGGCAGCACCATCGATGCTGGTATCCAATTTTCGGGGTAGGCAATGTGCATATTGGGCATAGTCGAATTAAAATAATCTCAAATTTTCTAAGGGAAAATTTTTAAAACTTACAAAGTGTATTATGATGCTGACAGAAGACAGATAGAAGATTTCCTTGTTATTTGAGTTGTTTATAAATCATGTTCCGTCCGTGATAAGTCTATCCCGTGTGCTGACAACTGCGAATGATTTAAAATTTCCCTTGGCAGCTGCTAACTCCTATTCTGAAAATTTTAGAAACTGAGCATTTCAGTTTGAAAAATTATTTTCTACATGGATTACCTGATCGTATTAAATGACTTTATGCTTTGGGAATATTTTGAAAATCCACATTTAACTTTGGTAAGCATTAATAATTTCCATTTTGTGTCCTTATTTTCAGTAAGAAAAACAACGAACCCCATTTTACAAAACTCTTTATAGTTCACTCTCTTTTGAACATGGAAATCTGTATGACAATTTTTGCTATTTGAACTTTTCTTAACTGGAATACTAATAATAATTTATATACTTTTCTTAGTAAACTTTTCTCTTTTTATCCGTAAAAATGTTCCAACTTAATTAGTCATCTTGTTTTTTAATTCGAATAACCTGAATTACAAACTATGCTTTCCATAAACCATTTCGAATCCTATGCTCCACTTATAATGATTTTTATTCCATAATTTTTAGTTTTATGTCAATTGTTTACCCTAATTGTTCGTTATTTAAATGTTTAAGTATATTTGTGCAATTGTGTACAGGGTATCAGCTAGCCTGCCACTCTCTTGACTAAAGCACGCTGCCTGGCTTCTAATGATGCACCTACTCCATTTACAGTTTCCCAGAGATGAATCAGCTGGGTGAGCTGAACGCTTGCATCGATCTGAATACGCTCACACTGTGAATGGAATGGGATCGCATTAATGGTAGTGTGTATTGGTATTGGTATCCTGCGAGAATGACAAAACCTGCGTCGCTGGGAATGTTCATGAACAACCCTTTTTGCTCCAAACGAAGCGCAAAGCAATTTATTATTTGGGATTCGCTCTCATTTGCAAGATTTTCGTCCAGCTTGAGGAGCGTTTCTGGCAGGATAAGTGGCGAGGTTTTATTGCGGTGTAGCGCAACAAGGACATTGATCAATCGCAACTGAAATGGTTGTGAGACATACAAGGATTTTATGTATACGCGAGTGCGAATGGGGTCCTTCGCCGATCTGATCGAGATCATGGCGTAATGTATATGCTGAGGAGGTTTCTGCCAAACTGAAGATACCGCAGCCGAAGCGAATGCTGAGCACCAAGTGTAGCCCGGATCTGGTTCATCTGGGCGCATAATCGTTTCCCTCGATGCTGACGCACAACTACGATACCGAACCCGAGCGCTCTCCCATCCGGTTTATATGTTCGCCCTCGGCCCTCGAAAAGGCCAACATGACTTGGAATCATATGCCGATCTTTGCTGGTGAGGCAACCAGCTCCAATAACTAATCAACGGTTCTGGCCGCTATGGATTCAGGAATCCACGAAGTTCGACCCCTGACTGGCTACCAGCTGAAGTAGTTGGATAGAAAGCAACTCTTGACTCTTGACTTTTGAATGTATGTATTTCGTTATTAAATGTGGTAAGTAGATTGCTTTACTGCTCCCTGATGATTTGAGGCTTATAGTCCAGCGCGGAGGCACGTTGCAATGATTCGGCATAGAGTGGGAGTCGCTGCGTCATACGGAAGCCCCAGAAGTCCTTGACTTGGCGGCACAAATTGAGATCCAGCTCTGTGACCAGTAGACCATCGTTGCAGCGGGATAAGCTCTGTGGAGAAACAGGTTTGGATTGTATATGAGAAATAATAGATTGTTGCGACGAAGATTAGGTATCTTTACAAAAGGAAATTCAAATCGAATCCGTTATCTATAAATGTTTTCTATGTGAGCTATAAGAAATAGTTGTTGATCATCAAATGTTATATGCAATGGAGCATGATAAAATTTGTAATTATTGATCGGGTTAAAAATTTAACCTACAACTTTTTGCTCATATGGGCGTTTTCTAGTAGAAACCTCTCGACTGCTCATTTTGTGAGTGATAATTCCGATATAGTATCTATAGTGGTACATCAGCTTGACTTATATATACTCATAAAATACAGTTCGATCTGTAATTAAAATTCTAAAGGTATTCTCGTTAACTGACCGGCGTTCTGGAACCATCTGGCGCTGCCACATATGTGGAGCCGTAGAAGGGTCCAAACTCTTTGTGGGCCGGCTGCCCATCACCAGAGGTGTATTCGTTGGGGAACTGCTCGCTGCCGACCCGATTGATGGGCACCGTGAAATAGCTGTTGGCAATGGCCGCATTGCGAGCCTCAATGCTCCACAGCGGCTCCGAGAGTCGCCCAATGGTTGCCGAGGGATTAAACACAATTTCCGCACCATTCACGCCGAACATCATCCAGTTCTGCGGATGATGGCGTCCATAGCAAATGTTGACGGCTATTTTTCCAAATTCCGTCTCAAAAACTGGATGTCCTGTGTTGCCCTCCATATAGTAGGTGGACTCATTGAAGTCACCCACTCGTGGTATGTGATTCTTGCGATGCTTGCCCATGTAGCGACCACTGTTCGAAATGATCACAGCCGTATTCCAGATCGTCTCGCCATGCTCCACATCTCTCTCAAGTATCGAGTGTACGATCACCATATTGTATGCCTTGGCCAGCTCCGCCAACATTTTCGTAGTGGGTCCACGTTCCGCCTCCTCGGCGAACTCGCACCAGGGGAACTTCTCGCGCGTGCAAAAGGCAAATGGCATGGCTAAGAAACAATATAAAAAATCATTACTAACTGATTTTTATTTTTTACGTTATGCGTGGGAATTATACTCTTAATGATATAAAATATCTGAACTTCTAACAATAAATTTGGTATTATTAACCATTAGACAAAATTGGCTTTTGATTTGAATAAGATATGAAAATTTAACACAAGCATTTTTTTTATGAAAATAAAATGATTTTAAATGAATTTCATTATAGATTTTTAGTTTTATATGTGTTGTTTTTATAATTAACAAATTATTAATGACTATTTATATAGGTTGCTCTTTAATCTGTTATTATTTTTAAATAAATGCTGTTTAAATTTTTTTGTTTTGTTTATTATGAGGTTGATTTTATTATTTAAGACTACATTTTGCATTTAAAAAATGTTTGTTTTATTTTAAGGATTACTCACTCCATGCTTCCTGGGTACACACAATGTTGCATCCCGCCTGTGCGGCGGCCTTGATCATGACCTTCACCTTGTTCCAGATACCCTGGCGTTGCTCCGCAATTGGCGCCGTCGTCGGCAGCGCAATGGAATTTTGGATGGCGCCCACTCGCACAATACGCGGCTGGCGCAGCTGCTCCTCACGCGCCCCAAAGCGATAGCCCCTGATCTCAAAGCCGTTCTGCTCGGCGGTGGCGATGGCATCCACGGGTAGCTGTAGAGTTTGACTGAGAAACAGAGAGAAAGAGAGAGAGAGAGAGAGACGGAGGGAGAGAGAGATGTAAAAGTAAAAGTTAATCTTGTTTTTTATTGTGCACTGATTCGTAAACAAATCGATTGACTTTTATGTATTTGTATTTGTTTTGTTCGTCGAATTTTTCGCAAATAAGCTTTTTATTTTATTATATGATCGGCATATGCGTTATATATGTAAATTCTAATTTTAAATTTAATGTGAAACACGAGCACATTTGTGTCTCCGACATATTTAATTAAATGCTGTTCAAATAAATTTAACTTATCTGTGCAAGCTTTTAAGCTGTGTTGTTTTAGCTCTGTATCTAATTCGTGCTGCACTTTAATCTCTGATAAGCACATAATTTGATTATACATGTACTCTACTTACTTCTCCTCCACGCCATACAGAATGCGTTTGACCTCCCTTAGTTTGTCCGCTGGCAAATGTTGCTCCAAGCACTCGTCCAGATTTTTCAATTCAAATTTCGACATTGCTTTGCTTTTGAATATTTAAGCTGATTTAATTTACGAGTGTTAAGAACAGCGGACGGGGTTGGGAGTAGATTGAGATATATAGGGAGAGAGGAGAAAAATAGAGGAAACGACCACTCGCGATCAACGACTAATGCAGAATGATCGCAGCAAATGACGAAGGGAACCTGCCTGACTGACTGCCACTGCGAATGCTGCTATTAATCTTCTCTTGCGTTCTCTTTTATGTGATGCCAGCGCTCTCTCTATTTTAGCATTTGCTTAATTAGCAATGACTGAGCTGCTGAGCGGAGAGTAAAACAAAGCACTAAGCAGGCAACTGCATTAACATTCTACGCTAAGCAGCTGTTAACTTGTCGGGTTTTGACCGACAGTTCTCCATAACTCTAAAATGCTATAAATGTGTCCATTAACTTCAGTCTCATTCAGAAAATAAAAAACCTAATCTTTCAATGTGATTTATGCGCCATATAAAGATTTGATATCTAAATTAAATTTTCAAATAAAAAAAGTATGAGATTTTAACTGCAATCTCAAACGAATGGTTGAAATGGAAACCTCTATACAAATATGTTACAAACTTCACGACTAAATCTAAATGCTCTCTATAACCGTAATTTGTAGGCGTTTTAGCTGAACTTTAAGGAAATTTACTATCGATTTTAAAACATTACTCTTTAATTCATAAAAAAAAAAAATTAACTTAATTTATAGATGCTGTGTGTTTTTAACCAGTTCTTAATGAAATTTAGTCACTTGATTAATTATCTAAATTATATATTTCTACTAGGAAGGAAATACAAATAAATCGATTTTTGAGAACGGGAACTATTAACCAAAATATAATCTTTATGGAGTTGGAAACAAAAACAATTATACAGTAACTATCACATTTCAACGAGTTCATGGTATTAAAATCTATATAAATAAAAAAGACAAGCAAGAGCAAAGTAAATAAGGTATAGACATTAACACTTTTTATTTAAAAAATAGAATAACGGAGACTAGTAATATCTGATGTATATAAATTTAAAACAAGAATAAATTAAAAAAAAAATTTCATTAATTTCACAATCACTGCTAGTCACTTAAATCGAAATGTGTCTGGTAAATATATAAAACATATATTTTCATGACACTTAATGCTTATTTATTTAGATGGTGCCGACTAAATTTGAGATAATATCCGGTTTTTTTTTTGTTTTTGCAACAAGCAAAATGGCAACAATTGTTTATGAATATTAATTTTTTATCATACATGCGTCTCTGGGCAAACTAACTGGCCAAAAATCATACAGGATATTTTGAATACTATATAAATATACAAATAATATACCTTGAATTTCATATTGAAAATATTGTATACATATATAGTATAAATATAAAAATATATTTATTTGAGCTTGGTGTTTCCTCAACTAAAACTAAAAATGCAACGCTATCTCTGAATAGAATTTTTCAAAAAGAATAATATCGAAAATGAAAGACAACTTTTCATATACGCAAGTACCAAAATATCCTTTTTTGCCCCAAAACAGGATTTACTTTTTTCTGCAAGTGTTCTTAGACTTTTGGACCGCTAAAGATTCTTGCTAGTAATAAATAGTTAATCGTTTTTTTTTTTTAATTATATGCATTTATTGAAAAAAGAAATAAATCACTTAGTGTTTATCATCACTGGTGTGATCTTTGATCCATTTAAGACTGTTGAGGATTGCCTCTGGAATTGGTGGTGGGGTTGGTAGAGGAGGATGGGCAGAATCCACATGGTAGCCGTTTTCATCGGCAGAGTATGTAATGGAAACGTCCACTCCCTCAGGAGACTTGTGGCTGTTTTGACCATGAACAACCAGTGTATCCTTATTCTTTAGCTCTCCCTGTTGAGCGACCTTAACGCCGTTGTCAAGCTCATAGCCATACTTGAAACTTTCCACGTTCACCTCAGCTTCGCTTCTCAGGAGTTTGGCGTCGTCATTGGCGTAGGCCAATACCAACAAGCAGGAAAGGGCGATCTGTAAGGAATTTATTTGAGTTCTTGCGAAATGTGATTGTTATTCGGGAATACTTACAATCAACTTCATTGTGTTTACTGAAAGACTTAGAAAGAAACACTGATAATCACTGCTTGCAGCCTCTACGCTTTTATACAGACTGGCCTGATGTGCTAGGAATGCTTAATGATCGTAAATTAGATAAAATATGGTTTTAAGTACTGCCGAATTTTAAATTTTTTTTTACTTTCTTCTTATTTGTCTGCTGATTGCTGCTCTTCCATACCAGTTTGCCTTATAAACAGAACAAGTCTAACAAGCGACATCTGCTTTCTTTCAACTAGAAAACATTTAAAAGTCGGAATTATTATTACTTATTATAATATATTATTATGGTATTATAATATATAAAATTTTTGTGGTAGCCGAATTTAGTCGGATTATTTGTTATATTATTATAAAGAGCTCATCACACAGTGTATGATTCCTGAGTTCTTTTTAATAATAAATAAAATATGGTTTTATTAATTTAACAATTAAACTTAAAAAGAGTGTGTTTTTTTGTTTTTAAGATAACAATCTAAACTCTTCTCGAACCTGTTTTAATATAATCACGACTGCGTCCTCAGCTTCATTATGTTCAAAGTTAATTTCGATATTGAAAAACGTTTTCGATAGGGTGTCAATTCGAATAACTTGCAATCTTATGCATTAAATAATTTTTTCATTGGTTTTTTGCATTTAAGTTTCACTTGATTAGCAGACTTCGAGTCGTGCGCAAAATATAATATACAAGAATTATAATAATTTTCTACCCACTAGACTCCCATTCCCTAAATATCAGGTAAATTTTGTTTATAAAATTGAAACATTTTAAATATTTAATATACATGAATTTCGTTTGGACAATCATTGTTTGAATAAAATAATTGTTATACAACAGATTTGTTCATTTAATAAGTAATTTCGCTTAAATTGGTTGGTTATA
Organism: Drosophila dives; assembly: GCA_035042365.1. NCBI lineage: Eukaryota > Metazoa > Arthropoda > Insecta > Diptera > Drosophilidae > Drosophila > Drosophila dives. Next base: position 2,810,168 of record JAWNLJ010000431.1, on the reverse strand, counting down.
TGTTGTTTTTGCTTTTGTTGTTTTGGTTTCTTGAATTAGTTTACATAATATAATATTTGGTTTCTTTTATTGTATTCTTTTCATAGTTTTCACTTTTACGCAAAAAGGTACATGTTGTGAAAAGGACTAACGCTGGACAGGAGCATCCGGCAAGGACCGCCTAAGGGGTATATTGTGTGGATACTTCGAACTCCAACTCGCACTGTGTGTGTGTGTGTGTGTGTCTCTCTCGCTGTCTAACTAAATGCCGTGCAACATTGGCAATTAACTGTACATTTAGCTTAGCACTTTTGAAGTTGTCTCTTTTTTTTATAGGGTTTAATAATAACAACAACAAAAGAAATATATGGCTAAATTCGTATGGCAAATACTTTGGTGTTTTTCTTTTTTGATCTAACAAATTGCGACGCCCCGCTGTTGAGAAGGCTCGGCTGGGGTGGCAGGAGCGTTATCACTGCACCCAGATGGAGGGCGCCCAGATCGGTTCATTCTCCAGCCGTTGCACGTGCTGGACGAGCTGTTCGAATGATGCCAGCAGCTCGCCATTGACGATCTCCACATCGAAAAAGTGGCCATAGGTGAAATCAATGCGATCCGATGATTTTAACATATCCTCGAATTCCTCATCCGTAAAACTGCGCGCATTTGCCTCATCAAATGTGGACTTAGCACGCGCCTCAGTTCGCGTGGACTTCAAAGTGTCCAACTCCGGTGGTTTAATGTGTATGAGGAATGGTTTCAGCTGCGCTGTGCGCAGCGTCTTTATGGCCTGATAGTGTGGACTTAGCACACAAACGCATCCCGCATTTACAATCGATTTCACGCTCTCCGCTGAGGTGCCATAGAGGTGTCCCTTGTACTCGCCGTGCTCCACAAATTTGCCAGCTTCAATGTCCGCGTCCATCTTCTCCCGTGCCACAAAAATGTACTCCCGGCCGGGCACCTCGCCAGTGCGCATTGGCCGCGTAGTATCTGCCCGGGGATTAATAGAGAAAACAATGGGTTAATTACTTGTTTAGTTAGCTAGGAGTTTATTCTTACATGGCACAGGACTGCGAAACTTCTCCGGATCGCGTGCGATGAGGCGACGCCTCAACTCGTTGCGTCCAACTCCTGGTGCGCCAATTAACACAACTGGCCGATAGATGCCGGGACGGGGATACAGTTTGGCGACCTCCTCGTATGTGGCAATCAGTTCGCGATCAAAGTCATCGTTCTCTGTCAAATCGTACATGATTTTTTTAGTCTTTGGCTGCCGACACGAGGAGCTGCTGCTGCTCTTCTGCAGCCGCGGCGACCCCGGTGGGGTGGTGCAAAGTGAGGCGCATGAACCCGCTTAAGGATTAGGTGACGTTTGGAGTTGCAGGCAATTTTTAGAGCGATGGTTGTTGTTGTTGTTGTTATGAAGGGATTAGAATGAAATGAGTAAAATAAATGCGAGGATCGATCAAATAATTTCAATTAGTATGTAAATTGACAAAACTCTGATTGGAACATTTGATTAGTGATTAGTAAAAATATAAAATAAATAAAATACTAAATTTAAAATTGAATTTTAGATTGGAAATGTGTGTGAGACGTATGCTTTTGTAGTAATACGATTGATGTGGATGTAGAAGTTATCCTCTAATGATCAGTATGTGAATGAATGACTTGACGTGTGCACAAATTGGTCCTCGATTTAATCAGAACACTTACGCTTCGATTCCATGTCGATGCCCTCGCGTTGCGTACGCTCGTGCAGAATGCGACGCTCCTGTAGCGCCCGGCTGGGTATAAGGCCAGCACGTGCTGAGCGTTCGTGATCCTTGCGCGCCTGCCACCAATATGCGTCATCCTGGGCCACAATGTGCAGCACATCGCCGCGCTGAAAGGCCAGGCCGGCCTCCTTGCAGGGTATGTAAGGGTCCACGTCGGGATTATAGTCAAAGTGGGCGCGTACTCGCACCTTGGACTCACGCTGGGCACCTTTGGTGTCGGCGGGCACCAGCTTAAAGGTAATTGTGCCCTCGGAATTTTGCTACAAATAAACCGAACATTATATTTACAATATATTAATATCTTAATGAGCAATGAGGTGGATTGGTTAATTACCAGTATGGTGAGCACATCGCCAGGCGTTTTGCCCTCCACATTGATGCTGTTGACCTCGATGACCTCGTCGCCGACGTGTATTAAGCCGGAGCGATCTGCAGCGCCGCCGTGCATTATCCTTGCTATGATTATTTTGCCCGTCTCCTCGTCCGTTTTTATAGTTGCGCCCTAAAAGTATGCAATGAGTTTTTAATCAAGCTAACAGCGCTGTTAGTTCTTGTGTATGTATATATGTTAATGTGTGTGTATGTTCGTGTGTGTATGTGGAGGGCTGTACATGTGTGTTTTTGTGCTTTTTAGTGTTGTTCGTATGTTTTCCCATGTTTTATTAACACCAATGCAAAACTTAACAGTACAAAAAGTGTTGGTGTTTGTTGTGTGTGGATTGTTGTTGTTATTTGTTTATTTGTTGTGGTGCCAAGTCTTAAGAGCAGTCTTGTTAAATGGTTGAACTTTACAGTAAGGACATTGTTTACTTACAACAATCGGTTCCGCACTTTGTGCTCCTGTCTGTGTTATTTTTTTTGTTGTTTAACAGTTTTAATTGATTTTTGGTTTATGAGAAAATCAATTCGAATTTTAAAATGTTTTTTTTGTTAGACAAAAGCAAAAATTTACAATAAAATTTGTTAGCGTTACTAAAACAGTTTTGAAATGAGGTTTAGGGAAATGAATTAAAGCGCAGATAGAAGCAAAGATGGTTTTTGGCAAAACATAAGAAGAAAAACTGAGAGCAAAGGGCAAAGGCATGGAAAGGACTCGTTATATGCAGGATAACAATGACTTCATAGAAATGAGTGCCAGATAAGCAGCTGAGCAATTAAGACAGTAAAAGCACATAATATATGCATATATGCATAAAGTCGGCATTGAACAATGGATACAATGACAATGAGACTGATGGGCATGAGTTTCAAATGAGTAGCGATCCGAAGAAGGAGTATAGTTCATACTCACCAGTGGCTCATTGCTCTTCACGAGCTGCACAATCTTGATAGTCTCCTCGTCCTCATCCATTTCAATTGGCGCCTCGGGCAGATGCGGATAAAAGTCCTTTTGTGCAATTGCATCGTGTGCGAACAGCAGATGCTGTAAGTATGGGAAAATTGCGGTTGCAGTTAAGGTTTGGATTTTTTTCGTTTTAAATGTTGCCTGTACTTACCTGTAAATGCGAATCCTGCAGCAAATGAAACGCCTCCTTGCAGTCATTATTTAGATGACAACTCTGCGCCAGTTGCTCCAACACCTCGTAGAGCACCTGGGCTGAGGTGGACAAAACCGGTGCTAAGCGATCGTCGCGACCAACTTTCGCCACCTTTGTGTGCACGTTGACCAGGGCATTAAGCTCCTTGGACTCCAGCAGTGCCTTCAAAAAATCAATCTCCTGGTCATTGGACAAGTTGTCCGATTCCTTCAGCGTCGTTATCAATTTGGACAGCGCTGCAATTGAGACTTGATTAAATAAACAGCCAGCAAAACAGAGAAATAGACGCCATGCTCACCTGGATCCCAATTGATATCTGAAGCCATAACTGCAGCTAGCATGCTCCACAAACACACACCCACACACACAAAGCCAAAAGTGGTGTTAGTTTGTAAACCTTATGCCTAAAAGATAAATAAATGTATGCATTTGTGAGTGAGCATTTAATAATAATTTAAGACTTAGGGTTTATTAGCTGATTGAATTGTGTAAAAATAAATATAAAAACTTTTTAAATGCCATTTTAATTACAGAATTGATTTGAACTCAAATTAGCCATGTAATTTCTTGCAAACTAACTTTATTTTGTACTTCCCCATTAACTAAAATCGATACTTGAATTTAAACGACATTTTACGAAGGCAAAACTTTTGTCAATTCAGTCATAAAAAGGATAATCAAATTTTGTGACAGCGTTGAAAGCGATGAACTTACAATTTATGCAAAATAAGGAAAGAAATGAAAGTAATTTTTCCTTAGCATGTTGCAAGCAAACAGCTAAGGCAAGCCAAACAATTCTTTTGTGTTAGTTTGCCCCAAATGGTAACAACAAATATGCGAGCGATGAAGGCAACAAAGTTGCCAACAAGTCGTATGTGTTATGCCACAGCATTTCTAGGCCATTAGCTGCTGGCCAATTCGACTTCTTCATTTTTTTTGTCAGCTTAAGTTGGCGTCGAACTGGCGTCCATTTCCCCACACTCATTTTAATCTGTGGCTTTCTCTATGTGTTCTGCAAAATGCAATTAGCTGGCATTAGGCTGTGGCCAACTAGACTGCTCCACTTGGCCCGCAGATTTATGCCAGATTAAAAGCGTCACAATTTATGTCCACTGTCGCGTGGGCTGCGCAATTTGTCTCTCTCTCTCTCTCTCTCTCTCTGTCACTCATTGCTTGCCCCGTTTTTCGTGGCGCCTCGGCAATCTCGTTTTAGCCATAGTCATAAATTGTTGTGGACAGAGAAGAAAAAAGAAGCAAAACATTGCCGCAGACTGCATACATTAAATGTTCAATGGCCGCGCTTCCTGTTGCCGCTGCAGCTTCATGTGCCCCACTGCGCTTAGCCAGCTGGAAAACAAGTGTTTTACCTTCTTTTGCTCTACTTTGAATTGTTTTGCTTCTGCTTCTGCTTTTGCCTCTGTTTCTACTTTTGGCCAGCTGCCAAGCTGCAGTACAAAAGTTCACTAGCACTTTGTGCCTGGATAATGGCCTGAACCCTTTGCTATTGTTAGCCGACTGCAACGGCAATCGTTAACACCAAGCCGGCTATTAGCTTTGCTTTTACGTCCAAATGACCATACCAAGGCTGCGATAGCCCAATGGGACTTTGCTTTCCTTTCAGAAGCAGTTTCTTTTGTCACACAGAATGAAAAATTAAAATTCCGGCAACTTTGTTCTGCGAAATTACGGTGTTAAGCAGATATAAAGATAATTAGAATTATAATGTGTGTACATCTGATAGGCTTATTAGACAAACTTTTAAGTGGTATAGGATCATCTTAAAAAACTTTGCAAAATAGCTAAATATTGTATTTTCAGCACGAATTATTATTAACATTTTATTGACAACGTAGCAGTGCTTAGATTGATGTAGCTAAATTAATTTATTTTATTTTTTTCATATTTCTATTCTGATTGGATTCTGGGTTTGCCCAATTCATGGAACAAATTTTGAGCCATTTTGCATTTAAACCTCCCCAGAAATCTTGTAAATCTTATAAACAACTCTTGTTAAGAAATTTTATAAGTAATTCTTTTTTATAATATTATATATAACATTAATTTTAATTTAAATCAATTGAGTATTTTTTGTGTTGACTGACTTTAGTTGACATTAAATAAATTAGGATACATTGATAAATTTCTATTCTTTTGCAGGTAGTTTACATATCTCTTTTCGAAAGAAAGATAAAAAACTTTCTTAGATATCATGAGTTTCGATTACTTTTCTGCTAAGGAAATAAAGTATCTTTTATTTTATACTAAGTTTTCTGTACTATATTTTTTTGAGTGCTACAGGAAAAAGAAGCACGCAGTTTACCATTGGGATAATAATGTTCAGATGGCGCCACACATTTATAAATAGCTGTTGGCCAAGTTGATGAACCCTAAACGACATTCGCATGCCACAAAATTCTGGGTGATGCGAATGTGCGACACGAAAGAAAGTAATCAACAAAGGCTTCAAAGGATTGCTAACATTTCCTTTGTCCTTGGCAGTGGAGAGTTGAGGTGAGTTGGGGTCAGTTGGGTGGACACTCAATTTAATGAGGCGTTGCTTAGCTGCTGCTCTATTTACCAGCTACAAGCGAGTATTATAGAAACATGCATTGACCTTGAACTATATACTACTCATATATATGTACATAAATATATATATACTTTTGTGTTAATGTGTATGTGTATGTAAAAGAAATATGCCAAAGGTGGCCGAAAACAAAACGTTCAGCTGACGTTGTGAGGGTGAAATGCAACGACGTCAGCAACATAAATGGGTCGTTGAGTGATATATTGGAAGGTCACAGGGGCGAGGGGGAGTGGTAAGTTGTGATAGCCATTATCCTGATTGAGTGCACTTTGACCTAACTGCCTTGAATTAAAGTGAGCGCAAGCCAACCAGTATATTATCATCATTAAAAGTTGCCATGATTTGGTGGATATACTTCTAACAAAATGATAAGCTTTACAAAATCTTCTTTTATTTGGCATACATGTTTTAAATTAAAATTTTAGATAAGCAAATTCTGAAGTATTTTTTAAAGAGATACAATTATTTTATTGTTTGTATATTAGTAAAAAAAAATTAAATTTATTTTTTTATTATAAAAATGATTTTAATCAACATTAAACTTTTGCCTCTCAGCAAACTTTTCTATATTTATGCAATTTCGTAAGCGATATTTTTTGTCAGTGTGTTAAATGGGCTTATGAATAAACACATATAATTTGACTAAATTGTTAAAGCTTAATCATATTTTTGCTGTGAGCAAATTGCGTTATGTGAGCCGCAATTACGCTAATTGCCCGTGCGGCTACAAAGGACTTGAGACTCTGTCAAGTATTTGAGTTTTATGTACTAGTTGCTGCTGCTATTTCTGCTGTTGTTGTGCTTAATGATACGTGTCAATGGGCGTAAAAACAAAGGAAGCTACTGTGCCCCTAAGATAACGTAACTAAGGTAACACAATACGCCAGCATTGTGTGGCAGACGTGACGACAGCAGAAATCAGGGACAAAAATGGGACAGCTTGGTAAATGACATGAGTTTTTTGATCACAATCGAGTTATTATTGTTGCAGCAAATGCGGCGAGCAGCCTCCGAGTAACAGAAAATTCAAAGTCTGGCAACGCTGCACGAAGAGAAACGACACAGGCAGAGAGCTCGACTCTGAGTGTGTGTGTGTGTGCCTAAGAGAGCGCAGCGACATGCGAAAAATTTTCCTTTAGATTTTAATAAAATATAAAAAAAAACACGCAAGCACTCACACACACACAGTCGAGCGTAATTCTGAGCAGCAGTAGCTTACCCGAGATAAAATGGAATTCCACAATTTGATGCTCTTCGTGGTTGTTGTTGTTTTTGGCGTTTCTAGTTGTAGTTGTTTACGCTTATGTTGCATATGCTAAATTCAAATTAAATGCGCAAGTTGACAAAAAAAACCTAAACTTTTTTTAAGCTTTTCGCCGTCGCGGCGTTGTTTTATTTTTAAACGCAGACACACAAAACAACACAGCACTTGGACATTTATCCGTATATATGTACAATTACATATATATATACTTATATATATATATATCTGTCAGATTTATGGCACAGATTTGTTGCTATTTTTAGTCAGCTCCACAAGGATTTTTTAGTATGTGGGTTTTAATAGAATGCGCTTTGTTTTGCTGTTGTTGCTGTTAACAGAGTTTTACTGCAGGTTCTTCGGGTGCAGAACCGTGCAACTAACGGCAAAAACCAAAAACACACACAGAGCAATAGAGAGAGCGAATGGCAGAGCGAAAGAGAGCGCGCAGTCAGACAACGACGAGCAACGACTGCAGCGAGCGACTGACTCGAACTGAGGGAAAGTCGACCAGCCAACTTACTGTCTGACTGCCTCGCTGGCTGCCCCATTCAGAAATCAGACATACACACATACACATACACCACCGGACCGCGGAGGGTTAAAAATGCGCATGTCAGCAAAAAAGTGCGAGAAAAACATAAAAATATATACAGGGTGTCTCGTTCGATTGGGGTTTATTTAAATATTCTTGTTTTTGCACATAATCTAATTATAGTTTGTCTGCTAACCGAATAGTCCGATGCCGCCCGCACCGCCCGCACCGCCCAAAAGGCCAGCGCCGCCGAAACCACCGACCACCTTTTTGTCATAGCGAGCGCGAAAACCGCCGCCACCAAAACCGCCGCCGCCAAAGCCACCGCCGCCTAGGCCATGTCCAAAGCCCCCTTTGAAGCCGCCGCCTCCAAAAGCACGTCCCCGAATGCGGTAGCTCTCGCGATAGCTGCCAAAGCCACCACCAAAACCAGCAACGCCACCAGCGCCACCGAAGCCACCGCCGACCAGTGCCTGGCTCTGTGGCTGTTGTTGTATTATGGGCACCTGCTGTACAATCGGCACCTGTTGCACGAGCGTTGGCACTTGCTGCAGCGTATTGAGACCACCAATGCCACCAAATCCACCCGCTAATCCCGCTGAGCTTATATCGTGCGCCACTGCAGCACCACAGATCAGCAGCACTGGGAATAGTAAGTTGCAGCAGCTCATCTTGAACGAATTGTTGACCACGTTGTGTGACGCCGGCGCAGGCGCATCAGCGCTTTTATGGCCCCGCTTGGGTGGTGCGTCATGTAGCAGACAACCCCCTCCCCCAACTTATGCTCTGTTTGCGCACGCATTAGGCAAGCAATGTCCGGTCCGGTCTGACCTTCACTCGCTTTTTTAATGCTTCTGATGAGGTGTGAACTACACTGGACAAAATCCAAGAGTTGCGATTGGTTACTTAGATGAAACTTTTACTAAGGTTGTCTGTATTTATTCTAAAATCAAAAACTTGATCTAAAGTATTAATATAAAATATAATTTTGTGTTTAATTTTTTATTTGAAATCAAGCTAAATTATAGTCTAAAATTTAATGTTAACTTATATGCAATTTATATTATTTATTTATTGTGTATATTTTTTATGAAGCCAACTTTTAGTCTAAGACTTTTTCTTAACTTATATTGAAGAGCAATATCAATTCTGGATAAGGTTTAAGGAAATTTAATTAAAATAAATTTTAAGGAAACCAACTTAACCAACTCAAATAAGATGGTAGTTAAAAACCCAAATTTAAGATGGTTAAAACAGTAAAAAAAGGTCAACTTCAACTTAAGAAGATCTATCAAAGTAAGCTAAAATTTTTTTACAGTGTAAGTCTCAGCCCATGGAAATAGATATTTAATATATATTTTGTTTTGGGGAATTTTGGCATCCTATTTGTGAATTGGTAGCGCAAACAGGCCAAGTTGAACAGACAAGGACCACTAATTAATTTGCATAAATAACCGACTGGAATCTTGCAATCAATTCAGTAGTTGCTGGGAACATGTTGCGGCAAATGGTTAAGTTGCCAATTTTCTTGGGACTGCTCATCAGTCTGGTCGTGGCCACGCCCATTGTGAACGAAGGCGATGAACTTGCGCGTGAGAAGCGACACTTCGTCGGTGGTGGCGGCGGCGGCATCATTGGAGGAGGCATAATAGGCGGCGGCATTGTTAGTGGCGGCGGTAGTTATGCTAGCACTCCGCTGGTGCAGACAGTGCCTGTTGTAACCACTGTACCCGTTATCACCACTGTGCCGGTGGTGTCCACAATTTCACAAGTTCAAACGATTCCCAGTTACAGCTATGGATTAGGAGGCGGCGACCTAGGAAGCTATGGGCTGGGCGGCGGTGGCTACGGCGGTGGTTATGGTGGTGGTTACGGTGGTGGTTACGGTGGTGGTTACGGTGGTGGTTACGGTGGCGGCTTCGGCCGTAGCCTTGGAGGTGGCGGTGCTAGCTTCATTGGCGCCGGCATTGGTTTTGCCAAATTCAAAGGAGTTGGCTTCGGCGGCGGCTTTTTCGGTTAAATCAAATCTCAAGCATAAATAAGCCAATAAACAAAAGTGATTAAAATAGGAAATATATAGATATATATATAAATATATAAATATATATATTTATATATATATATATATGTGTGTTTGTATATCTGTTCTTAAGTGTGAATTTGATGATGCTGCAGTTTCTCTTAAGTTGAGCAGTTGTTTACGCCCAAGTTTCATTTAAAGTTTGTTTGTTCGCTTATTTTGCCATTACTGAAAATAAATAAATAACATAAACAATGCTCACTTGAACAAATATCATTTGAGGCAAAGCCTAATAATCTTTACTGATTTTCGGTAAAAAAAGAACACTTTTATGGTGTATAAGAAGATCAGCAGTTGTACTTAAGAGAAATCTGTCTTCACATGTCAATTACAGTGGAACCAGTTCTTAATTTCAATAAATTTGTTGTGGATAAAATTAATCTGAGGGGTATTCTTCTGCTATTATAGATTTACTTACTTTGAAAATGTTTACATTATTTAAGATGAAATATATAAAGCTTGTTATAAAATTTATATTAATGATTTATTTTTAAAGGTTTAGATATGATTAAATATGAGTAATAAAACTATAAAGAAGCAATAAGAAAATGAATGTATTAATATTAAAATTATCTTAAAAGTGTATGTATAAGATAAATAAATAAATATCTATTTTAAATTGATAAATATTTTGCAATAAACTTTTTGGAAGAATATCCTAATGTTTATTTGATGTTTCATACCAATATCCTAATATCGTTTTGGATTGGCAACATAAAAATTATATAATAGTTTATTACCTTGTATAAAAAAATGTATAAATAACTTTATTTAAATATGGCCATATAATTCATGAAAAATGAAAACACATATACTCAATTTGTAAATATTTATTTTCTCTTAAATGCTTTTTTTTTGAAGTTGTTTTTTATTATTTTTCTTTAACAATTTCTATGACTTTTTTCAAATCGAGTTTCGCTAAAATGTGATTAAAAAAATGTTGTAAGTTGACAGATAAAAAATAGGTCAACTGATGCAAACTGCTCTCGACTTGTTCACTTAAGTTACTTGATCTGTTCCACTGTTTACCTGTCGAGACTTCCGCATCTATATCAATATCACAAAAAGTACCCAATATGATTGGGTTAATTTCAGACAAACAACTTCAAAACGTGTGGCTTTTATTAATAATTAGTTTTGGCTGTTGTGCCGAGCCAGAATAATTGCCAAAAAAAAAAAACATTCAATGGCAAACCAAAGAATGCCATTGAACTCAAATATTTGGCTATAAATTGAAGTGCTGCTTGGCGCACCGCTTTAGTGTTTACCCAAATGTGGTTCTGACTGTGGAATACAATGGAATTCTCGAATCTTAAAATCAGTTTGATGTTTTGCATCTGTGTGTTGCTCTGTGGGTTGGTAAGCACCAAGGAGCAGGAGCAGGCGCAGGAGACGGATCAGGAATTGGTGGTTTTGCCCGACCAGCTGCTGGAGGCGGGTGAAACTGGACAGGCCCAAGATGAGGCGAGTGCCGAGAGTGGACGCAAAGTGCGTCAATACTTTGGACCACCACCCTTCTTCGGTCCACGACCCTATTACGGTGGTTTCGGTGGCGGCTATGGTGGTGGCTTCGGTGGTGGCTTCGGTGGTGGCTTCGGTGGTGGTTTCGGCGGTGGCTATCGTCAACGCACTCGCGTCGTCACCCGCACTCGCGTTCGCGGTGGCTACTATGGTGGTGGCTTCGGCGGCGGTTTCTATGGCTAATGTTTGCCAAAGCGCTTTGCTGCTGTTATTTGTGATATTCCATTGTGCTACCTCTATAAATGTGTGATGTTTTCTCGTTTCTTCAACTGGGTGCGCTTTTTTATTGGTGGTGCTATTGTAGAGGGAGTGTCGCTGCTTTATGATGAGAAAGTTTACCTTGGCTCTGTCCACTTTGGTCGTACTTATAAATATGCTAAAGACTTGGCTCAGTTTTGATTTGGCCTTAAAATGTGGCGTTTCATTTGCTTAACGCGGCTGCTGCTGTGGTGCTGTGCTTTATGTCTCGTCTGTGGTGCCTTAGATGAGCTGGAGTACGATCCGGATGTGGCACCACCAGTTGTGGGTTAGTGATTAAACTGTGTATTTCACAATCTTTTTTTGAGACGTTAATATTGTAATTAATATATAAATCTTTTAAAAGTCGAGACACAGAAAAGCCAATGAAAAAATCCATATTTCTATATCTATTCTATATATCTAAGATTAGTTTTAATATGATTTCAATATATATTTTTGGATTCATATTTTAGTATCAATTTAGTGCTTTGCTTAGGGTTATACCTAAAATATACGAGAGGCAGATTAATGATGATTTCTATTAAAAGTCGAGAAGATTTACATTTTTCGAATAATTTAATTCATTTAGGCTTTATTTTCACTTTTCAACTGCTCTTTTAGCTCCGCGTCCAACTTTAAATCTGTGGCACAGTTTTTTGGTGCAAATGCGTCAGACTTTTCATCGCTTTCAGCCCACCACCAAACAGCCCCACGTGCAACTGCGCAGCACCACGCCGGACACCGATTTCGAATACAGCTTCTCGCCTGATCAGCAATTCTATGGAGCACTAAATCCCATTTATCAAACACTTAACTTTTGATTTGAATTTTTATATGACAAACTAAATATTAAACTAATTAAAGTATGAAAATGCTTTGGATTAAATTGTGTGTCTTAGAATAGTTTGTTGAAGAATCCCTTGAAGCCGCCAAGTCCACCTCCAAAGCCACCTCCAAAGCCACCACCAAAGCCATGTCCGCCAAATCCTCCACCAAAGCCATGACCAAGACCCAAGCCGCCCAGGCCGCCAAATTTGCCGCCCAGTCCGCCCAGTCCGCCAAAGCCTCCAAGTCCTAAGCCACGTGCGACACGCTCGTTCTCCTGCTGTGGCAACTGCTGCTCCGCATCCAAGTCCACATCGAACAGGTTAACTGGTTCACTTTCCAGCTCCACAGGCGCTGCCCAGTTGCTGCTAATCAGGCAGCTGGCAACTACGAAAACACACAGAATGAGGAACTTCATTTTCTTCTCCCTTTTTTTTTTATTTATTTTTTGGGTTGCTTTGTCAGTTTAGTCAGCTGCGTGTGCTGATTTGTACTTGATCTCAAATGGCAAAGATTGATGCTTATATATGCTGGACACACTCTACTACTGTCTACTGTCAACCTTCTGAGCTCTTTTAGGGCGGACAGCTCTTGAGCTATGGGCGGGGCTCCTACATTTAGTTGCTAATTGCGAATGTCCACATTGGGCGACTTTACTTGCTTTGCATTCCCAAAATAAACTTTCATTCATTGAAATTTTTGCCATCTATACTCTGTTGTATATAGGAGAGAATCTAGCTATATAATGTATAAAATACTTATATTCATTATGCAATTCTTTTTAGAATCTTTATCAAGCATTAAAATTAAAAATTTATGTATATTTAATTAATAAACTTAGAAGAGAAATATCAATAAAATATTTAAAATAAGAATATAAATATAAATAATTTAGATTTGTTATTTATATTTATAAGAAGTGATTTTAAAGATTAAATATTAATTGAAGTATTATTTTTTCTAATTAATATATACACTATTTTATTAAAATTTTATTAAAAAACTCTTTTATTTTTTAAACTGTACAAAGCAGTGTATTTCGTAGTCGGTCAACTTTTTCTATGTGTACACTTCAGCCAGAGTTGGATTGGGTTGGTTTGCTTTAAGTTTGGGTTGGGTTAGCTTCTGGCTCAATCTTCTTCATTATTTGTGTCTTTTTTCTGCCTGTGACTTTTGCGTTTGCTTAGGTCTTTAGCTGCTGTGTGTTGTGGGGGGTGAGGGGCTCTTTTTGTTACATCATGTTTGCTGTTGTATTTACCACCATGCTTGTTGCCGGGCTGGTCTTGAAACGTAATCCAATTGACCTTAATGTGTTTGACTAGCTAACATTTCTTAGCGGTTTTGAAGATTTGGTAATCGAACCAGTTAGCCATTTTAGAAATTGTACTAATTTTAACAATCAAATTCTATTGGAAAACTGCTCTCATAAGAACTGGTTTTCGACTATACCTGCCCCCGTAATGGAGTTCTTAATGCTTTAATTTAATGGCAATTATCCAGAGTTGAACGCACCGTTCATTATGTATATTTTACCTACATTGCGCTTTATTTAAATTTTTTTTATTTTTGTGCTAACTGCATATTGATTTACTTAGCAGTTTGCGATGCCTTCGCAAATAATTTTTATATATATATTTGGTTTTGTTGTTGAAATGATGTGGATACGAGTTGCGCCTCGGCTTAATCCTTTCCAGCATTGTTGACTTTTGACTGATGCGTGGCCGCCGAACTATGTCCCGGACAAACGCACGCGACCAGACAAGCGGATCCAGGCTGGCATCATAGCTGGCTGCATTGTGGCGCCACCAGGGCATTGCCTCGCTCTGCAGTATTGTGAGCAGCAGGAGCAGCAACAGAAGACTTGCTGATGAATTATTAATTCCAGCAGTAAAGCGCATCTCGGAAATGTGTGTCTTTGTGTCCTACTTGCGTCGCGGTTAATTATAAACTGTTGCATTCGGAGTGCCACGCAGTGCGTCTTATATAGAATAGGTGTGGGTCGCTTGGCATTCCCTTTCCTCTGCAAATGCAACAATATGTTGAACAAATAGATAAAAATCCTTAGCATGCTTTACATTATCTTTAAGACTATCGTTGAGATTACCTGCCTCAAACACACACACACACCCATACAAACTCACTCTACATTTTATGAATGATCTGTGGGATAAGTAAAATGTTGAGCAGGTCAACAGGAAAATGATATTTGCTGTTTTATTTTTTCCATCGAATTGTAATAAATCATAAATCTATCTTAACATGTATTTCACTATATTTAATTAAATTGTTTTTATCATAAAACTACCTTACATGCATTTCACCACATTTTACTAAAAATTAGAAATTAAATATTTAATTTAAAACGTTGTATTTTCAATATATATTAGGATTATTTTGAATGGATGGATACATATATAGTATATACGTTTGCGAGCCTATCGTTTCCAACAGGTACAGGTTGTTCACAATATTTCGACAACATTGAAAAAATTGGTTTACCATGGAATTGGTGAATGGCTCAACGGGTAGTTTTGGGTCAGTTAAATTTCCGTTTAAGACAGCATGTGTCATCATTAATGGGTACTTGGATTTCACTTTCGTAATTGCAAGTGAAATGAGTCAAAGAGCTAATTGCAAGTTGCCAAACATACATAGATCTTAGGATACCTGACTGAAGTGTCTGGTCAATATACTCGACTCTGCGCTGCATTTTAGCCTTGCACTTGACACCAACTGGTGTGTGTTTGTTGGCCTGTGAAATATGCGCAAGTGGTAAAACCAGTTAACAGCAACAACATTAGCATCAGGGCGGCATACAAACTAATCCAAAGTCCCAGTTAGCCCACTTTCGTGATGGCCCGCAACTAACTGCAATTGACACATTTGAGTGAGGAGTTGCGCATTGGAAAAAGAAAGAAGAAAACTAGAAAGAACAACTATTTCTGGCATATCGAATATTCTATACACTTACAGATAATATAATCCGACTAACGTATAAAGTCAACTCCGAGCTTACCTAATATTCAAGTCTAATTTATATCTTTCTAGTATGATAATAATGTGTTATAAAATCAAAAACCATTTTGTAATAATTTTGATTATATTTTGAAGTAATTTTTTGGTTTATTTATTAGATCGCAATTTAGTCTACATATATATGATTATTCATATATTCTTTAAGACGACGATTTCTTTAGTGATATGAAAAGAATGCCAACTGGAAGGGTATCGAAATTGACACAGAAATGTTGCATAAAAGGAGCAGTCGTCGCCAGTTTTGGCCACAGTCTGCCACCAAAGTTCTCTGAAGAAGATGTGCAACAAATTACTGCTATTGCAGCTGCTAGTCCTCTGCCTCATCCTGGCCATTTCGGCACAGGTGCAACATTCGCGACTCCGTCTGCCACCTGGTAACCACAATATGAGATTGGGTCCGGTTCCCGCGCGATTATCGGGAAAAGGAGCTTACACTTTTGTCGGCAAGCGAGCATCGCCTCCAGCTAAGTGGCAGCAGCAGCAACAGCAAGTGCATCAAGTGCAACCACCCCAAAAACTCCAGCTACAAAAGAAACAACAACAACAACTGCGACGCCAGCAGCTATTTCAGTGGGCAAAAATGGGTGGAAAAATGCACAACTAAAATCAGTTTTTGAAAATGCATACGAAATTTATTTGGCTAAATAAATAAAATAAATTAATTTGAATAGGTTAAATATTAAAATTTCTGCTGCTTCAAAAAGCAGGTGCGTAATTTTTCATGGTCATGCTGCGATCGAGGCCACCAGCAAAGTAGCCAGGCATGCCAAGTGGGCCACGTGGTCCAGGCTGACCAGGCTGATAGAGTCCTCCTGCATTGGGTGCACCACTTAAGCCGGGAAGATTAGCCAGATTGATTATATTATTCAGTGCCGCAAAGTTATCCTGCGGAGGTTGAGTTCCAAATCCCTGTCCTAGCTGGGCGTTGGGGTACAGTCCTTGAGGATTGCCCTGCATGAAACCGGGATAGGACGGATAAACCGGATAGCCGCCCAGGCCAGCTCCAAGTCCCAGTCCAAAGTCAGTGCCAGCGGCAGGCAGACCCAATCCGAAGCCTAGACCCATGCTGGGATCAGTTGGATAGTTGTTGGCAATATTCGTTTGCAGACCAAGCTGTCCTGGCATGCCGAGGAATGGTGATCCAGTTGCTCCGCCGGCACCAAGAAACATGCTTGGATAGTTGGGATACCGTGCAAGCTGCATATTTGCCATGGAATTCATGGATAGTCCAGTCATTCCCGACATCCCTGGCACTTGCATGGCGGGCGTCATGTTGGCCGTATTCCCAGCGATCATCTTTAAATCCGCTTCGGTTGTGGCACCCTTAAGCTGTCGCTGCTCACGTTCCTGATGTTCCTTCAGCGGTTGCGCTGGGCAGCCAGACAGGATCAGCAGCAGCAGCGAGATTGGGAGCAAGGATTTCGCGTTGACAGACTTCATTTTGCTTAGATTTGTTTTGCTCAACTGTTTGCTTCCGGCTACTTGGAGGCGCTTTTTATGCGAGCTGAGCTGGTCAACTTTCTTTCAGTTGGCAATCGGTTTTCTTTTTGGCTCATAAACTGTTACCAAAGCGACTTTTTTTATGAGTGCGCCGAACAGAGCAGCTTGTCTGCGTTTGGTAATCTCTTTATAAACAATTCGCACATTTTGCCTAATGTCAATCGCAAATAAGGTGCTAAGTGTCTCAGACGGTCGACTAACGGTTTGACGCTTCGTCAGCAGTCATGCCGAAAATTGTTGGTTGACTGTGTGTGTGTTGAATTGTGGTGAATTAGCAAAGAGAAATGCGAGCCGTGTCTAAGCGAGCAGCTTTTTTTCAGTTCTGTTGATGTTTCTGAATCGAAAGACTTAGGCAACGAACTTGCTGCTGGAATTCATGCCAAAAAGTATGCAGTCACACTAGATATCTAAAATAGTTTCTCCTTTAAACGTTGAGTCAAAAAATTGTTTTAAATATGAAATATCGATTAGGGAAAAGCAGATGAATAATTTAATAATAAATTAATAAAACAACTGCACTTAATTTCTGTGTAAATATACTTTGATGAATTTTTTATAGGTTTGCAGTCAATTTAGGTTACTTATTAAAATAAAAAAGAAGTATCAAAAATTGGTATACTTGTCTGCATTTCTATTTAACAAACCCCTCATTAAACATAGTTAAACAAGTTAGCTTCCTTTTTATTTGTCAAAGGTCCCCAATAATTTATTTTTAATTTTCAAAAGAGCTTTGGTGGTGTTAACATCGCTATAGTTAATAAAAATGCCAACAGCTAAAAATAATATTAGTCAAGAATAATAAAATGTAATCTTATTTATTTTGATTTAAATCCAAAAGTTTAAACCCATTTGATATTTTTTGTCAAGTATTATAAACAAAATACAATTTAAAGTTTCTTTAACCTAAGCAGCTGATCATTTAAATATAAATAAATGTAGGTATATTTAATATTACATTTAGTAGTTGTAATATATTTACATATAAATAAATAAATCTTACGATCATGATAATATGATTCTTTAGTATTAAACTTAGAGAGACCTGTGACAATGGCTTAATGACTATATATATATATACACTAGTAATCCAGCTGATATATTCAGCTTATTTGCCATAGCTATCTGTGTAGGCTGCGCGTTCTCTGTCCGCACGATCCTTGCGTTCATCGAAGGAAGCGAAGGCACTGAGAGGATTGCCTGCCTGATCGGAACGACGATTCGAGCTCAAAGCATTTGGACTTTTGTAATAGTTATAGACAACGCTGCTGGGATAGCAGATGAAGTAGTCCCCCTCACGCTTCTTACGCACAGACTGGCCGCTCAGATCAGTGGGTGACTTAATTGCCTGATATGGATTATTCCTGTCAAAGGGCGCTGATTGGCACAGGCACAACGAAGCCAGAATCAAAGCAAAGATAATTGTGCAGTGCATTTTGATTAATATTCTTTTATTATTTATAATATAATGATTAATATTCTTTTGTTATTTATAAGTTGATTACTACTGCTGCTGCTGCTGATGTGCTGCTATTGAAGTTTCTTAAGATTCTGTTTGGCTGCTGTAGGATGTTGCCTTTTTATATAAATCCGATTTTCACACTATGCGCACCACTAATTAAATTTGCTATACTTATTTCAATCCAATTAGCACCTCATACAAAAACGCAGAGCATTTCCGTCAACTCTCAGCGGCGTTTAAGGGGCACAACTCTCGTGACGTCAAAGCTGGAGCTGATGATCCATCTGGTAGATCCTAAATTGTGGTTTTTGTTACGGTTGGCGCAACAATATAAATTCGTATGACTCAGAAGATTACTAATAACAAATTCACTTTTATTTTCAAACTCATTGGCTTACACGATGTTTTCCAATTTAGGATTACTAATTTGTATCTTACAAGCATCGATTACCAACTATTACCTCTAAATAAATTTATTTAAAAATGGTCATTATTATTAATCCAATAATATACATTTAAAGTTTAAGTCAGTTATTATATTTTATATTTTATTTTTCTATATTTTTACTTCCCATTTTAAAAACACAATCTAATCTCGAGATTTTTAAATATAATTTGGAGTAAAAAATCATACTTTAAATTTAATGTACTTTAATAAAGTTTTGAGTTCAGAACATAGTATTATACTCTGACTATTTTTAGATCGTTTATACTTGTATTTAGTCTAAAAAATTTGCAACATAAACTAGGCCTAAATATTTAATAAAGTTTTAAATTAAGAACATAATATTTTACTCTGACTATTTCTAGATCGGTTATACTTGTATTAAGTCTGATAAATTTGCAACACAGACTAGCTGTAAATATTTATTTTATTTTGCATACAATATTCGTTAATTACTTTTTATTGTCTTATTGCCACGTTTCTAGTTTAAAATCTTATATGTATTATAGCTCATCTGTATACGAATCACGCGAGGCGTTCTATTTGTTACATCATATTTACCTTTGTGTTTACCACAAAAGTTATTAACTAAGATTTGTCAGCACATTTGAAGATTTGGTAATCGAACCAGTTAACAACTTTAGAAACTGTGCTAACTTGTTGGAGCGAAAACCATTCCCCGCGTCAGGGAATGCCTGGATAAGAAAATATAACTGAGCCCCACCGGCGATGTGTACTCAATTAAAGTTTATTTAAGACTGTCAATTAACAATATAATTATCGATTAATAAGAGACCTAACATATGTATTGATGCACGGTTGTATTGAATGTGAAATAACTTAATTTTCAACATAACTGCATTTGGATTTACTTAGCAGTTTGCGTTGCCTTCGCAAATAATTTTTATATATATAATTTGTATTGTTGCTGCTATGATGTGGATACGAGTTGCGCCTCGGCTTAATCCTCTCCAGATTTGTTGACTTTTGACTGATGCGTGGCCGCCGAACTATGTCCCGGACAAACGCACGCGACCAGACAAGCGGATCCAGGCTGGCATCATAGCTGGCTGCATTGTGGCGCCACCAGGGCATTGCCTCGCTCTGCAGTATTGTGAGCAGCAGGAGCAGCAACAGAAGACTTGCTGATGAATTATTAATTCCAGCAGTAAAGCGCATCTCGGAAATGTGTGTCTTTGTGTCCTACTTGCGTCGCGGTTAATTATAAACTGTTGCATTCGGAGTGCCACGCAGTGCGTCTTATATAGAATAGGTGTGGGTCGCTTGGCATTCCCTTTCCTCTGCAAATGCAACAATATGTTGAACAAATAGATAAAAATCCTTAGCATGCTTTACATTATCTTTAAGACTATCGTTGAGATTACCTGCCTCAAACACACACACACACCCATACAAACTCACTCTACATTTTATGAATGATCTGTGGGATAAGTAAAATGTTGAGCAGGTCAACAGGAAAATGATATTTGCTGTTTTATTTTTTCCATCGAATTGTAATAAATCATAAATCTATCTTAACATGTATTTCACTATATTTAATTAAATTGTTTTTATCATAAAACTACCTTACATGCATTTCACCACATTTTACTAAAGATTAGAAATTAAATATTTAATTTAAAACGTTGTATTTTCAATATATATTAGGATTATTTTGAATGGATGGATACATACGAGTATATAGTATATAAGCTTGCGAGCCTATCGTTTCCAACAGGTACAGGTTGTTCACAATATTTCGACAACATTGAAAAAATTGGTTTACCATGGAATTGGTGAATGGCTCAACGGGTAGTTTTGGGTCAGTTAAATTTCCGTTTAAGACAGCATGTGTCATCATTAATGGGTACTTGGATTTCACTTTCGTAATTGCAAGTGAAATGAGTCAAAGAGCTAATTGCAAGTTGCCAAACATACATAGATCTTAGGATACCTGACTGAAGTGTCTGGTCAATATACTCGACTCTGCGCTGCATTTTAGCCTTGCACTTGACACCAACTGGTGTGTGTTTGTTGGCCTGTGAAATATGCGCAAGTGGTAAAACCAGTTAACAGCAACAACATTAGCATCAGGGCGGCATACAAACTAATCCAAAGTCCCAGTTAGCCCACTTTCGTGATGGCCCGCAACTAACTGCAATTGACACATTTGAGTGAGGAGTTGCGCATTGGAAAAAGAAAGAAGAAAACTAGAAAGAACAACTATTTCTGCCATATCGAATATTCTATACACTTACAGATAATATAATCCGACTAACGTATAAAGTCAACTCCGAGCTTACCTAATATTCAAGTCTAATTTATATCTTTCTAGTATGATAATAATGTGTTAAAAAATCAAAAACCATTTTGTAATAATTTTGATTATATTTTGAAGTAATTTTTTGGTTTTTTGATTAGATTGCAATATAGTCTACATATATATGATATATATATATATGACATATATATTCTTTAAGACGACGATTTCTTTAGTGATATGAAAAGAATGCCAACTGGAAGGGTATCGAAATTGACACAGAAATGTTGCATAAAAGGAGCAGTCGTCGCCAGTTTTGGCCACAGTCTGCCACCAAAGTTCTCTGAAGAAGATGTGCAACAAATTACTGCTATTGCAGCTGCTAGTCCTCTGCCTCATCCTGGCCATTTCGGCACAGGTGCAACATTCGCGACTCCGTCTGCCACCTGGTAACCACAATATGAGATTGGGTCCGGTTCCCGCGCGATTATCGGGAAAAGGAGCTTACACTTTTGTCGGCAAGCGAGCATCGCCTCCAGCTAAGTGGCAGCAGCAGCAACAGCAAGTGCAACCACCCCAAAAACTCCAGCTACAAAAGAAACAACAACAACAACAACAACTGCGACGCCAGCAGCTTTTTCAGTGGGCAAAAATGGGTGGAAAAATGCACAACTAAAATCAGTTTTTGAAAATGCATACGAAATTTATTTGGCTAAATAAATAAAATAAATTAATTTGAATAGGTTCAATATTAAAATTTCTGCTGCTTCAAAAAGCAGGTGCGTAATTTTTCATGGTCATGCTGCGATCGAGGCCACCAGCAAAGTAGCCAGGCATGCCAAGTGGGCCACGTGGTCCAGGCTGACCAGGCTGATAGAGTCCTCCTGCATTGGGTGCACCACTTAAGCCGGGAAGATTAGCCAGATTGATTATATTATTCAGTGCCGCAAAGTTATCCTGCGGAGGTTGAGTTCCAAATCCCTGTCCTAGCTGGGCGTTGGGGTACAGTCCTTGAGGATTGCCCTGCATGAAACCGGGATAGGACGGATAAACCGGATAGCCGCCCAGACCAGCTCCAAGTCCCAGTCCAAAGTCACTGCCAGCGCCAGGCAGACCCAATCCGAAGCCTAGACCCATGCTGGGATCAGTTGGATAGTTGTTGGCAATATTCGTTTGCAGACCAAGATGTCCTGGCATGACGCGGAATGGTGATCCAGTTGCTCCGCCGGCACCAAGAAACATGCTTGGATAGTTGGGATACCGTGCAAGCTGCATATTTGCCATGGAATTCATGGATAGTCCAGTCATTCCCGACATCCCTGGCACTTGCATGGCGGGCGTCATGTTGGCCGTATTCCCAGCGATCATCTTTAAATCCGCTTCGGTTGTGGCACCCTTAAGCTGTCGCTGCTCACGTTCCTGATGTTCCTTCAGCGGTTGCGCTGGGCAGCCAGACAGGATCAGCAGCAGCAGCGAGATTGGGAGCAAGGATTTCGCGTTGACAGACTTCATTTTGCTTAGATTTGTTTTGCTCAACTGTTTGCTTCCGGCTACTTGGAGGCGCTTTTTATGCGAGCTGAGCTGGTCAACTTTCTTTCAGTTGGCAATCGGTTTTCTTTTTGGCTCATAAACTGTTACCAAAGCGACTTTTTTTATGAGTGCGCCGAACAGAGCAGCTTGTCTGCGTTTGGTAATCTCTTTATAAACAATTCGCACATTTTGCCTAATGTCAATCGCAAATAAGGTGCTAAGTGTCTCAGACGGTCGACTAACGGTTTGACGCTTCGTCAGCAGTCATGCCGAAAATTGTTGGTTGACTGTGTGTGTGTTGAATTGTGGTGAATTAGCAAAGAGAAATGCGAGCCGTGTCTAAGCGAGCAGCTTTTTTTCAGTTCTGTTGATGTTTCTGAATCGAAAGACTTAGGCAACGAACTTGCTGCTGGAATTCATGCCAAAAAGTATGCAGTCACACTAGATATCTAAAATAGTTTCTCCTTTAAACGTTGAGTCAAAAAATTGTTTTAAATATGAAATATCGATTAGGGAAAAGCAGATGAATAATTTAATAATAAATTAATAAAACAACTGCACTTAATTTCTGTGTAAATATACTTTGATGAATTTTTTATAGGTTTGCAGTCAATTTAGGTTACTTATTAAAATAAAAAAGAAGTATCAAAAATTGGTATACTTGTCTGCATTTCTATTTAACAAACCCCTCATTAAACATAGTTAAACAAGTTAGCTTCCTTTTTATTTGTCAAAGGTCCCCAATAATTTATTTTTAATTTTCAAAAGAGCTTTGGTGGTGTTAACATCGCTATAGTTAATAAAAATGCCAACAGCTAAAAATAATATTAGTCAAGAATAATAAAATGTAATCTTATTTATTTTGATTTAAATCCAAAAGTTTAAACCCATTTGATATTTTTTGTCAAGTATTATAAACAAAATACAATTTAAAGTTTCTTTAACCTAAGCAGCTGATCATTTAAATATAAATAAATGTAGGTATATTTAATATTACATTTAGTAGTTGTAATATATTTACATATAAATAAATAAATCTTACGATATTCTTTAGTATTAAACTTAGAGAGACCTGTGACAATGGCTTAATGACTATATATATATATACACTAGTAATCCAGCTGATATATTCAGCTTATTTGCCATAGCTATCTGTGTAGGCTGCGCGTTCTCTGTCCGCACGATCCTTGCGTTCATCGAAGGAAGCGAAGGCACTGAGAGGATTGCCTGCCTGATCGGAACGACGATTCGAGCTCAAAGCATTTGGACTTTTGTAATAGTTATAGACAACGCTGCTGGGATAGCAGATGAAGTAGTCCCCCTCACGCTTCTTACGCACAGACTGGCCGCTCAGATCAGTGGGTGACTTAATTGCCTGATATGGATTATTCCTGTCAAAGGGCGCTGATTGGCACAGGCACAACGAAGCCAGAATCAAAGCAAAGATAATTGTGCAGTGCATTTTGATTAATATTCTTTTATTATTTATAATATAATGATTAATATTCTTTTGTTATTTATAAGTTGATTACTACTGCTGCTGCTGCTGATGTGCTGCTATTGAAGTTTCTTAAGATTCTGTTTGGCTGCTGTAGGATGTTGCCTTTTTATATAAATCCGATTTTCACACTATGCGCACCACTAATTAAATTTGCTATACTTATTTCAATCCAATTAGCACCTCATACAAAAACGCAGAGCATTTCCGTCAACTCTCAGCGGCGTTTAAGGGGCACAACTCTCGTGACGTCAAAGCTGGAGCTGATGATCCATTGGGTAGATCCTAAATTGTGGTTTTTGTTACGGTTGGCGCAACAATATAAATTCGTATGACTCAGAGGATTGCAAATAAAAAATTTACTTTCATCATCATAGTTATTTTACTTTATTATCTTTTTACCTCCTATTTTTATTATAAATTTATCGCTGTAGTAGGGAATTGGCATATGACAGGAAGTGGCATAGTTTTTAAATTGCTTTATTATAGCACTTAATGTGATGTTTTTAGGTGGGGAAGCGAGTGTTGTGTGGCCTTTTTGAGGAAAATGTGTGGGGGGAGCGATCTTTTTTAGAAAAATGTGTGGGTGTCAATCACGTATGAGAGTTATTTCCGTGTAATGTACTAATTAAGAAAATTATAAAATATTTGTTTTAGACAATAATCAATGAACTAATTCAGCTAAGTAAGTGTGTAAATATATTAAACAGCAACTTTGCTGCGTAAATAAACAATTTTATCAAGTCCACCCAAAATGAAAATAAGTGTTAACATTTCGTGAGGGTATTGTGAAACTTGTTTAATTGAATTAAAATCATTATAATTATCAACTCGAAAGCAACTTACAAATTCTAGTTCAAGTGGGCCTGTACTGGAACAAGATTTCAAGTGTCATACGTAATTTAAAATAACCGTTGTGAAATATATATTTCAACAATTTAAGAATTGTTTTTTTTTTTTTTTATGTAAAAGGTATTTATATAAAATGAGGAACTATAAATAATTTACAAATTATTTATTTTTTAATATACAAAACATTTATATAAGTAAACTACTAAATACTGCAGAAAACCCCGACATATATCTAATTTCTGTTTAGCAGAAAACATGCTATGACAATATAAAAAAATATTTTCTTTCATTGCTAAAATTATTTCAAGGTTTAAAACCCGTCAACTCGATTCTGCTAAAAGCTAAAAGTGACTCCACAAATTTCACAATAGAATCATAAACTTTGCGAAGATCTCAATGAACCACTGCCGCACACCTTCCTTCCCCGCCATAACACGACTTAAATAGTTCTCACATCCAATATTTTATGAATTCGTTGCGCCGTTTTACTATACAAATACTTTTTGTGTTAACTGCCAATTATTGTTTTGGTTAACGGAATATTTTGAACTTAGTCGATACCATTGGAATATTTTTTTAGATATGCGCTAAAAATAAAATTGACTGCCCCGTAAAATTTATTTTGATTAGTATTATTATTTCTGATTTTGAGAGCAAAACAGGCTTGAAGAAGGTGTCAAAATTTGAATTACATATTTGTGTTTTGACGGGTAATCGATCAAATGCGAATGCGTAGAAGTTGTGACGTTTCCAAAAACTGGTTTATATCTTCTCTGAATTTATGTTGGTATAATTTGATTACGACATCCATCAGTTGTAATATTTACTCGCATATTATCGCATTAAACAAATGAAAATAATATGCTGCTAGGCAAACCGGGATTCGAAGAGGCAATATTGAATAGTTTAAGTCGGTAGATCATTCAGACTTTAAACATTAAAAAAAATTCAGCTTGGAAATCGCTGTCACTAAATTTAGTTAGTAAGTTGTTGGCCGATTTATAGATATATACAAATAAAGAGTGACCAAATTCGAAAGATAGCCAACTGGTAATCTCCTTTAACGATCGGGTTACATATTTGTAGACTAAGTGGCTATATTTATTTACCCCAGTATATTAATTCGAAGAATCTGCAATTAAAGTTAGGTAGGTAAAATTTAATTTATTTTCTAAATAGCCAAGTATTTCTAACTATATTATGCCATCGTGTCTAATCAACAATTGCAGCTAACTCGTAGGAGTAAAGCCAGGATTTTATCAGTTTATAAATGAACACATTCGTAATAATTGCTAGGTATAACTTGTGTTCGTAAGAAACGTATTTTTGATAAATGAATCACATTCCAAAAACGTCAGGTTTTTTTTCGAGTAATTTACTCATTCAGTCAAGTGCAAATATTTCTTTTAGGCAACTATGCATGAATCAGAACGGTTAATTAAAGTGTGTTCGACTTTAGCTGCAAAGGGGATAACTCTTATGCTGTATTGAAGACGAGGAGCAACAGCAGCAGCGAGATTGGTTTGATTTCCTGAGTCACAAAGTCTCCTCTTATGCGATGCAGTCAGTTGGACAACTTTTTCTCATTTGACAGTAGATTTTCTTATTGACTCAATTGTGACATCTTTTTTTTTATTTTATTAAGCCGAAACGAGTTCTTTGTATTTGTTTGGTAATAAACAATACACGTAAGCTTAATGCCAACCCCAATACATTTAAAGCATTGGTAAACGAAAGACTTAGGTAACGAACTTTCTGCTGGAATGAATGCCCAAAAGTATGCAATCATTTTAATTCTTTTTTATTTTATTCTGCTTATGAGTCGGGCTTGAAATTAAACCGGTGTTATAAACAGTATAAGCTGATAAAAAATTATATTAATAAGTTGAGCAGGCAATCTGGCTTAGTAAAGTTTTAATACGGTTTTGAATCTAGCTAGTACCGCTTGTTTTTTTTTAATTATGGTTTTTATTAAAAGGTAACAAAACAGATACAGAAAAGGAAGGCAAAGTAATGATGATTATATAAAGTATTGTTATGGTTAAAGAACAAGTTTCTTTCACTATAAACTGACGTAAGAAAAGGAATTATTTGTCGAGTGACTCATCTGTAATCTGCTTGCACTCCAATATTTTATTCAATTCTACTCCAAGTTCATTCATAAAAAAAGAATACTACAAAGTTAATTACCACTAGATAACCACTAAGTAAACATTAGTACTTTTTAATTATATCAATAAATTATTTATTTTTTACTTGTATATTTACATGGCTATATGAAATAAATAGTTTTTACATAAATGTGAGAATGCCTTATCGACTATACATAAGCATAATACATAATACTAGAAATTATTGTTTAAGTAGGCTTCACGAACTTTGTCGACACGATCCGTGCGGTCATCAAAGGAGTCGTAGTCGTTGTAGAGACTGGCTGATCCACTGGAACGACGACGCGTGCTCAGAGAGTTTGGACTGTAGTGGTATCCGTAGACAACGCTGCTGGGATAGCAGATGAAGTAGTCGCTCTGACGCTTCTGACGCACAGACTGGCCGCTCAGATCAATGGGTGACTCAATGGCCTGATATGGGTTATTCCTGTCAAAGGGCGCCGAATGGCAGAGGCACAATGAAGCCAGGATTAGCGCAAGGACAATTATGCAGTGCATGTTGATGATTCTTTTGTTATTTATCGGTTGATTACTACTGCTGCTGCTGCTGCTGATGTGCTGCTATTGAAATTTATTACGATTCTGTTTGGCTGCTGTAGGCTTTTGCCTGTTTATATACATGATCATTTCACACTTAGCACTTGATATAATGGCAGATAATCAAACAAACAACTCACCGCAATAATTTAATTGATTATCCACACAACGTACAACATTTTCGACAATTCTCAGCAGAATCCAAGGAGCTGATCTTTTAAGAATTCGCTGAAAACAAGATCGTTTTCATTTGCATTCTAGGTTAAATGATTGTCGCACTTTGTTGCTGCTAAAATTTAATTTTACAAACATTAAATCAATACACTATATATATATTCTCATACACTAATATGTATATTCTTTAAAAATAATTAATTTAAAGCTATAAAATGTATAATTATAGTTTGACCTCTACATAATATCATTCATCTTTTAAAATATATTTTATTCAAAATTTATATTTTTACAAACCCATATTTGACTCATGAATCAAGAATTCAGTCTTAGGAAGCTATAGTTCGAGTGTTATTCTACTTTTAATTTAGTTTATTTTCAACTAAAAATAGATCGAAATACTTTTATTGCATTCCAGGAAATCTAAAGTATTAATCGTCATATATCGCAATAGACGTTAATTACTAAGCTTAATTGCCTCGTTGCTAGGTAGGTAAAATCTACACAAATCTGTTTATGAATCACATTTCAAAATTCTCAGCTATTTCCGTGTAATCTCATAAAGTAAAGTGAGAAATATTTGTTTTGTGCCAATTATTCATGAATCTGTTCAGCTTATTAAAGAGTCATATTTCTGTGTATTTGGTTACACACTAAAAACAATTTTTAACATTTGTGAGTGAAAATTGTGAAACAAGCCTAATGTGAATATTTTGTAATCAGAATATCTGATTAATAATAAAGTATATAAAAATAAATAAAAATAAAGTAGATATAAAGTAGTTGTAGATCTTATTTTACATGAGCCTAAATAAAGTCAAATTTATCTGATATTTTTTATTCAGACAGTATAAGCAGCCGACCCATTAAATAATTTTTTCAGCTAATATTATGTAGACTTTAGCAGACTTCTTAGTAAACATATATAATTTATTTACCTATTTATCTACATCTATATTTATTTAAATGTTGTTTTGGTTCCATTGGAATATTTTGAAGAGTTCGACTTATTTAATATTATGTTAATAATAATGATTATTATTGCGATAAAAATAAAGTCAAAGTTATTTATTGTTATTATTTGTTACTATTGTTGTTATTTATTATTGTTGTTTACTATTTCTGTTTCGAATAGCAAACAGGCTTGAGGAACATTGTCAACATTTGAGCTACATATTTGTGTATTGACGGATATTCAGTCGAATGCAAATCCGTAAAAATCGTGATGTACCAGCCCCCAAAAGCTTGTTTATCTGCATTTTAATGGGATTTGCATTCAATTTAAAACAGATGTCCAAATCTTTCTCTCTCTCTCTCCCTCTCTCTCTCTCTCTCGCTCTTTCTGCACAAACAGCCGAGTTTATAAAGCTCAAATTATAATATTATTTCAAAAGTTAATAAATGAAAAACATATTTGAGGTTCAAGTTTATTAACTAAACTTCTTGAAATTGCGAAAGATACAAATTGAGGATGATATTCACAGATTTCTAAGGTCGAAGTTTCTGGGGATTGGACGTGCCGATCTATGAAGGATGTAACAAGCAATTTATCTTTCAAGTATTCGAACTTGTGGGATATTTAGACATTTCACTTCAGAAGTTGTGTTTTTACAGAAGGACAGCATGACGGACATTGTACAAAATCAAGATACTTAAATACCTGCGGTATTAGATTATAAAAAAATGCAATTTCCAAAATTTCGACAACTTTGACTCAAAGATCTCGAAAGACTCATTGATAGCCAATATTCCCAGTCAATAGGCTTAAATATAGATTGACCCAATGCGTTTTGAATGTTGAATGATCATGAATTATAAATTATTATATATATTATTATTTTTACTAATTGCACTAAGCATATAAATAAAATATTGCTTAATATCTTCGATACACTTTTATTAATAAATAAGAAACGGAATCCAGATTAAACAATGCGTGTTGTCATCTGATTAGAGTACATCATAGAAGTATCACTTAAAAATGGATAAAACTGAATTAAATTCTTATCTATAATCTTATTTATAATATTACATCTGTTTTTCCGTTTGCTTGTCCTTTCTTCCGATTTTTGAGAGTTAAAAGTTGGAATATAGTTTTTCATCTACAACGCGCACATCAATAATATTAATTTTTTCAATAAGTGCAAATGTAAATTTACATTTACATATTCCCGATATGAATAAAATACTCAATTTTAAAGGTTTTTTCTCGTTTTTGTTTATTTCATTTGTCTGTCTTATAATTTACATTAAGATCGTTTCATTTTATTTGCCGTATGACGATGATGAGGCTGAGGCTGAAGCGGAGGCACTGCTGTAACCACCACCACCGTAACCAGGTTGGCCACCATAGCCGCCACGGCCACCATAGCCGCCACGGCCACCATAGCCGCCACGGCCACCATAGCCGCCACGGCCACCATATCCGCCACGACCGCCATAGCCGCCACCACCCGGGTAGCCACCGTAGCCACCACCAACTGGGTATCCACCGTAGCCGCCACCACCCGGATAGCCACCGTAGCCACCACCAAATGGGTAGCCGCCATAGCCGCCGCCACCACCGCAGCAGCCGCGAGCAAGACGAACACCGGCGTCATCGATGACTGGCTTGGCATCCGCATCCTCCAGAGTGAGTTGTGCGTCCTGCTCCTCCAGCTGCCCCGAAGGATGTCCGCAGACGAAGGCCAAGGCCATGCAGAGAGTTAGTGCAAGCACCAGAAATTGTTTCATCTTTAAGTTTCCAGTTGCTACTAATTGTTGTCGAATACAATTCTAGATCTTTTATACTCCTCAAGCCATTTGGGGATGCCCATTTGGGCACTAAGTGATTCTGATTGGTTCATCTTTCATTTAAAGCCAAATCATTAGTTCTGGCATCAATCATTATTTTTTTGTTTTGATAATTTCTATCGGGTTTCTTAGCAGCCGGCACACGGGAATCACAGACCCCCAAGGCACAACAACAACGCAAAACACTCCCCTTCTCACCGTGGAACAGCGAATAGCATCCATAAACTGAATCTTAGCACACTTTTTTTTTTTTTAATTTGTTAATAGCCACAGACCTACATTGATGCATTGAAGCCAACCCAAAACTTTGCATTTTTAGGGGGTTTACACCTTTAAACACCCTGTAATAAATATGCAAATTAAAAATTGCTTATGCGCTGAGTAGTTGTGTAAATATTAAATTAAGCGAGTTGAGAGATGTCTAAACAAGGAACCAAGAAATGTTGGTTAAACTTATTCATTTCACTTCATAGGGTATTTTCGATGAGCAACAATTCTCTCTTTAAATTTATTCTTATTGTTATAGCTTTAGTTTGCAAATTGAGTAATTCTTTTGTATACCCTGAACCCATTAAAAATGGGCAGAGAAGGTGTATTGGTTTTGTGCAAATGTACGTAACAGGCAGAAATAAGCATCTCCGAAACCTATAATATATCTTTATTCTTTATTCTTAATCAGGATCAGAATTAGTACAAAACACATCTGGGTCACAACTTATGGAAAGGAAATTTTCCAATTAAATTAGGATATATTTAACAGCTTGGTTCAGAGTATATCGTGGTCGAGCTTACCCGACTACAGATTTTTTACTAGTTTTATTTTTAGTTTTTTTTTTGTTGTGCTTTTTAATTTCTACATAACAATTGAGACTTTTTAAAACTTGTTAAGATTTGTGTTCACTGACCTTTTGAAATATCAGCTGTACTGCGCAGTAGAAGATTGTATTCTTCATGCAGTCATTCTTATATAATCGAAATAATAAATAATTTGAATTTTGCTTCTCTTTCTTTTGTTTATATTGCAGCAAAGTTATTAATCATTACAATTAACACAAGTTTAAGCTGGTGATAGAATTAAATTAATCTTTTAATTTCATTTAGAGAAACATAATTTCAGAATTTTGAGATTAGTCCTAATTAAGTTTAAATTTCAATATAGAAATATGTATGCCAATCTAAATATAATTTTGACTAATTCCATTGTAACACAAGAATTATTTATTTACAAATAAATATGAAGAAGATCTGTAATATATATTTCTAATATGTGCTTAAATATAGCTAATTCGATATTTATTTTATTAGAACTATAATTTAATGTTAAAAAAAAGAAGCTGGTTGGGCAATTGGGACAAATCTTGGAAGAATATCTACATTTGTTAACTGGCAGAGTATTCTTCTCTTTTTTTTGCAGTGTAATCGCAAGAGTACACTTTATATTAAAGTAACAAATATTACAAGCGCAAATTATAAACGATAATTGTGATGTTTATTTGGCTCAGTATTCAGATGGATGACTGTAAGCAAATCATAACTTCTACGGATGAGTCGAAAACCGGTTGATCAAATAGTCCCCAAAACGACATTTTGCATGAACTGTGTAAATTCAAGCAAAAATTGGTTGATCACATGACAATATGACTGCATCACCTGCATTCATTCAAATACTTGTTTCCCTACGATGTATGCATACACATATAGTAAAATATAAAAATATTATCTATATATATAGTTAACAGGCCAATTTGAGAAAGACAAATCGAAAGAATAAAAAAAAATAAAAAAATAAACATAAAACTAACTAGGTCATTCTCTGCTAGGTAAAGTTAATTAGACAAGTGTATATTCTTTTGTCAACATATGTCCATTGATGGCAAATATAAACACAAGAATAGTAAATAACTCTAAGAAAAATAAAACTAGCTCCATAAAATAATCAAGGCACATGAAAAACCTGCGGAAGTTAAACATCGCGCTAAAATTAATGGTGTGAAACAGTTTTTTTCTTTGATACTCTGACAAAGTTTATTAATATTATATGAAATATGTAAGTTATTAAGGAAAATGTATTAAACACAATTAAGTTTATAAATTAATTTTTTTAATCATATTTTCTAATAGTAAACGGAAAAATATATTCCATAAATATATTTATAAAGTGTCTTTATAGAATAAGAGCTGAACAGCTGTTGACATTAATATATATTTATATTTACAGATACTATTATACACATGTATATACGAGTACATATACATGCATATTAAATCAACTTTTAGATCTGTTTTTGTCTATATTTTGTAGCTCTTGTTAATAATATACAGGTATTTAAGTAAATCGAAGAATAAATATTAAATTTGTGTTTTGGTGTGCAATCGGTTTAAAAAGGGTGTGCATTCGTCGGCGTGGCAAATTTAGTCAATGTTATTTTTATTACCAATTTAGCCAATATTTGCCGAGACGCTAGTCAGCAAGGTCAATGTCAGTAGAAGCAACGTGAAAGCATGGAACCAGAACCAGTCCGTGACGCGACAACGCGACTCATTAGCGACATTGTAGTGTCTTAGTAGCGACTTGATAGCGACTTGTTTGCGACTTGCCTGCGACTTAATAGCGTTTCTGTGTCGTTTCTGTTGTTTGTTTGTTTATTTCTTGCTTGTGCGCTGAAGTTTCCGCTGAAAGAGGCATACGTTCACAAGAAGATGAAGGTCTGCCAGTTGGTAAAGCACACATCGGACGTATTTGGAAATTTGCTCAAGAACAGTTTGATTTTGGGACTGGTCAAGGCGTGGCGAATTTTGAGTTTGCATATAAAACTAAACTTGAGCGTCTTCTGCAAGTTTAGTTGCCAGCTGCTGATTGTTGCGGCTTCAGTTGGTTTTTTGAACGGAATGTTTTTGCCGGCACGTTGGTGCCTGTTGAGTCTGCTCTTTGGCCTGGCCAGATGCCAGCGGAGCAGGCCACGAGCGGATCAATCTCAAGGACGTACTTTGGGCCTATTCGCACCGCTGCTATTTGGCAACCGTGGTTCTTTATTTGATGTGCCAATTGGTAGCCCGAGTGGTGGTGCTGCTGCTGCTGGCGGTGGTGCTCAGTCGGATCCGTACTATGGTGGAGCTCAAGGAGGAGGTGTTGGAGCAGGCGGTGCCTATAACAACTATAACAACTACTATGGCTATCGGCCCAACTATGGCTATGGCTATGGTTATCCCGGCTACGGTCTTGGCTTTCCAGGCCTGGCTCAGAGCTTTTTCGGCTATCCAGGCTATGGGTATTATAGGCCCAGCTATAACTACAACAACTACGGCGGCTATCAGCGACCCGTACAATATCCCAGTCCCAGTTATAATAATTTTGGCAGCTACAACAACAACAGACCCGCCTACAATAATTTGGCCAGCGCCGCAGCACCCCTGAGTCCTACTAGCAGTGCAGGCATTTCTGAAGCTGGAGGTCGACCACAGTTGAGCATGGCACAGACGGCACAACTTGCGGGACTCTTGGGTCAAGCGTTGGGCAGCAGTTTGCGCCCATTGCTCGCCAATGGCGGTGCCGGTGCGGCTGGTGGTGCTGCCGGTGCCAATCCGCAAGCTCTGAGTGGTCTTCTGGGCTTGCTGGGCTAAGTTGAAGTACAAAGTAAAAAGTATTTTTAAACTAAGAACTGTTAAACTATTTTTATAACGCTGTTTTTTGTATTTATTAGAAACCAAATGAAAATATGAAAAAAAAATGTTGGTTATCAAAAGTGATTTTCAAAATGCTTCAGGTTATTTTTTAATTCTCAGTTTTCATCATCATTTTTTCGCTAAAATTGGCATATTGACTTTGTTGCTTTAATTCTATTATAAATGGCAAAAAAATTGATTGAGTTGATTGTACCCAATATTCAATTTTCAAACGATGGCAATCAATCATATATTTAACAGAACCATTTATCGCTTTTAATCTAAACTTATGATACATGTAATCTAAATATTTTATTTTGCAATTAATCTGGCTTGCTGTATAATTATTTTTATAAAATATATACTATCTTCAATTTGATGTATTTAAAATATAATTTATATTAAAAACAAATTTAACATGCCAACTGTTCAAGAATAAACGTGAGACGCTGCGAAGCTTAGCCAATTGTTAATGGCAAAATATCATATATCAGTTAAAGGTCAGCTATTTTAAGATAAACAAACGTCACATTCTTAGAGGAATAAACATCACATTCTTATAAAAATAAAGCTCAGCTATTCTAAGAAAAATGGACCACACATAGAGTCACTCTACAAACGCCGCAAAGCTCAGCTACTTTAAGAATAAACATCACATGGACTCGCCCGTTAATATAAATAAATACATGCGGCTTCATATGTATTTAGGTTTAAGATTTTTGTATAAAATAAAGAAATGCTCATCAGAGCAAATAAAATTCTAAACGTCGTCTCATCGTGTTGACTACACCCTATTCGTGTTTCACACACCACCTAACTAACAAAATTCCCTATTGTATTACAATTTTAAAATTAAACAATATTATTAAAAATAAAATTTCGTATTTTTATTAGCTTTTCAATATTATAGCATTCATTTCAATGATAATGATTTTATTTTTAAATAATTGAACACAATTTAATTGTTGATTATTTTTTAATATTCATATTTGCAGCATCTACCTGATACAATTTGTTGACTGGGACTGTGTCGCCTAAAAGTATATTTCTCTTTTAGTGAACTTAATACAAGGCTGCTAATTAACTGATAATTAGGATATAAATATAATTAGAGACTAAATATCCAAAGATTTATCACTTTTATTTACATATCAATCATTTTGTGGGAAGTAAACAAAATATGTTTGCACTGTGATCAGTAAATTTAGTGACAAATCATTCAATATATAAGTCTGACGATGTGGCAAAGACAACAAGAAAATTGGCAACAAGCATTAGTTGTTAAATAGGACGGTGGATGTAAATGAATATAATTGAAAATACAAAGTGCAACCCTCACAAAGCCTATAAAAGTGACAGTTGTCTAACATCTTGAAATTCAGTTCAGTGCGGTTCTCTTCTCGGTCAGAATGAATCTGTGCATTTTGCTTGCACTTGCAACAAGTCTCAGCTTGGCTTGGGGATGGCCGGTCAACGAAATGGAACAGATGCTGCAGGTTCAGGAGCCAGTTCGGCAGGATGAGCCCAGTACGGATGTGATAGTCAGCTTAACGGATGTAGACGAAATAGGCAATCAGCAAGAAGGGGATGGAACACGCAAAGCTCGCTTTTTTTTGGGCGGCTATTGGGGACATCCTTATTATGGATATTATCATCACTATCCCTATTACAGCTATGGCTACTATCGCCCTTGGGGCTATTGGTGGTAAACCTGAAAACGCATGATTTTATATAAATATTATTTGAACTATCACACTATACATTTTTTAAAATTTAAAATCTGTTTATAAAAACAAAAACAATTAAAAAAGGGTGAATTTATTACATATTGTTTGCATATGAAATTAACTTAGGTGTTAAATATTTTGTCATATTGTTAAGAATTCAAGACAATGGTTTGATGACTAATGTTGCCTATATTGAAGATTTATTCAACTACTATGTTAATTACACTAACGGAGTGAATCACATCTGAATTAGTTTATGTAACCCTATCTGCTCAGTTGCTATTACTTTGTTTACCAATCATTTAAACTGCGCCTTAACTGAATAAGCCATTAATTTAAACAGGTTCACTTCAGGTAAAATGAAGACGCAATAATAAAAATGTTAACAGTCCTCTTTTGATGATTTGGCAGTTATCTTGATATACTTTGGTAAATCACACAACAACTCGTTTTATGCGTCAAATTTCAAATAAACGGTGACAATATAAGAATTTATATGTACACAAAATGAAATTTACATATTTATAGGTCTTAGCTCTTTAATTTGTATACAAACAAAATAAAGTAAGTAAGAACTTTGACGGCTTTTTATTAGCGATTTTAACGCTGCGCTTCTTGAACTCGACTCTCTCGTTTTGCTGTTTTTCTACAACTCTTTTTCTTCCATGAATGCTAAAAAGATCTGTTAAGCTAACCGCTGTTAGATCTGTTAACCATCCAACATCACTGTAATCCCACTGTAATTACTAGTTACATATCTGTATACAGGAATATAACTTGATTATGATGCCATCCCTTTCTTACACATAAACGCAGCTATTTATGCAGCTCAATACGATTTTTTTCTTCGTCCTTGCTTTAATTTTTGCACTTGATTAATAATATTCCCGTTATATTATATATAAATTGGAAAGGCATTCGCAATTATTGGCTTTAATGCTACTAAAAATTGATTTATGTTAATATTCACGCAACTTTGGAAATTATTTATAAAATTTAGTCTATACTGATATACATACATTTCTAAAATATTAATGATGTATATATTGATATATACCTCAAATTTTATTTCAAATTTTAAACATGTATAACCTGATACATAATATAAGAGAATATTCGCAATTTTAAGTCTTAAGCTCTCTTAATCTCTGAGATAAGCGGGCTCATTCAGAAGACGCAGATGATTTCTTTTTTAAGCCCCGTTTTATACTTTTGCTCAAAGCTGTTATTGTATTTTACACATTCTTAATGTGTTCAGAATAATAATATATAAATAAAATAAAATATTTAAAAATAGAATAAAAGACAATATAATGTGAGGTTGGATTGACAAGTTTATATATATAAATATAGTATATATATCAAATAAATTTCAATATTTTGTAAGCTTTTCAGAGCGGCGCAGCTGTTTACGCTCCTCAATCTGATAGAGTTGCGCCCGTTTGGTGTCCAAAAGGATTTGCTTCGTTTCCGCATGACGATATTCCTCGGAGCTTTCGCTGCAAAAAGAGGAAATTGTATAAAATTTAAAAGATGATGTGAAAATAAATTAAGTTCCATCTCACATTTCACGCTGCAGCTTCTTCAGCTTGATGAGATCTTTTTCTGTTTGCTCGCTATTCATGAGCGACATTTGAATCCATTCAATGCGTGCGTTCTGAGTTGCATCCACTCTCGCTTGCAGCAGTAGCGCCATCTCCGCGTCCAGCATCTGCTCCTCACTATGCAACAGATGCGCCAACTGGCGGCGACGCTGCTCCAAATCCTTGGCGTAGTCTACGAGTCTTTCTTGCACTTTGGAATCTATTTGGTAATTTCGATTGCGACGATTAGTGCGATTTAGAAATTCAGTCACATGCATTCTGCAGCTTTGTTATATGGTTGATAGACTAAAGCCTTGGTAACCATGAATAATGCTAAATGTTAACATTATAAATGTGCTATGTTAACTCAAAATGACTCTGTTAGCGCTGTGTTAAAAAACATTACAAGTGCAAACAATTTCACAGTCTTCAATCTCATTCATATCCATAATTACATAAGCAATAGTCAAATAATAAAGTTTATAGTTTAATGAACATGTTATTATTTTCAATTTTAGTGTGATATTTTCTGCTGAAATTTGTTTTTTTTGTTATGGTTTTATGTGACAGATATGGATGAATCACTTTTATTGTACAAACATGTATATTAATATATTGGATAACCATTGACTACTAGAAAAGTAGTGATAGTGCAATTTGTTTACAACTGAATATACTATTAACTAACTAATTGTCTAATGTGCGCAGTCAAGTGACTAGTTTTTCAAAAATACTACAAAATAAAAAAAAAAAAACAAAAGAAAAGATCCCCGGAACTTTGAATAAAAGGCGCGGCATCACAACAATTAGAATCAGTCATTTAATTACCTTTGGCCCTAAGGGAGACACCCAGAACGATGCGTTTGTTGTTTGTGCTGCTCATTGCTGCTTTTTGCATGGCACTTAGCTATGCGTTGCCGTTGGATGAAGCTGCTCACGATAATGCCTTGTTGCCGCTGCTTAGTCTGGCCGATCAGGGAGAAGCACACGCCAACGAGGGAGGGCGAAAGGAGCGCGCCTTTTGTTGCGGTGGTGGATATAGGCGTCGTGGTGGCTACGGTTACGGTGGCGGTTACGGCTACGGCTACGGTTACGGTGGAGGCTATGGTTACGGTGGTGGCTACGGCTACCGTCGTGGTGGATTTGGTCGCCGTAGATGGGGCTATGGTCGCTAAACCCAAGCCCTCTCAACTATAAAATGATGTTTTACAAGAGTTACGTTTTGTCTTATCCCAAATAATCCTTATCATATTCATAATCCTACCTAGAGCAACATTATAAATTTCTCTATTGAGTCACTAGTTGTCAATGTCCGTTTATAAGTTTACATTTGTCAAGCTAAGCCAAATAAAACACTTATCAAAAATGATTCACTTTGGCCAATTAAGATATGCAAACTGTAAATTAACATTTAAATGAATATTAATAATGAAATGATTCGATCAGCTTAATCTATATCAATCGAAAAACCAGTTTTAATATAAATGTTTTTGGGTGTTGAGAATTATTTTGTTTTATTCACATGTGCATTATATATGACATGCACAATTGGATTCTACGTTTCGGGTAATTTATCTTCGATATTTGAACGTGTGAATATGGCGCGTTAAGATTTATTATATGGCATCAAAATGAGTCTTACCGATTTGAGGGGACCTTTTTTATGACGAATGTTTACGTTTTCAGTAGCCAATTTGAGATAGGTATGTCAAATGTTTAGCTACACATTGCGCAGCTGCTCATCTTCTTGACAAACACTTTTCTTATTCAAACTGATTATATGGGTAGCTAAGCAGAAATAATTTATTTTGAAATTAACATTTAGCACATTTTTATTAGTTTTAATATGATCCACATTATGTCTGAGTTCGGTAATTGGTAATAATTTGTTTGAACACAACAAGACAAATACACTTCACAGAAAAAAAGTATAAACAAAAACATATCGTTAACGAAACAATAACCCACTTAACAAAGAAAAAAAAAACCAATTTGGTTATAAGTATTGTGGCTGTGTTAATGATAAAAATAAGTTGATGCGTTTGAGAACAGGAACGACAACTCATTCGGTTACTCCCAGACTTGAAAGCAAATAAAAGGCCACTGCAATGTCAGCGAATGCATCAGTACCAGAGACACATCGCTTCAGACAACACAATTGCACAAAATCCAAATTAAACACCCGAGTTTATCAAACAAATAATCAATCAATCAACAATCACTCAAGATGCGTTTGACACTTTTGGCACTTATCGGCGTTCTGTGCATCGCCTACTGCTATGCCCTGGATGCGGAGGAGAGCAACGACAATGTAAATAAGTTGGGGTTTCTGGACGTAGCCGATCAAGGACAAGCCCATGCCAACGAAGGCGATCGTGATGCCCGCCAATATGGCTATGGACACGGAGGCGGCCATGGACACGGCGGATATTATGGCCACGGGGGTCACAGAGGACACGGTGGCGGCCATCATGGTCATCGAGGCGGGCACCGAGGACGATATGGCTATGGACGTTAATTTTACCAAAACCAACAACAGCTACGACACTTATCATCCGTCAAGACTCACTTAAATGTTTATAAATAAATAACATCGCAAAAAGCGTATATTTGTGATTTGAATTATAATATTTTTTGGAATTTCAGACTATTTCGAACCCGTCACTCCTCTTTTAAAAGCAATCTCAGATCTGAAACTTAAAAATCTACCATCTCAGAAATTTTTTTTTGGTGTTTTATAAAAGTGCAGGAAAAAATATATTTTATATAATTTTTTTTAACTGTTTTTGTTCTATTATGGTAAAGAAATTTTATTATATTTTGACCACACGTTACTCTAGTTTTAAAACTGAATTGACCTTCAAAATTTGTTAAAATCAACCGATGATACTATAAAAAATGTTTACAGTAATTAGCAGAAAATTGTATACCCTCCAAATTTGGTAACATAAGTTATTAAATTTGGGAATATACTGCCACAGATACAGGATTGAGCATGTTTTGTGGGCTGATGTGAGAATTGATATGTAATAATAACATGTAATAAATAACATGTAAAATCGCATTGCAATAACTTTAATACTGTCAAAAAACTCTAACGATACGAATATTCTTTAGGAATAAAATTATTCAAAGTATAAATATTTCTTTAAAAAACGAAACCTATAAAAGCTTTTATAAATTCCAAAGATTTTTTTCTCTTTGGCCAGTTGCGTTTGATTTATTTTTTAAATTCAAGTTTATAGTCCAAATTTAATCCTATTTGTGTATGAAACGATAGAATTTGTATTCATTGGCTTAATCGAATAGTTAGAACGTTACCTGTTCCATAATATAGAACCCTTCAATGTCAAGGTAATATGGCCTAAGGGTTGACACTTCGGTAGAATTAATAAACTTTTCTAATCGCTGGTTGCACAGATTAATGCATCTAAAAACATTGCATAATTAGCACAATTAGTGCTAAATAATATAACACACTCGTTTTCAGAAAAAACCACATTTGTGTTGTTTATGAAAATAATAAAATATTACTAAATAATTAAATATTATATGTTCAGTTGATTTTCAGCTCGAAGTAAAAAGTGGTTTGATCTTTGGTACAGCTTATATATATTTAATATTATCCAGATATTTGTTTGCTCGAAAACACACTCCTCTCACTTTGGTTTAATTATGTCATTCTTATTTACATACTTAGTAAAACACTGTCTAACCGAGCTACCGGCTCGAATAAATTGTCATTTAATGTGATCCACTTAAACAAAAGTTATGGACAGCATCTGGAAGGAGCAACTTTCAAGGTGTGTTAGCAGAAAAAAAAACGCAACCACACATGAGTGCATTGACCTAGTGGCGCATGATAAATAAAATAAACAATTAGTACAAAGAGAATAACATTACCAGCTTAAAAAATAAAAAATACCGAAAACAAAATCCCCGATCTACATGCGTCTCAATATGTACCTTAAATTAGAAGATGCCTGCGAAAACAGGAATGACAGCACACAGTTAATTATTTGATTTTGATGGAGCATCGGACGACAGATAAAAGGCGTGTCATTTAGAAGCAGAATCATCAGTTTGAAATCAACCTTTAAGCAGCAAGCACAAAGTAAATCTTAAAGGAGTTTCAGTTGAATAACAAAATGCGTCTAACGCTTCTGGCGCTCATCGGTGTGCTCTGCCTGGTCTACAG
This sequence comes from Drosophila dives, assembly GCA_035042365.1. Classification (NCBI taxonomy): domain Eukaryota; kingdom Metazoa; phylum Arthropoda; class Insecta; order Diptera; family Drosophilidae; genus Drosophila; species Drosophila dives. The sequence goes on along the minus strand of JAWNLJ010000431.1, from coordinate 2,768,395 downwards.
CCTGGCCCAGCCACTGGAGGAAATCAGTCAGATCGACACGAAGAAAGACAGTAATCAGGTCATCCTTCTTGACGTAGTCGATCATGGAGAGAATCACGCCAATGACGGCAACCGGAATGCTCGTCAGTGGGGCGGTTACGGCCCCTGGGGTGGAGGCTATGGAGGTTACGGCGGCTTTGGCGGCTTTGGCGGCTTTGGCGGATATGGCGGTTACGGAGGCTATGGCGGTTACGGCGGCTGGGGTCATCATCATCATCATCATGGAGGCTGGGGTCGTCGGCACTGGGGTGGATGGGGCTAAGATTTGTTAACCTACACAAAGTGGCTACTGTAAACCCTAGAAGCTAAAAAAAAACTTACTGTTTTTGTTTGTTTTGTTTGAGTAAATAAAGAGCATTAAAAAAAAATAAAAGAAATTTTAATTCCGACTTACATATCCAAAAATATAATTATATGAAAATAATAATATGAACAATATTAATTTATTTAACTAAACTCTAGTTATAAAAAAAAACCTATACAGCTGTAAATGTGTACATCAATTTATTTTGGTCGATGTAAGAATTAATAGTGGGTTGGGTTCTTTTTAACGGGAGTTAGGCTAAAAAAATAGTTTATACTTTTTGACAAATTCTCAAAAATGAACGTTTCAAATGCAAATATAATTTTGGCATTTATAAGTTTAATAAATTTTGATGCCCTGAAATTATTTACATGTTATCTTTAGAATCGATATATTCTTGTAAGCAAAGACACACAATAATCCAATATATTGTTTTATTTTTTTAAAAGAAGAAAAGTAAATAATATATTTTATATAACAAATACTTTTTGACTTTTCTTCTTAGGAATATTGCTGTAGTCAAACCCTAAGTTAAAGAGTTTAAAGCACTAAATAAATTAATAAAGTTACATTACAATTAAGTTAAAATGTCCATGGGACATGCATAATAATATATATGTATAATGGCCTTTGGCTATTTATTGGTCAATTTTGAGAGTTTTTATATGTGTAACGTTGTCTGCATAATTCAAGAGATTCGAAACTGAGATGCCGGCTGAGATTATTGGACGACTTAGCAATAGCAGCACAATGGTGGCATCCACATTTAATACACTCAGAAAAAATACCATTAAAATTCCATTGGAATAAATTTCAAAATTTAACGTATTATTAGAAATATTATATTTAAATAAAGTCGGTTATCTAGACTTAAGGTCGGATATATTTCTAAGGGGTAAACATCTTAAATTTGGTCGAAAACGCTGTGAATCTTATTCCATTTAAGTCGGAACTTAAGTCGGAATCAGATGAGGAAGACAACATTATATTTGATATCAAATCATTCTGTGGAAATTAATTAAATTGTGTGAATGAATTTAAAAATTATTAAGAGAAAAGTAAAATAATTTTAAAATTGGAATTAGATAAATATTCTTTGAATACTCATAATATCAGTTGAGTTTTCATAAACCCATGGGTGATCAGAATCAATAAGAATCATTGTAATTTGGAGCAATTTTCGTTTTATTGCATAGCTTGCGTTGTCGTACGACATTTAACAATCAAACTTACATTATTTACAAAACATATTTTACACAATTCGTTAGGCGCTAAAAACTTAGATGTGAGAATTGGATTGGAAAAGTAAAAAAACGCGGCAAATGCATAAATACACACAGAATGTGGTGTGTGAGTGGATTAAAGTGAGTGGGTGTTGGGTACAGTATAAAAACGATAAGAGGTCTGTAAATTTGTTTCTGATGACCAACTGGGTGCTGCTGCTGCTGCCCTCAACTTCATCCTGGATGCTATCATACAAATTAAATCCAAATAAACACACTTCTCGACTGTCAATTCAATTATTTGAAGAATCGGCGGGGAGCGGCTGCGGCAGGGCTGACAGGCGGGGGTGTGGGAATGTGGGCGCCCTCGGCACGAAAACCATTCTCATCAGCAATATAGGTAATGGTGTAAAGAATGCCATCGGGTCCGGTGTAGGAATACGAGCCTTGCATAACCTGAAATACAATTAAATCATTTTTAAGTCAGCGCCTAAAAGTATGCCACACATTTTCTTGAAAGTATGCAAACTCACCTGAGCCTCTAACTGTGAGCCGGGATTCTTGAGATAACCTGCCTCATCGGCGCGAATACCATTGCTAGTCTCGTAGCTAAAATACAAAACCAATAAATATGTGATCAATAATATGCACAAAGAATATAATATACATATATAAATATACAATTTTTTTTTTAATTACAAGATTATAGTTTGGTACCGTAAAATTTGTATCGGTTTATGTTAATTGATTAAATAAAAAAGAGTAGTTGGTTAATGAATAAAATATTTTTTTGTTAATTATTCGAAGATAAAAATACTTAGATTTAATTAAATTTTAATAGGAAACAAAATATTTTATATATAAATTTAAAAAAATGACAGAAAAAAACGCTAACTATAATAAATATAGAAGGCTAAGTCTTCTATATTTATTATAGTTAAAATGCTAAAAGATCATGGATCAAGCCAGGTTAATTTAGTGGTAAACTATATAGCAAGCAATTCAAATTGTTAAACTAGAACTGATTAAACTATTTACAGTATTGGTTATTATTTATATTAATTGTACAACAACTCACTTGTACTGATATGAACCATCCGGGTTCAGATCAAAGTCCTGTTTCAATATCACAGCATTCGCATCGAAGGAGTTGCCTCTGGGTGGGGGTAAACCGCGCTGCGGCTGCGCTGTGACGACGCAGAGGGAGCAGATCGCTATGGCGGCGACAGCGTAGGAGTAGGTTAACAGCTGCATGACCTTTTCGATTCGATGGGCGCCGGCGCCAGCAGCAGGAGAGAATGGAGTCGATTAACGAATAGAAGATGATTGGTAAATTGAGACATAACAAGCTAATAATAAATTGGCAGTAATCTGTGCCATTTTCGAAAGTATATTTTTAATAACAGCAAGAAGGTCGCAAACCCATAAAAATATCTCAACTTATATGTCAACGATGTCTGAGATTAATAAATCGTAGATATACAAAGTACTAACAGATTAAAGATATATATATTAATATAGTAATAGTATATATATATTCCTTAATATTTTCCGTATTTTGAATATAAATCAACATAACAAAAATTATTCCAAAGCTATATTAGATAATAATAATTAAAAATACTTTTAAGCATTTATGTTTGTTTTGTCTTTGGTAAACAATAAATGTTAACCTTAATAAATAGAATTGATGAATAACATAGAAGTTCGTGGAAAATTTTTTTTATAAATTTTAGTATTGGTAGTATTTTTATTAACAATTTAATTTGTAAATTGCTGTAGCAAATAACATTTTTCGAACACTATCCTGGGATTCGAGACCGTATCCTGGTTAATAAGTAGCTAAAATCAATCGATTTCAGCTATATCGCAATGGGTTAGATGGCCTTAACGTATAATGCTGACATATAGAATCGCTTATAGTTTTTTTCATATTAATCAACTTTCAAGTATTCCTTCGTTTTGTTTATGTTTTAATGTAATTGAGGATCCTTTTGATCCTTTACACAGCACACAGATCACAATGAGGAACTCACTTCAAACTTGTACGAGACTTGATTGGTTTTTTTTTTGTATTGTCTTTTGTAGTCTGCACTCGAAAGGCTCGTCAAAACTGTTTTGACTTGAATGCAGTCAGCGCCAACGTTTTTATACCAAAAATGCATTCACTGAGCCTCAGCAGCAGCAGCAGCATCCGCAGCAGCAGAGATATAGGCAGAAGCAGCAGCAGAGGTAGAAGCAGCAAACAGCATCCGCAGAGAGCAGTGCAGCAACAATCAGATTGGCTAGAAGAAGCTGAAGTAGAAGCTGAAGATATGTTGGTATATCTGACAGCGGTGGCAATGGCAACCGAATCGGAAGAGGCTGCCACTTGTGCCACGCGGTGTGTGTGCAACGAGTTTTCCACATGCAAATGGGCGTTGCGCATACGCCGTGTGTATCTAAATGAATAATTCAAGTGTGTGTTGCTGTGTGTGTGTGTGTGTGCTCTATCAGTTAAGCTGACATATATATATATATATATGTTTATGGGCGTGTGTGTGTGTTGGCACGCCAGCTTGTCTAGTCATTAATTTATGGGAATTAGCAATGCGAAGTTCATTTGATTAACCCACGCTGGCGTTTGCTTCTCTCTGTGTCAGCGCCGATGCGGCACAATATAAAAATAATTTGTTAATTCAAATATTAATTAAAAGATTAATACACAGACTGTTGAATCGATGTTGCAATTGCCACAGTTGATGAATTGGCCATTTGATATTTTTTTAATATCCAGTATAACTTGCATTTTTTTGACATTTGCAATGCGAGTGCCGCGGGGCGGGGATTGCCGTAATGTTTGCAACAAATAAAATGTTTGCTCACTTGTTGGGTGAACTACAATAGAGGAGATGCATTGCAAGATGTGCCTGTATTTATTGTATTTTTTTTTAATGTGCCATTGTTTCATCTGTAGCATCAGCTGTTGGTGCTGCTGTTCGCCAAAGACCAAATGCAATTTAGACATTTGAAACGCTTTGGCAGCTGGCTAATTTGTGCTGACCAAACAAATAGGTGGAGCCGCTCCCCATGCACCAGTTCCCACTAAAGGTGAACCAAATGACATGCAAAATGGAAGCTGGGCATGGTTATGTGGCCCGGGAGGGGTTATGCAGGGGGCGTTGGCGCTTAAGCCGGCCGGCGCATTAAAAATTGCAATTTTCGGCTTTAAACTTTAAACTTTTACAGAGTCTCTGCCGCGTCTGTGGCAGCGTGTAGGAAATGTCAGTTGCAATTCATAAAAATTGCAGCAATAGTTACGGCCACAACAACAACAACAACATCTAAAACAACTAAAACAACAACAGAGCGCGCTCTGATCACGAACATGCCATGATGAACATCGCGCGAGATTAACGCGCCTCCAACAACAACAAAAACACAAACAACACCAACAACAGAAACAGCATCGAAGACGCCTTCCCGAGCTTCAACTGCAACATTAGCTAAAGCTACAGCTACAGCTCCACCTCTGACTTCACCTTCACCTGCCCCAGCTTTGGGTCCAGCTCCAGCTCAGCTCTGACTCTTTAGCAATGCCACCCTTTTGTATACCCTAAACCCATTAGAATTGGCTAATAAGGTATATTGCTTTTGGGCAAAATTATATAACCACACCTCTGACAGCATATATATTTCAGATCAAGATCAACATCTCAGTGACTTCAAATTTTAAATATAAGTTCTCGTTTATTGATTTATCGATATAAATCTCTATTTCCAATTTCAATGAGAGCCACAACGGCAAATGATCTTCATTATTGTTATTATTATTATTTATTTATTAATAATAAATAATAAATTATCTTTAATGTACCTTAATTTATTATTAATAAACTGATCAAATTTCATCAAGATCTGCAGGCACAAGAATCTTCCGAATGCATAAATATACTAATGTAAATTTGGCAACAAAACTTAAATAAATTTAAGTAATGGGCATAGGGTATCTTGTAGTCGAGTTCAGTCTAACTTGTTTCTCTACTGGCTGTGCGATTTTCCTTTGGATTTGGCTATGTTGCATTCGCGTTTGTGAATTGCCCGCGTTTTGCTGGCCTTCGTCTGCGACCGCATCTTTGTGCTGCCTAAGTGCATCTGTATACCCTGCCTATTTTCAGTATGCACATTTTGTTGACTAACTTATAACTCATATCATAGAAATAAATCATATATTATATTTACTTATATATGATATATGATTTATTTCTATGATATATGATATTTGATATGATATATAATATGATATATGATATGAGTTCCATAATAGATATATTCTGTGATTTTATGACCAAATATATATGGATACTTAAATATCTCTAAGCAAACTCCACCTTTTTTTTATTTTTATCTGAAACTCTAACTTAATTCAGATAACTCACCAATTCCATTCCATGCGTGACTATGTTTACCAAAAAAAAAAAAAAAAAACTGGATACATCATTTATGTGAGCATCAATAGTAAATCAGTCTAGCACTCATATAAATTTCTTTTGTAATTTTTTATTCTAAGCTAAGTAAATAAATTTAGAGACTTTATATAAACAACAAGATACACTTAATTATGGGCAAAGATAAAAGTTGATATTGCAAACCATTTTGTAAAACTATAAATTAAATATGCAATAATCAGTCGTATCTAAATGGAAACATTTAAATCATATAGTTGTTCTATTATTATAAAGATACCAGTGAACAAATGTTCAATAAATTTAACTACTTAAGCAATACCAAAATTGATTATTTAACAATTAACCTTTGATACAAAAGGGTAATAAAAATTCTGTTCAAATCTGTTTAGTGAATTAAATTCTAGTTCACATTTGACATACAATATTTTTGACTGGCAGCTGTTCGTACAGACTTTATTCAGTATTTGCAATATTATTTCACACTCGTACTACTTCTAACTTATGGTTTTAACTCGACAACACACCTCCAAAGAAGATAAAATTCCCGTGTGCTCAGTGGATTAGTTTCTCGGTTTCCGTCAGTTTGCGCACCAGCAGCGCATTCGCAATGATGAATGAATGAATGAATGAATCGCATGTGGTGTTTGCGAATGTTATTTACATTATTCGTCGAATCGTACGGCTCACCTTAAGTGCGCTTAAAATGTACTTTAATTTATGTAGCTTTGTTCTTAGCCAAGTTTAATACAATGAGCCGTATGCTAATTGAGTGCTCACTGCTTTATTTAATGCGATTGCCTTACGACTTCATCATACTGACAAATTGTTATTCTTACTGTTTTTGGCTATTTGAGTCAGACATAAACGTGTTTGTGACGTCGATGAAATATTGGAGCAAACAGACAACAGCTGATTTATCGAAGATCCACTCTCAAGTGTGACCAGCGAATTTGAATGAGTTTCTACTAAACTAAAAACCAATAACAAATAACTAAAATAACAGAATGTTTTTCCACTCGCTCATCATTGAATATTTATGCAAATTGCGCTGTGAGTGTTTTATTAAAATACATTTCGGCATCATTTCTATAGAATTTCTTTGAGGGGTTTTTCTAAATGTTTTCGGCTTATTTGTTTCTCAAATTTTATAAATAACCCGATGGATGCTAATTTTTGGCAGCTGCGCCATATATAAAGAACGCACTTTGGCACTTCTAGCCAAGTGAAGATTTGAGTTGCAAGACGCGATATGTTCAAGCTGTCGATCTGTTTGTTGTTTGTGGTGGCCAGCGTAGTCTGTGCGGTGCCAGTTAACCGAAAGGAGACAACCACCGAAAAGCATGAAGTAATCCCACTCCTTAGTTTCGAGTCGCAGAATAACCCCGATGGTTCGTTCAAGTTCGCCTACGAAGGAGGCGATCAAAGCTATCGCCAGGAGACGGGCTGTGTGGAAAATGCTGGCACTGATGATGAGGTGCTCGAGGTTTCCGGCTCCTATCGGTATGTCGATGCCAATGGCCAGCTGGTGGAGGTGCATTATACAGCGGGCAAGAATGGTTTTGTGCCCATCGGCACCAATATTCCTGGTGAGATTTCGCAACTCGCCAAAAATGCCGCCAGTCTGCCCAACTACTCCGAGGAGCAGGAAAGGGAGATTCGCTTGAGTCAGCGTCGTGCCCGCTCCCAGCCGGAGACGGAGGAGAAGAAGTCGGAGGAGAAGAAGTCGGAGGAGAAGAAGTCGGAGGAGAAGAAGACTGATGATAAGAAGACCGAGGAGAAGAAGCTGGAGGAGAAGAAGCCGGAGGAGAAGAAGACTGAGGAGAAGAAGACGGAGGAGAAGAAAACGGAGAAGAAGAAGACGGAGGAGAAGAAGCCGGAGGAGAAGAAGCCTGAGGAGAAGAACACTGAGGAGAAGAAGACAGAGGAGAAGAAGACAGAGGAGAAGAAAACGGAGGAGAAGAAGACGGAGGAGAAGAAGGCGGAGGAGAAAAAAACGGAGGAGAAGCAGACGGAGGAGAAGAAGGAGGAGAAGAAGGAGCAGACGCTGTCCGCAGCAGTCGAACCTAAGGCAACTGAAGTGGTGCCCGTGCAGGTGGTGTTGGAGCAGAAGCCAGTCGCTGAGAAGCTGGAGAAGAGCGACAAAGTTGAGTCAAAGACAGCATAAAACTAGCATCTAGCGAAATTTAAGTGTTTTACTACTATTTTATAGATCTAATAATTGTGCTAAATGCACATTCTAAATTAACTGTTTAGCAATAAATAAAAAACTAAAAATCCAATTTCATAGACTTTTTTCTCGGTGAACTTTCCTAAGAGTCCTCTAATCCAATGAATGCATATTTCTTTATACAGCACCTGACATATGCCAAGTGTTAACTAATGATGTCATACAATATACATATATATATATAGTTATTTGGATAAAAATAACTTAAATTTTGTTAACCAAATAAAAGAGATTCACGAGATTTTATTCTTTCAATTAATTGTGTAAGTTTAATGAAAAAAAAAACTTATGCTTCAGCAGTTCTAAGCTGATATATATTGTATATATATATATATATATATATATATATATATATATATATACAATATATATCAGCTTAGAACTGCTGAAGCATAAGTTTTTTTTTTCATTAAACTTACACAATTAATTGAAAGAATAAAATCTCGTGAATCTCTTTTATTTGGTTAACAAAATTTAAGTTATTTTTATCCAAATAACTTTGCATAATTATCCAAACCATTTGTCATTTTAATTATGTTGAATGAAAATGATGCTTAAGACTCTGATTAAATGATTAATTTCTTATGATTTTTTTACCTTTTAGTTAGCTCTTCTGTGCGTGGAATTAATAAGTGATGTACGAATTAATTTTGAGGGATTTTATAATACTTAAATCAATAGAAATAATCAATTATTATTTATTAAGTGTTCATCTTTGGGAGGCTTGACTGTACCTTACCTTTAAGAAATCAATTATAAACATAACTTTTGACGGGTATTTTTTTATTGATATTCGCATTGATTGGATTATTTTTAACGTTCAACAATGCTAAGTTTCACTGTGCTCTGCGCAAAGTAGCTAAACGTTTTAATTATTGGATAGAGGGATTATTCTCGACTGTGCCAAGCTTTTTGTTTTTCAAGGTCTTCGCCAGGCGTAAATTTCGAAACGGTCTTTCGGACAATCTCTGCGAGGGGTTAAAAGAGATTAAAAGAAATTTGGCGCTAATTACAGATATGCAAATTAGCTGCCCAAATTGTGAGTTAATTTGAGCTTATGATAATAATAATATTTGCTTAGCAATTTGCTATTTCGTTTATTGCCTTTCTTTTATTCGTTTGTTGCAGCCACTTTAGGAATACATAAAAATTTAAATTTAGGCATCTATTCCTCATTCTTGCCCGGCTTGGGCAGATCTTTGGCTGCCTCGGCGACTGCTGTGATCTCGGGATTAATGATGGAACCCTTGGGCACAAAACCATCCACGCCAGCCGTATAGCTCACCTCAACCGTTTCACCATTGTCATTGATATACCTGTAGCTGCCTTGCACCTCCATCGCCTCATTTTCGGAACCGGCATTCTTAAAAAAAGACATTTCCTGATGGGATGTGCCATCGCTGTTCTCATGGCTATACTGATAGGAGCCATCCATGTTCTTGATATGCTGCATATCTACAATGGACACATTTGGAGTATCCTCGGTAACAGGTGCTCCATGAACGCTGCTGCTGATTAGCACTCCAAGGATCAGCAAGGCCAGCTGCAAAATTGTTAAATCCATTTCGTGTTTCTAATTTTTTTCTGATTAAATTCACTTACGATCTTGAACATTTTGTGAGTTGAAAAGATTTAGACTGAAACACCGAAAGCGAGAGTTTCTAATATGCATTAGTTTTGTGTGTTGCGTCTTTTATATGCGACGCGAAAGCATTGCGCATTGCGATGAAGTATTTCAATATGCCAAACATGATTTCCATCCAGTTTATGACGACGACGGGCACAAATTTTAAATTGCTGAAAGCAAATGTCAGGGTCAGAATGACTCATATCTCTGTCAGAAGCCAGGAACAAAAATGTGTCAATCGCTCTGCTTAATCAGTTATTCCGGAGCAGCAGCATCTTCCGCACAAGCTGCTTGAATATCTGTGTATCTGTGAATGTATCTCTTGGATTGATGGCATCAGTCAATGCATCCATTAGCTGGCTCACAGCTAAAAATTATCTTTCGAAGCAGCAAATTGTTTGCTGCTGCTTCACCCACTCAACGTGTGTTTTTTTTTTTTGTTTTTTTTTTATTCTGCAATTAACTGCCACTTGACAGTGTGTCTCTGTGGCATCCCAAGCCGCCAAGCCCACAAATGTTTTCATTTAGCATGTAAAATGTCAGCGCTTTGTGTAATGCTTGTCGTAATTTATTAGTAAGTATCTCCATCAGAACCCGAATCGTGTAATATGCGAAACAACGACACCTGAGCAGAGGAGTAGACCCAGTTCACCAAACAACAACAAACAAACAACAAAAACAACAACATTTATAAATTGCCTGGGGCATTGTCAGCACCCACTTTTCTGATTCAGCCCAATTTTCAAGGTGTGCTTGCAATTTGAATACGAGATTCAAATAGTTATAGTTTTTTTTTTTTTTGTTAATATTTGACTTTTGTGGTTAAATTATTAATGTTAATACTTTTGTGGAGTTCTGATCAGGTGATATTAAAAAATGTTGCTATTCAATAAAGTTTTATTATACACAATATTAATGCCTCCATATGTATTTGGGTTATTTTACGAATATTATTTTAATATTTAAGTATCTCTACATTTAAATTTGCATATCTCTTCCTCTTCTTGTCAATATTAATTCTTTAACAAACTTTAAATTTGGTATTATCATTTCAATTGAGTTTTCAAGTCAAAGTCTTTATATAAAGTACATAAATATAACTTTGTGCATTAGTTGAATCATTTGAAATATATATTGGGATATACATTCAACTAAACCAGATGTATAAAATTATTTTTATTTATTCCGATAAAAAATATTAAAATATATAATATATAAATAATTACCTGCAATTTTTTAAAAAATCAATATTCTAAAAAATATTTTTATACTAGTTTGACACATTGTAGTTAATGTCACAAGTTCTAAATCAACTTTGTGCAATTCCAAAGCACTGAAATATATTGCCAAGTAAGTCAAATTAATTATTTTCTAATGCAATTCTAGAACTTAGTAACTAATAAATGTTTTAATTAAAAATTCCAATGAGCTGCATAAATAATATCAATTTTTAATGGATTTCATTACCCAACACATAATTCATAATTCAATAATAAAAAATACTTAAAGCAATTAACGGCGAGTCGTGAACATTATTAATATTATAAATTTTTAAATTAATTACAAAACATGAATTAATGAGCAGGCCATCAAAATTAACTTAAAGTCAATTTGCTGGTGTCAAACGCGGACGACATTTGGCAAAAGGGCAAAACTAAGGCAGAGTTAGAGACGCCTCGAGGTGCAAACTGGGCCCACAAAATTACCAGAGCGCTGAATATTGTGTTGCCAATAAAAATTGCAACAATTTATATATCTGACAGCCAAATCGAAACTGGCGATGCTCCAACTGCGATGCCAACTAAAATATGTACCCAATGATCAGCTCTACGACTAGTGTTGGAAGGTGTTTGCAGCTGCCCAGTTGGCCAACACTCGATCAAGCGGCGCTCCTCATTGGCATAGTTTGGTGCTGAGCTGGCGCTGGCTTCTACAATTTTGATTTGAATTCATTAGCCTGTCCATGTCTGGTATAGTTTATGAGCCGTTTATTTCGATAATGGTCTGAATAACATTTACAATCACCTAGCACAATTTACTACTGCTTCCCTGCTTGCACCTTCAGCGCCTGGACAGCATTATGTGCAGTCTCTGTGATCTGCTTGGTTATGTGTGTGCCCATTGGCACAAAGCCATTCTTGTCGGCCACATAGCTGACCTCCACATGCTGCCCATTGTCATCAACGTAGCGATAAACGCCAGAGACTTCCAGCTCCACTTGGTCATCATCATCATCAACTTGATCATCATTTGCGTGATTATTTGAGCGGCGCTTCACAAGGCCCACCTCCTCGCGGTAACTGCCATCGGCGCCTTCATAGGCAAAGAAATAGGAGCCATCGTTTTTCTGTTCAGACAGTGACTTAATAATCGCCACCTCCTCCAGCCCCTCAGCGCAGTTGCTCATCCAACTGAAGCAGCAACAGAGCAACCAAAATGAGCACTGCGAATATAAAATAAATTAAGAGTTGCAAGCAAACCGAATGAGTAATACACTAATCTCAGTATAGATAAGTTACCGAATGACAACTGATATATATAAAATAATATACCTCATTATAAAAAGTTTAGTTTTATTAGTTTTATTTTATTTTATTTTAATTTCAAGTTTCAAGTCTCAACCAAATTACCTCATTTGCCTTCTCTTAAACGGGTATATAAAAAGAGCGTCCAGCAGTGGGTCGATTTCAATAGAGATTTATGTCTTAGTTGTTGCTGTTTGCTTACCAATCGAAACATGTTTTATGCCTGGTTCCAAACTTATGCTAATACTGTACGGGCTTAAATCAGTTCTTAGCTATTTATACAAAATTTGTTAGAATTTCGCTGATTATTCTCGGTCAATAGAAAGTTTTGAGACGAGTCGAGTCAAATTGGAGAAGACGCAGTTTGTTGAACTGTTTGCTGCAGATTTGCATTTTAAGCCGTTATTGGCCACAATGCCTGACTTGGCCACCTTATGTAACTGCTGCCCAACATTTGCCATTGTCTAGTTGTGTTAACTGTGACACATCAGTTAGATGCGTGCGTGTCAAAGCTGTGGGTGCCAACAATCTTGTAGTTCGCTTGTATCTTGTAACTTGTATCTTGTATGTTGTATCTTGTATCTGTTGGGTGCAGCAGCTAATAAAATTTGTCAAACTGCTTGTACAATGTGTGTGGCTTGTCAATGGGTGGGCGAAGCGAAAGGTGCTGAATATGTAACGGCTGAGTGGCTAAGAAAACAATTTACAAGCAATTGCAAGACTTGTCTAAATGTTTTCCACTTGACTTCCATACGAATTCCACTGCATCTTTCTATCTCTCTCAGTCTCTCTCTGTCTCAGTCTCTGTGTCTCGCTCTGTGTTTTTTTCTGCTTGCTCTCCTTACGATTTTGGCCACATTTGAATTTAGTACTTTGCCAGTTGAGTCGCCTCTATTTCTTGCTGTTACAGTGGGTGGGCACTGAGAAGCGACTAACATTTATGCCACAAAGAATTTAAAAATAATTTTAGCAATTTCGCAATCTTACAAAAGTTGCAACTGCTGTTTTCTGCTGCCTGCAATTGGCAGCATGTACACTCAGAAACCCATTGCTAATACCCTGTATTTAATATTTTAGGCATATTAAAGTTGCAATTTGTGAAGGTCACAAGTCAGACACAAAATACTTTTATAATTGAGTCTCAATAAAGTAAAAGTCACTTTATATAAAATATAAATAAGTTTTTTTTTAAAACTAAATTCACTATTTCAAGTGAAATTGACTTATTTTAAAGTATGGTAAAAATACTAATTGTTCACTTATCTAACTATACGCAAATATTTGAAAAATTTGAACTGAACCAAGACGCAGTTTGGATATGTTCAATAACCTTGCTAACACCTATTAATTATGGTGCCTTAAGTATGATCGTAAATTTGTAGTACATCCAAGCAATTCATTGGATGATTGAGGAAGGCTACAGGCCATCTCATAGTCGATATTTCATAAATCTTCTGCTCTCTGATTCAGTGTTGGCATTTGCCTTGGCGCATTATGGGCGTTGCTAACAACACGCCCAGTTCCACAAAATACACCAAAAGACGGTCGGACTTGGAGGCTGCGGCTTGAAGTCATATTAATAAATTGATTCTAAGACGATTTCAAACTAGTCTGGCATTACACAGAATTATCAGTATTGCCGATCGTTACAATTGCTGGAATGGAAACTCATTAAAGCTGAGTCGCAATGCCAACAAGTGCATAATTCAGATGCGACACATTAACCTTTGGCAAACTGAAGCTGCAACTGAATCTGAATCTGAATCTGAATCTGAATGTGCAGCTGATGCGGAGTGAAGCCGGAACAGTAGTTGGATATACGCACACATTGGATAGATATCAGTTACAGAATTGTGAATCAATTAACCGTAACTAACTTGGCCTATTGCAATTACAGCCAATGCAACTGAGGCGGCCAAATGTCAAAAGCCGACCAATTTTAAAGACGATTAATAATAATAAAAGTCGCCGTTATAGCTGGGGAGGGAGAGGTGTATCCATCTCCGGCTTGAATGTAGTTTATTTCTCAAGCGATTCACCATTTTTCATTGTTCTGTCGCTTTGCATTGTTGCATTAATTTTATTCATTTGCACCACTTGAGGAACACGTCTATCGTACAAATAGATACAACTACATCTGGCGATTTAATCAACAAATTACATGAATTTAAACAAATATTCCAATACAACCACATTTCTTACGATTAATAGATGCATATAAATAAAGACCTAAGAATTAATGTTCATCAAATAAATATATTTATTTTCACATTTGTTGCTATTAAGTTACAATTGAAAACAGCGAAGTAACAAAAAATAAAAAAGCAAAGATTTACTTAATATTTATAAATAAAACTGAAGCAAATAATTGTCAAGTAGTTTCTAAATTATAATTCTTATATTTTTAGCTTACCAACATGAAATAAAATTCCATTTGAAGTCAATCAAACCAAAAATAATAATATTTTTATAACAGCTTAGGTTTCTTAAGCTTCATTATGTCATCAATTAAGTTGAATTCTTTTTCTTTCTTTGTTAGTCTTTTTAAACAAAAAACAAAATTAAATTTGCCTATGAATAGCTTAAAAGTATTGTCAAAGACGCAATAAACTATTTAAATTAAATACACATCATTGTTAAAAATCTGAGGAGAAAGGCAAATAAAGCGTGAAAAGAATAATTACAAATATTTAATAACTGTAAAATGTAATTTATAAACAGACTGATTAATTTACTAGTGTTGCTGATCAAGAATATATATAAGAGGTTGCAAATATAATAACTAATAACTAAAACTTCAGAATGAAGTTAATATACGCTTAATTGTATGTGTAGATAATTTAAATGCTTAACTAGCCGAGCAAATTAACTTAACATTTTCTATAGCCTACTTTTAGGTATATCCTAAAATTCAACAAAGCAAAGGCATATTTCCAGGCTGAAGTAGGTAATAAATGACAGAACTTGTCAGATAAAGAATAAGCTTGATTATGAAGATCATTTATAGATTAATTACAACATTTTCTATATGCTAACTTTACACCTTTAGAAAATGAGGTGATGCATTTTTGGCCCTGCCCAATTCTGCCTCATCAAAATTAATATATTCAGTTAGGCAGGTAACAGAACATAAAATGAATTTAGATGTGTTAAGAAAATGAATAATTGTAAACCGAGCAAAACGCATGACAATTGTGAAAATATCATTAACTTAGAGCAATTAAGGCTGGGCTACAAGTTAAAAATGACTTATGGCTGTTGTAACTGAACAGATCAGTCCAAGCAACGCCTCAAAAAGCATGACGAATGCGAAATGACAAATGAGACTGGACAAACAATGGAACATTTGGAGTGGAATTCACAGGCTGCAAACTGCAAGACTGCCTCCTTGATAAATTGCATTTAATAAATGATTGCAATTTATGATACATACATCTTTACATAATTGTTTCTCTTAACTAAGCACAACCTTGACCCTTGGGGTAAAAGTTGCGTGTTTGACCCCAAAACGCAAAACCTGAGATGAGATCGAGATCGAGAGCAGTAAAAAGCCGTCGCTGTCAGCACATACCTCACATAAACACCTTAGGAACAAAAGATACGACGAAGCTAAGGCAAAAAGTGGCTGCATTTGCATACGGCAATGTATCTAGTGGGGCATACTGCATTGAGACCCATGCATGTATCTGATGCATGCAACATCATAAATATAAGAACACATCATGTTGCGGAAAAGCTCATGCATGGCAATGCCAGCTTAGCTCTGGCTAACAAATTCATTTGTCCTTCTGTCAATGGCCAATAAAAAACCAATAAAGCTGCCAGTTACGGTTGGTACTGTTGCGGTAGCAATACTCTGTAACCCTTTCAGAAAATGGGTAAATTGGATAAGATATGTATATAAAAGTTGAGGTAAGAAAATGTAACAAAATCAGGTCACTATCGTTGTCCATGCAAACCAACAATAATTGACGATTTCAGCCGGAAAGCCGTAAATGATATGCTTCAATTAATTTGTATTCTATTTATTTTATTGTCCAGTCAAAAAATGTCTTATTATTGATTGATATGTATAACTTAGTTTATTTTATATTATTTTTTTATTTACTAGGTCTAGTCAATGGAACATTTAAGTATGTTATGAACCGTTATGTTATTTTATAATAAAGAAAACAAAATTTATTTATATCGATTTTAAACAATATATATTTTCGGCAGTATCTTAAAACTTTAAGTTCCCTAAAAAAGTATTAAAAATTGCTAGATGTATAAATATAAATAAATAAAAAAAGTTGTATTGAACTACCAATATTCAATATGCATTATAGCTCATTACAGGGCAGCGTCGACATCGAGCACTCTCGACCAGAGCACTCTTATTTGCTGTTAACACGATTCGCAAGCAGATAAATTACAGGCAGCCAAACATCAGCCGCTGTAATAGCAACAAGATCAAAATCAAGATCGCCAGCACTCGCCCAGATATGGCAGATATGCTTAGAGTTCGAAGCTGCCATGCTGGACAGGAAGTGCTGCCGCTGGGCACCCGGGCGATTTTCTTATGATCGAGCTGCGCTTTAGGGCCCAGGCCGGCTTGCTGACTGCTCCACTGCTCGACTGCTACTTGGCTGCTTGGCTACCTTCTATCAGCTGTATAAATAGTTCTAGTTAAAGTTGCTGCAGTTGCAGTCGTTGCAACGCGTTCGACTAGATCAGTACTCAGTACTCGACACCCACACACACATACACACAGCAACCAACACACCCCTCTAACCCAAGTGAAACAACATCAGTTTTATCGAGCGTGTAATTTGTAAAACGTTTTTCCGCGAGATTTATGACATCGACGACAGCCTAAATGCCTTCAACATTCAGCGTGCGCCATATGCGGGTAAAGATTAAATCGAATCATCTACAAGGAAAATAATGTTTTGATAAATATTCAAATTGCTTTTTAAATATTTGTTTCCCTAACTAAAAGTGCATCAAACTAATATTTATATTAAACATTTCCCTTTTTCAAAGTGTTGGAATATAACAAAAATCGCTTGCTTCCTTTTGCAGTGCTTAGTGTTTTGTGTGCTGTGGTTGGCGCTAATTGGGGATGGACGCGCCCAGTTGCCAAGTGCACCCTTCCAGCAGTCGCCATACCAGCAACGGCAGTCAATCGCACAGCTTCCACAGCAATCGCCATTTCAGCGCCAGCGTCAACAGCCGACGGGGCAGGGTCTCTTTGCGGCTCAGGGCAATCCTTTGAATCCACTGAATCCTTTGGCAGCACCCATTGTTCCACTTGGCCAGAATCCCTACAATCGCTACAATCAGTACTCGCAGCAGCAGCAGAACTATGTGCCCATTACTGCCTACCAGAATGAACTCAATCTGGATGGCAGCTTCTCCTACGGCTATGCATCAGCAGATGGCACCATGGCCCAGGCACAAGGATATGTCAAGAATCTCGGCTATGGCGAGGGCGTAGAGGCGCAGGTGAGTCTTAGAGTCACTTTTCATTGCAGTATTTTATGTGGCTCACATAATTTGGTGTGAATTTTAGGGCCTACTTTAAGGCTGACATTAAAATTTTCTAGTATTTATTTTATGAATCAAAAATGAAAAGATTAAAAAAAATTATAAAATTTAAATAACGATAGTAAAGTTGAAGTAAAATCGAAACAAAAAAATGATAAAAGAAAGCAATGCAAAACTCATTTTAAAGATCAAGAGAAATTATAGCTAGATTAAATATGATTTAATTATATAGTCAAACTTCTCACATCTGAACATGATTTATAAGAAAATAACTTATTTGCATAAATAAATAGTAAAAAAAAAAAAATATCTTGGAAAAGAAAGGAATATCTCCTTTTTGAGGAAACCATGTTACTCTAAGTATAAAAAATGGAAAAGTGGAAAATTGTGCTCCAATTTACAGCTGATTTACCACGCAAAGAGAAGACTCAATATTGATTGTATTTTGAGCAGGTCATCCAGGGATCGTATTCGTATACTTCGCCCGAGGGAACACCCATCACGGTGCGCTACATAGCCGATGAGAATGGCTTTCGGGCCGAGGGCACCGGGATACCAGCGACGCCGCAATACTTTGCCGGCGCTCAGCCCTATCAGCAGGGTGTCATTAATCCCAATTTGAATCCCTATCAGACGCCCTTTCGACAACTGCCGCAATCACCAACATCACCGTTTCGTCCCGTGACAGGACAACAACTGACGCCACTGCAGCAGCAGCAGCAGCAGCAGCAACAATTGCAACAGCAGCAGCGCAATTTGGTCAACTCTGGCCAATACCAGCCAGAACAAGGAATTAATTCCTTGCTCTCGGGCAACTTGCCTGCCCAATATGCGGGTCAGTTTGGTCAACAGCAGCTGGGCAACAATTTAACACCGCAGCAGCAGCAGCAACAGAATCTCAATCAACAGCAGAATCTTAACCAGCAGCAGCAACAACAGCAACAGCAACAACAACAACAACAGCAGCAAAAGGATCAACGGAATGAACAACAACAACAACAGGCGCTGATAACACAGCAACTGAGAGGCAGACCCAACCAGCTCGTGGATCCATCGTATGCATACAACCAGTACAACAGACGCTTTAAGAAGTCCTCCAAGATATGAGAAATCAATTGAAACTTTTTATATTGCTCAGATTTGTTCAGTATTCCGAAATTCATTGCGAATTAGTCGATTTAGTCGCATTCAAATGCATGAAATACATGCGCCTAAAAAAACCAAATCAATCATATTGTTTTATTAACCAGGGAGAGATTGACCATATTTTTTTGACACAGTAATCTCTGGGAAATCTTAAGTTTTAGCAGTTTTAATTACTAAGAGTCACATTAAAGACACAATTCAATTCTCAACTTTTATAAATTCCAATTCTCAGAAGTCCCTTAATGGAATATTTAAAACATTGTTGTTTTTTTTAGAAAGATGTTGTGTATTGGAATCACTTGTCTGCCATATATCTAGAAATCAAACTTACCACACACTTACTTGAAACACAAAAAAAATACTGAATCAGATAAACAATTTAACTGTTCGCCAATTTATTCTCTTCCTGCCTATTTTTTCATAATGGAAAACACACATTTTGAATTTCTTGCATTTGAATTTGTTTATTCTAAAGATCGATTGCAACAATGAACAGTTATCCAACACTGGCAAGGTTTCGTTAGCCACACTGTGAAAAACACCCGAAAACTCCGTAATCCCTATTGTCATCTTAAACATAAGTCGTAATTTTGATGATTCACTTAACGGCCGGGAAACTTAGATATATATTTAAAATAATACCGTCGGATTGCGCAGAACTTTCTTATGACCTAAGAGCTACGAGTATTTTGCTGCAGATTGAGTTGTGTCGAGGTTTCATTCGTCGATCTTGGCCAGGTCTAATAGATGTAGCCGCTCTGTGGATCGAATTCTCCGTTACCACGGCCGCCACCAGGAGAAGGAGGAATGTACTGCGAGCCAGGACCGCCAGCACCGCCGCCACCACCAGCACCACCTCGTCCTGCTCCACCAGCTCCTCCTGGCGCACCACCTCGACCGGCACCACCACCAAATCCACCAGCTCCACCTGCTCCTCCCGCACCAGCTCCGCCACCGAAACCGGGAGCGCCAGAACCTCCTGGTGCGCCACCTCGACCTGCGCTGCCTCCGAATCCTCCGGCTCCACCTGCTCCTCCGGCTCCACCTGCTCCTCCTGCAGCTCCGAAGCCGGGAGCGCCACCTCGACCTCCGGCACCAGCACCGCCTGCGCCACCACCGTAACCTCCCGCGCCAGCCCCACCAGCACCTCCACCGCCGGCCCCTGCCGCGCCACCACGACCTCCGGCACCTCCGAATCCGCCGGCACCTCCTGCACCACCACCATAACCTCCAGGTCCAGCACCAGCGCCTCCAGCACCTCCTGCGCCAGCACCACGACCGGCACCACCTCCGAATCCTCCTCCTGCTCCGGCACCGCCGCCGCCGCCACCGTGACCTCCAGCACCTCCTGCGCCACCACCACGACCGGCACCACCTCCGAATCCTCCTCCTGCTCCGGCACCGCCGCCGCTGCCACCGTAACCTCCAGCACCACCAGCGCCACCTGCGCCACCAGCACGTCCGGCACCACCTCCGAATCCTCCGGCTCCGGCACCGCCACTGCCTCCAGCTCCAGGACCTCCAGCGCCACCACCGTAACCGCCAGCACCACCTGCGCCACCACCACGGCCCGCACCTCCACCGAGTCCACCGGCTCCAGCTCCGGCACCACCAGCACCTCCTGCGCCTCCACCATAACCTCCACCTCCACCACCACGACCAGCACCTCCTGCACCACCTCCATAACCTCCAGCTCCAGCACCACCAGCTCCTCCTGCACCTCCTGCACCACCTCCGCGACCAGCACCACCTCCATAACCACCGGCTCCAGCGCCCCCTGCGCCACCAGCTCCTGCACCTCCACCGAATCCACCGCCGCCTCCTGCAGCGCCACCACGTCCACCGCCTCCTCCGAATGCTCCAGCTCCAGCACCACCGCCGCCGCCGCCGTATCCACCACCTCCTGGACCACCAGCGCCTGTTCCACCACCTCCTCCTCTACCACCAAATCCTCCTGCACCCGCTCCACCTCCGGCTCCGCCATATGATCCAGCACCACCGCCGCCGCCGCCTCCGCCGCCTCGACCACCACCACTACCACTCCCATATCCTCCAGCTCCTGCACCTGCTCCTGCGGCACCTAAAATAACAATAGTGAAAGCCACTCAAGAAGCAATTAATTTTGTAAAAATCTTACCTGAACCACCGCTGAAGCCACCGCCAGGAAGTGGCGAAATGCCCTGAGCTGCCAGTGCCTTCGCTATGGCATCCGGAATGGGCGGCGGTGTGGGTAGAGCCGCACCCGACGGCACAAAACCGTTCTCATCGGCCGTGTAGCTAATCTCCACCAGCTCACCCTCGGGATTGGTGTACGTGTAGGAGCCCATCACTGAGGGTATCTCGTTCTCGGAACCCTTGTTCTTCACAGTGCCTTCCTCCTGCGCCTTGATCCCGTTGCCCGTTTCATAGCTGAAGCGATAGTTGCCATCGCCATCGTTTTCGTTCACAAACGATAAGATTGGTATGGGTGGTCCGCCGGCAGGTGGCGCTGGCGCGGATGGTGCGCGTGGTGGCGATGGCGCCGCTCCAATCGGTCTACTTGGTCCACCGCCACCAGAGAAACCACCAAGTCCATTATTAATGCCACCCAATCCATTGTTGCCACCACCAAAGCCGCCACCGCCACCCGGTCCCCGTAGACCCGCTCCCGCACCACCACCCGCGCTGGCCGCACTTGCCGGTGGTGGCAAATAGCTATTATCCAGCCGAGCTGCCTGCGTCAGCGTCAACAGCGACGCCAGCAGCGCCTGCAAAGATATCAGAAATCCACGCAACTAGCATTACTAATTTATGCAAAAAAATGCAGTGGTGCATGTCAAAGATTCAGTGGGGTAACTTCACATTTGTATATGCCATCATGATGCACGACTAGCTAGCTATGCAGATCAGCGAGTCACCAATTGGGAGCCAAATATTCAGTTCCACACAGTTCAGGTGGCTGCTGAAGATCCAGACTAAAAAGGTTCTAGGATGGAGCCTATACTCAAATTTTAACTTGTTTTTGGCCGATCCTAAGTCTGGTTGGTTCATTTGGTTCATTTCAAGGTGATCAAAATGTACACAAAATATGTGGTTTATGCCACAATAAGAATTCAGTGGGGCATGTCAAAGCTTAAGTAAGGAAATAAGACAAGTCTATCAATAATAATAAATAAATTACATTTATATATGATTTATTATAATTTATTCCTGTTACTTTTGTAATTTCTTGGCAATCAAACTATAAATTGATTATTTTTCTAAGTTATTCATTTTAATATTAAATGTCTAAGCAAATAGTGTGAATATTTTGTAAGCAAATAATAAAAAATATTAATAATAAGTTTAGTTAGTTAATAATTATAGGCAACGTTAATTGCAATAATAAATAACACTTCGTAATAACATATGTTTACCCAAGGTCTGCTTGCTCTTTTTTTTAAATTAAAAATAATGTTTACAATTTATGTTTACTACTTTTTTGTTTTACTGAAGTTTTCAACAACAAAAGGTTAACAGCTGTCAGAACAGAACAAAAAAGACAAAGAGTTCTAAGACCTATTATTAATATAATAAATAAATGGAGTCATCAAAAAAAACAAATATGTGAATTTTAGCCAGTATTTTCAACTTAATTTATATACTCAAATCGAAGTCAAAAAGTTTATCAATGATTTTTAGAAGCTGTCATCAACTTGTTAAATTTACCAAATATGTTTTCCGACCTGCCATTTAATGTCACGAAACGGGCAGCCAAATTTAAATGAAAACCACATAGATCTTTAGAAAGACGTGCTCCAATATAAATATATATATATATATATATATATATATATATATATACTCAAACATAATGAATCATAGAAACATGAATACGAGTAAACTGACAGCTGGCATGCAAAACATTGGCAGACGACAGCAGCAACAGGTAGCTGACTGTCAGTCAGGCTGGCAGGCAGTTTGGCAGTCAGATTCTTTATGAATGAAATACTTAGATTATGGGGGATTATATTACGAATCGAGCCAAATATGAAAAACGTTTGACATTTTTACAATGCGCTCACGCTTTGCAGTTTTGATGATAGTTGATGTTGTTGTTGCTGTTGTTGTTATTGTTGTAAATGCTAAATAAAAAAAAACTATTAAACTATCGTCAGCAGCATCAAGTTTGTGGCAATAAAAAAACAAAAATAAGAAGAAAAACCTTAAAACCGGGTGGTGGAGTTGGGGAAGGAGTCGAGGTCTACGGACTGACAGCGAACTCTGATATTTGTGGATGCGCCTGGGAGTTGCAGTTGCAGTTGCAACTGTTGTTGTTGTTGCAATCACATTTCTGCTGCAGCGTGTGAACTATTGAAGAGGCATTGATGCCACAGAAGGTTAAGTAACCGTAAGTTTCTTTGTGCTAACTGTGGCCAATCGCAATTGGCAAGTGGCATGCTACCGATTGCCTGCTAGCCAAGTGTCAAGTTTAAGTTTAAAGCATTTAGTTAATTGGCCATAAAAACATAACAGCTTCATAGACAGCCTCAGTCAAGAAGCAATGTGAATCTTCATATCTAATTGACTCAAATAATTGACATTTAAATGGCCAAAAGTTTGAGTCATTTGTGCCTGCCTCTGTTGCATGTGTGCCCAGTCTGGCTGGGATCGACCAATTCGTGACCAAATCCCGGCCTGGATTAAGCGACTGTTGTCTGTTGCTGTTTGGCTGCCCCCGAATGTTGCAATACAACTCTCCTCAGTTGCTGTTGTTGATTGTAAATATAATTGAAGTAATTTCAAATGGGTTGATAATTGGGTCGTCGCTGCATAAATCTTAACGATGTTGATCTTCTCGTTAGGGGAGTGGGCGGGGGCGTGCACGATGCCACAGTGTTGCACAGTTGGTCTTGGGCAACTTTGCGTGATTTTTCATCAATGAGGCAGCAGACGCTTTTTGGGTTTTACTGATATTTTTAATGGTGTTTTAATCTATGCGTTCTACTGCAGCCTTTGGGCCATGATGTAGCTGCTGTTGTTGTTGTTGTTGTTGTCGTTGTTGGCCAGACAACATGTTGCAGCAACTTTGCAGAGTTGCGTGTGCGGGAAAGAACGGAAATAATGGATGGAAATTGGAGTCCAATTGGCCAATAGTTAGAAGAAGCGTATTTCGAAATCAGTAATCATGTATAAATTAATGTGAGAATTGAAAATTAATTAACAAACTGAATTTAATTTATGTGTGATATAATTCTTTATGTATTCCAAATCAATTGTCTCACAACTAATATGAAGACTGAATTAAAAGCAGAATACAGTCATGGACAATAAATTTTCTCAAAGATTGGAGATGAATTATTAAAGAGAACTAAAATAACAAACTTAAATTAACTAAAAAAAAAAGTTCAGCTCTGTCAATTTTGTTTAAACTGTTGGTCTTATGTTTTTTTTTAGTCCCAAAACCAAGTACGTAAACATTTAATTCTTACCCCTATAAAAATGCAATAATGTAAAGTTAAGAAGTGTTAAGAATATTAAATAAACATACTTGCATTTAAAGCCAAATTAGTAATTAAAAATTAGAAAATTATTTTCAATTGCAACGACTCTTTATCATTTTCTTACCTATCACAAAAGTGATGCTTAAAAATAAACTTTCAGACTATTTGCGGAATTCAAAGAAAATATTCTCATTGCTAAGAAACATATTCATACATATTTTAATGAGACAAGTCATTAAATTTTTAATATGATTTTAACTTTATTTTGATGATTTGCAATTTAAATTGCCTATATTTGTATCTACATAAAAAATGCTCAACACAATATGTAATTTAATTTACAATTTATTGTCACTTTAATAACTCACCAGTTTCAGTTGCATGATTGCCTGCTGTTTTTTAAACAGTCTGCAAGGATTTTAAAGGAGTTCGAGAACACAGGCACTTGCACACACACAGACACACTCGCACACACAAATCACAAAAACTATTGTCTCATCTACGTGGAAATCCTTTTTGTTGCAGGCAGGATTCTATCGCGAGTTGTGAGTTGCAAGTTGTGGCCTCGTCTATTGTCACGGAACTTGTGTGCCGATTGCAGCGCAGGTTCACCATTTTATATTGAAATGCACTACGCATACGGGCAGAGATCGCTTGGCGCCAAATGCAATCGAATGGAATGGAATGAACGAAAACACTGCCCAAGCAAAGGCTGAGGCTGGCGCTGCGGCTGAGGCTGAGGTTGAGCGGAGCTGGAGCTGGAGCGGCTGCTGAGATTTTGATACTTTATGGCATTTATTGCAAACTACTGTGGCAACTAATTTGAAATCTCTGGCAAAAAAAATTAAATACGGTTGGTCGAATTCTTTTCAAATTTGATTAAAAAGTACCTTTGACAAATAGTACGAATTAGTTGTCAATTATCATAAATAATTTCTAAAATTTACTTTCAGTCTAATGTTTAAATTCTTAAGCATTTAGTTTAGTTTTAAAAAATAGTGTAAATTAGTTGTCGATTAATTGAATTAATTTCTATAATTTACATGGAATGACTTATTCAAATTTTATTATTAATTATTTATTAACAATAAAAAAACACATTAAACAAAAGAAATTTATATGTTTTTTGATGTATTCTAATAGTTTATTTCTAGTTATCTTTATTTATATGTTTTTCTTTAGGTCATGTTAATTATAATTCGAACTCAAATAGGAAAATAACTGTTGCTTATAAATTATTACACAAAAAATATAAAATTTTTAAAGTTAATTTCAGATAATTCTTAAAGATCCAATGTTTTGCCATAGAAACTGTATTTTTGTGCCATAGTAAAAATGTGTGCAGCTGTGTTTGTGAGTGTGTTTTGTTGCAGCTGGCAAAAACAATTGCATGCCAAAAGGGAGACAGACACGACAGCTTCACCTTCGTCGTCGTCACCGTCGTCGTCGTCTTAGTTGTAGTCGTCATCGTCTCTGGTTGTGTGGCTACCATTGTGTTGGCGTTTGCTCAATGCAGTTTTTGCTCTCAGCACCCACCGTTCGCCACTCTCCCTCACTCATCACTCTTCGTTCTCCGGCGCATCTGCCAAATTAACAAGATGCAAACTGGCAGTTGCCAAGCTCCCATTTGCCCAGTTGGCAGTTGTTAAGTATTAAGCCAATCGATGTTGAACGACGAATGCTCTGATTGCCGATCAGCGCTCTCAACAGTACTCTGCATCCCATCCCAACCCATCCCATTCTGCCTTCCCATTCGATTGCACGATTTGCCCAACAACAAAATTTGAATGCGCTATTGCCAATTGCCGGCAACGCAAAGTATTTTAACAACTTTACAGCTTCATCATGAGACGGATGTCAATAAATCAACTAGCCCTTTGAAGCGTGCGCTGCAAATTTTTTTTACTTACAGTTTGACAAAAAACAAATTTAAAAAAAAAAAACCGTTGACCAATCGGAGAATTATCCATAGTTTGACCTTTTACTTCGTTTTTTTGACAGTGGTCATAAATACCATTAATATCGACAGCAACACCCAAAAGTCGCCAGCGGCAAATAAATTGCAAAAAAAAAGTTATATATACATACATATATATATATATATATCTATTTATTTATTTATATATATATATATATATATATATATTTATATATATTAATAACTTGACCCCAACAACTACCACGGAAAAGGGCAGCCGTTTGCGAAGTTTGCTAAGTTTTTGGCCACAATTGTGTCATTTAACTTTTCTATTGCCAAGTGCAACAGCGACAAAAAATACATGCAACAAAAATAACTTACATATATCGAAAACTAACCGTAACCAGCATGGAGATTGCTCATTGACATTTGAAGAATTGTTATTTGGTTTTTTTTTAGTGATTTAGAAAGGCAGCAACAACAATTGAAGACGAGCATTTGCTGCATGTTATCAACATTTTTTTTTATATTTATTTTTTAATGTTGTTTTTTTTTTTTTTGCTGCAATTTGAGCTTATGTCATTTTATATATTGGGTATATATACCTTATGAAATTTGTAAATTATGCGTGAAAATTGTATAACAATAATAATAATAAATATACAAAACTATTTTTTTATTCGATGACTGCTGAGTTTTGATAGCTAATAGCAATTAGATAATAATAAAATTATTATTTAGCTTTTTTGTTATAAAATAAAACCAACCTATTTTATAAAATAAAATATGATTGCAAATAATTTATTATGTTGTATTACTGTATCACACATTGCACCAATATAAGAGGGTTTCTCAAACAATACCCTCTGGTTGCTTCGTTACCACGATCTGTGTTCATTCACGCCCAAGCAATGCATTTGACCAATTTATTTATTCTACCTGCAATTTGAATTATTGAGCCAAACAACTGTGAGATACACACAAGAGCAACAGCAGAAAAGACAAACGACTTGATTTCTTGTCTTATCTTTTGTGGCCAACAGATGTCTGGCCAGCCAAGTGGCAAAAGGAATTTCTGCATGGCATACAGATTGTGGCAACAAAACGGTGCGTATGCGTGTTAAATGCCGGCGGTGCAGATGTTATTCATACGCAGTGTTGGCCTTGCCAAATTAACACACATTAGCACATAAATGAATTGCAGTCAAGCGCAATGCATACTTAGCTGCTGATCAATCGGATTTCAATCAGTTTTAACCACATTATAATTGACGCTTACGGACCTTAATTAACCGGTGACTCAACAACTCTGATGCAATATGTCTGACTGAAGATGATGATGACGATGTCGATGATGACGATGAGTGAGGCAAGACGAGGCAAGGCGAATGTTTGCCTCATGCTGGTGCGTTTTTCTTAGCTGTTGGTTTTTCCGTTATATCAAACAGTTCCTGTTTGAGAATTGATTATTTTTAGCGCAATTGTTGTGGCTATTAGTTCTAACTACCAGCTGTTGCCTTGGCTCGAAACTAATACAATTAGTCAATCTGTAGTATTCTTTAATTTATGAACACTCCATTGGGTAACCGAAAAGTTTATATCATTGCGGATTTAATCAATTTTATTTTTTTTTTACCAATGAATAGAAAAATAGGAAAACAATCAACTGGTGCCACACCCACTTAAGAAAAGTGAAAAGAGTCTTGTTTTGTTTTTTTTTTTTTCTTACTTTATTTATTAAAGACTTGTGTTGGTTTTGTAGAAATATTTGTGTGTGGAGGTGGTTAACTTTAAAGCTGAGGTGCTTACTCGCCCGTCATCATTTCCATGAATTCTGTAAGGGAAAGCATTTTCAATTATTATTATTAAGAAATGAAATAGATATCTTCAGTTGCAGGCAAGTAGATACACAGAACAAGAAAGGCATCCAAAAATAGACTAGAATACAAGGGCAGAGAAGTGTTGTTCTGTTCAAAACAGTGAAATAGTGAAACCCTGGGCATTTAGTAAGATTTATTTGCTGGACGAGCAAGGGAAGCAACGGAAGCAGTGGCGAAGGGGGGCGAAATAAACAAATAGAGTCGCTATGTCGTTTCTATTGGCCTGTAGCCAAATGCTTTCAGATGGAAGGCAGTAGTTGGAGGAGGGGTCTGTTATTAATTGGACTGAGGCTTACCATCGAAATCTACAGTGCCGGAGCCATCGGAATCGATTTCCTCAACCATGATGTCGAGTTCCTCGTTGGTCAGCTGATCGTCTAGTTCGCGCAAAATCTCCCGCAGGCAGGAGGTGGGAATGTAGCCATTGCCTTGTTTGTCGTACAAGCGGAACGCTTCGCGCAGCTCCTTCTGCATGGCCTCATCATCCTCCTCCACAATGAATTTGGCAGCCAGTTGCACAAACTCCTCGAACTCCAAGCGGCCCGATTCTAAACAAAAGAACACTTTGATTAGTATTTAGTTGGTATTGAAGTGGTTCATTACTTACTGTCCTCATCGACCTCGTCGATCAGCTCCTCCAGAATCTTCTTGTCGAAGGGCTGACCCATGAGACGGAGAATATCGGCCACCATTTCGGTGGGGATGCTGCCAGTCTTTTGGTGATCGAAACTGTTGAATGCCTTTTGGAGCACAGCAATTTGCTCGGGAGTCAGATCCTCATCCTGTAAAGCAATCAGCATGAGACACAAGTTTATCAAACAATCCTCATTCAACTCACGATATCCATGTTTGAGTATTCTTTTTTCTTTGCTACTCTTTGTTCTTCACCAGAAAGATCACCGCCAAAGACTGTGCGTCCAACTGATTTAGCATTTCTGCGTTTGCTCCAAGTACAAACAAACATACACACACACACACACACATATCTTACACCCACACACACATACACATTCACTTGCGCACACATTCACATCATCAAATGCTACATTCCACAAGTAACAAGCTAATTTATGGTTTTCAACAGCATTTCAAAAATAAAAGCGTACAACACGAACAACTATGACCATACACAAACTGACACACACACACGCACAGTACACATGTTAGGAAAGT
Source organism: Drosophila dives (assembly GCA_035042365.1). NCBI lineage: Eukaryota > Metazoa > Arthropoda > Insecta > Diptera > Drosophilidae > Drosophila > Drosophila dives. The sequence continues at coordinate 2,738,894 of JAWNLJ010000431.1, read as the reverse complement.
TTTGAAATTTTCGAAAAACACTGTAAAAGCATTGAGCATTTGGCTGTATTTACTTTGGTTCTGGCCACCAGATAACCAGCAAGAGTAATATCAATTTTTCTAGTGGTTTGCTAAGCTTAACGTAGAACACTGAAATTATTTTTATACTACACCGCAAGAAACGATGCATCATTATTGGATATGTGTGGAGGTTTAAGCTAATAGAACGCTATTAAAACGATAAACGAGCGTTTATCTGGAAAGGTTTTTAAAAGAAATTTTCAAGTAATAATACAGAAATAGTATTATATTTAAGAAAAACAGTAAAACATTTAATATGACTGGGAGATCAGACTATTTTTAGCAATAATGTGAAAATAGCAATTTTATCTTTTATAATACTCGAAATTTAACAAGAAATCACTACAGAAAATGATATATAATATGGTCATTAAAGGCATCTGTAGCGAATATAAACGACAAATTTAAATAAAAAAAATTCATAAAAAAAGATTTACTAAAGAGCAAAAATAACTATTATGAACTTGCTGAAATCGACTTAAAAAAGTGTAAAAAAATTCTCCGTGGCTAATTGCAAAATATTAGGCATTGATAAGATCGGAATAAAAGCTTGAAGCTTCTTTATTATTACTATATGGGTGAAGTACTAATTATTATATGCAACCTGTCTAGCTTTTCACCTTTGGACCTTTGGAGCTGACCAAATTTTCTTGCAGTGTGTAATATAGCGGCACGCGATGTTCATTGAATTGCAATAACAATGTCCAATTCATATAAATAATTTGAGAGAATCAATCAGTGAGGCGTCACGGGACACACATATGTAAGCATTAAGGTTTCATCAAATAATCAAATTGCAGTTAAACAAATTAATTATTTGGTTCTACATATTTCTACACCCACATACATAAAAATGTTCCGATTGAGCCACCCACGCAGTATTTTTTTGCTAGGCGCCGAAAATTTTATAAACGATTGAAAAAATCGTTTTATTTCCGTAGAGCTTCGCTGTTTAAAATTAAATTTTAAACGGCAATAAGATTTAATAATGCCTGGATAAATGCATGGGATTAATTGATTTATAGTTGCCATTAGGGTATTATATTAAATGAAATAAATATTCCCAGTGGTATTTAAATAACTAAAAAAAACACACACACAACAAATACATACATGTATTAAAACATTTGTTTGTATTTTTTTGAGGAATGAAATAAAAATATAGAATGGAAAACGAAAACTTGTTTATAAATTATGACAGCACCTATAGAAAAGAGAGAACTGAAAATAATTTTGACGTCATTTAGACATATTGGTCATTTGTTCTAGTTTAATTAGCTAATATATTGCGCTAATAACTTAGCCTGCTATCAATTAATTATGGCCAGCAGCTGCTCAACAGTTAAATAATACATTTACATCAACTAGTAAGTTGTTCTTGCGATACAAGATGCAGCCGACTATTTTCCATTTTAATTTCTACTTAGAGTCTAAGGTGTATTAAATCTGTCAGATTCTATTGTGTGAAAAACTAATTTAATAAAAATCTTTCTGTAGAAATTGGGTTTAGAGTAACGCACACTATGAAAACACATTCAAATTTTTCAAAGCATATATCTTCCATTCCATTTATACATCTTTTAAAATACACTTATTAGAATTTTGAAATATAACTTATAGATTTTATAGCGTATTTTATAGTTGATCGCATTTTTATTGGTATTCTTATGGCCAGTACACGCTCGCTCGATGGACAGCGTCGACATCTGCGCTGGCATTTTGACGTTTTGGCGTTTTGGAATCTTGGCATTCCCGCATGACGCTGAAAATTAGTTTACGCTTACACATTGTCAATATTTTCATGTTCAGTTTCTGATACGATTAGCTGCTACATGTTTCGGAAAACCAGAACAAGCCGACTGCGGCCAGAGCAACAATCTCTCACAGCTGTTTGCTGTTTTGACATTTGACGGCGGCGCACATCAGCTGCGAGATAACATTGCCTTGATCGTCGTTAAGATCACTTTTACAGCTACAGCCTAAGCAGAGGTTGCTCTTTCTTAACTGTGTAATTGATGTTGGCATCGGCGGCATTCACTTTGTCAACGCCAGTTGCCAGTTAGCATAATTGCTGCAAATGCTTAACAATCTATATGTATCAAGTAAAATACTTGTAACCCAATACAATAGCCATTTGTAGTGTCATAATTACATTAAAGCACGTTGAGATCAATTAATTTAAATGTAACTATTTTCGAAATATGTAAACACGAAATAGAGATATGTTGTTAGTTAAAATTTGTTGCATACTTTTTAGCTGAATAGTAAACAACAAATCTTTGCTCTTGAATCGCACAACTGGCGATTATTTATTTAAAATTAAAGTAAAAGAGTTACATTTTATTTTGTTGAGATCAGAGGATCTAATTTCAATATGTGAATAATAAGTAAATGTATGAAAATGATATATATTTATATAGCTGACTACAATGCTATGTTTTAAACAAACAAATTGCATACTTTTAGGCTGTTTAGTTAAAGACAAACTGTTTTAGTTTTTGCCTCATATTTATTACTTAAAATATTTTTTTGAAAATAGCTATTTTAGAAATAAAAATAGAGTGGTTACATTATTATTCAGTAAACAGCAAATAATAGTTACACTTTAACAATTTGAATAAAAAAATCGTTTTTCTCTTAACGACAAGTACAAATCATGTTATTATTCAGAAAATATATATATAAAATGAAAATGAAGCCCAAACAGAACTATTATTATATTAGCTTTCAGTTATTCATATTGAATATAAATCCGTAGAAACAAATTTATAATTTTATTTTATTTTATTAAATAGTATATTTATGAAAACAGAGTCCTTTTGAACTCAATGAAACTATTTCTAAACAAAAAATAATAAATATCCAAATGATTTTGTAAAATTCAGAGTTTTTCTCTGCGTGTATATACAAGACATACGTACAAAATGAAAACAAAAGTGAGACGACATTTTGGTCAGTTCTGCCACAAATATAACCACATCAGGTTCACGGCCGATGCTTACCACTGAATCCGAATTTGCTATTTATTATAGTTGTATATCTATCTGGCCACCACTTATGGAATACATAAGTGTCGATTTTGAAGTTGGTTTATTTGCAAATCAACAAAATTTGATTTCTTTTTGTCTCTGCGACACACAAAACAAATTAAATAATAAACGAACATAAATCTATTTGCTAAGATTGATTTGCATGCGTGATAATAATCATTTAGGCTGGGGATAAAAAAGGTGCATCCCCAAAATAACAGAACCACTAATTATTGCGAAACCATACAAATAATATAATTACGATATATGTATATATATATGCTTATTCATTAATTATACATTATACTCGATATTAATAAATAATCATTAATAAGCTTTTTGAAGGTTATATCTCTAGAAATTTAATAATAATATACAAATTTGGTGACAATCGCGCAGAAACTGTGGAATTTTTGCCAATTTCAAACCTTTGTCTGTCATGCACATTTTAGAATTGGTTCCATTTATTAAGATTCTGAAGTTTCGCTTCAGCTGGACGAACATTTCCCAAACCCATGTACTCAAATGTTTGGTACCAAATTTTATATTTGTAATGATATTCAAAGACACAAATTTTTAGACTGCGTATCTGTCATGATTCGTTCATAATAATAATTATGTGGTGGGGGATGTGGTGGAGATTAAAGGGGAGTTAACGTCAACATAATCCAAACGATTCAGGATTACTATCAACAGAGTAGTCATCTGGCTTAGGAACACGGGTTGGCTTATTGGCGTAGGCCAATACCAATAGGCAGGAGAGGAAGATCTAACAATTTAGGTATTTTTTTTTTTAATTATTTTAATTCATTTATTGTTAACCAAATATTTCTTAGTGGTTGTCCTCAAGAGACGGGTGGGATTTGTTCCACTCAATGGCCTTCTTGATGGCCTCTGGAATTGGTGGTGAGGTTGGTAGGGGAGGGTTGGCAGACAGTGGTTGAAAACCATTTTCATCGGCAATGTATGTAAGGGCTACACTTACTCCCTCAGGCGACGTATGACTGTTCTCGCCTTTAACTACCCATGTATCACCTTGTTTCAGTTGACCTGATTGACTTGCCTTAATGCCGTTGTTAACCTCTAAGTCGAAAGTAAAACTATCCACGTCCAACTTGGCATCGTTTCTTAGGACATCGACGTCCTTATTGGCGTAGACCAATACCAACAGGCAGGAGAGGGCGATCTGTCGTGGAAAAATAAAAGATTTAATCGAGTGTTTCTGGATGTGATTGTTATTCAGGATTACTTACAATCAACTTCATGGTGTTTACTCAGAAAATTCGAAAGACAAACTGATAACCACTATTTTGAACTCTATGCTTTTATACAGACTGTCCCGAAGAGCCAGCGATGTTTAATTTTCATTAAGTATGTTAATATATTATAATATGCAATACTAATGAACTTAAACAAAAAATCTTTTTATCTTGTTTCTGCTATACAACGCATTTCGTTTTATCTCATCTATTCCCGTTTGCCTTATAGCGGAAATTCATATGCATATGCGACACATACCATCTGTCAACTGAATAACATGCATGAACGTCATAATTATTATTTTTTCATTTTGATGATTTTGTAAAATTCAGAGTTTTTCTCTGCGTGTATATACAAGACATACGTACAAAATGAAAACAAAAGTGAGACGACATTTTGGTCAGTTCTGCCACAAATATAAGCACATCAGGTTCACGGCCGATGCTTACCACTGAATCCGAATTTGCTATTTATTATAGTTGTATATCTATCTGGCCACCACTTATGGAATACATAAGTGTCGATTTTGAAGTTGGTTTATTTGCAAATCAACAAAATTTGATTTCTTTTTGTCTCTGCGACACACAAAACAAATTAAATAATAAACGAACATAAATCTATTTGCTAAGATTGATTTGCATGCGTGATAATAATCATTTAGGCTGGGGATAAAAAAGGTGCATCCCCAAAATAACAGAACCACTAATTATTGCGAAACCATACAAATAATATAATTACGATATATGTATATATATATGCTTATTCATTAATTATACATTATACTCGATATTAATAAATAATCATTTATAAGCTTTTTGAAGGTTATATCTCTAGAAATTTAATAATAATATACAAATTTGGTGACAATCGCGCAGAAACTGTGGAATTTTTGCCAATTTCAAACCTTTGTCTGTCATGCACATTTTAGAATTGGTTCCATTTATTAAGATTCTGAAGTTTCGCTTCAGCTGGACGAACATTTCCCAAACCCATGTACTCAAATGTTTGGTACCAAATTTTATATTTGTAATGATATTCAAAGACACAAATTTTTAGACTGCGTATCTGTCATGATTCGTTCATAATAATAATTATGTGGTGGGGGATGTGGTGGAGATTAAAGGGGAGTTAACGTCAACATAATCCAAACGATTCAGGATTACTATCAACAGAGTAGTCATCTGGCTTAGGAACACGGGTTGGCTTATTGGCGTAGGCCAATACCAATAGGCAGGAGAGGAAGATCTAACAATTTAGGTATTTTTTTTTTTTAATTATTTTAATTCATTTATTGTTAACCAAATATTTCTTAGTGGTTGTCCTCAAGAGACGGGTGGGATTTGTTCCACTCAATAGTCTTCTTGATGGCCTCTGGAATTGGTGGTGAGGTTGGTAGGGGAGGGTCGGCAGACAGTGGTTGAATGTCAATGTCAATCGACTCGGCATCGACTCTTATGTTTTTGGCGTCATTATTGGCGTAGACCAATACCAACAGGCAGGAGAGGGCGATCTGTCGTGGAAAAATAAAAGATTTAATCGAGTGTTTCTGGATGTGATTGTTATTCAGGATTACTTACAATTAACTTCATGGTGTTTACTCAGAAAATTCGAAAGACAAACTGATAACCACTATTTTGAACTCTATGCTTTTATACAGACTGTCCCGAAGAGCCAGCGATGTTTAATTTTCATTAAGTATGTTGATATATTATAATATGCAATACTAATGAACTTAAACAAAAAATCTTTTTATCTTGTTTCTGCTATACAACGCATTTCGTTTTATCTCATCTATTCCCGTTTGCCTTATAGCGGAAATTCATATGCATATGCGACACATACCATCTGTCAACTGAATAACATGCATGAACGTCATAATTATTATTTTTTCATTTTGATGGTATTCTTTAAATTAATTTCGTTTGATTTTGTCTATATGATAACAATGAGATTTACTCTTCTCTCTTACGCACAATTGGACTCATATTGCAATATGAACATAAAAATCATAAAACAGGGAGTAATTTTTTTAAAGAATTATAAAAACGATTTTTTATAATACAACATTCTTGATCATTCGCGTATTGCTTTGTTATAATCTCCACTCCATCCTCGACTTCAAAACTCTGTTTAATAAATATATATATAAATAGATGTAACTTTTATTAATCAGCATCAAAACGATTGATAGAGTCATGTCGATTAATCTGATTCTTGCCCCAAGTTAAAAAAAAATATAAATTTTAATTTATAGAAATTACAATAGCCACCGTAGATGTTTGGTATGCAATTTCCGGTGATCTTGTATATGTTGATTCTTGTTTTCATCTTTGGCATTTTGTCACTTGGTTAACAGGTTCCGATTCGGGCACCATATATTACTCGTCGAATTTTTAATTAGCAATGAGCTTTAGATATGCATATTTAAATGTTATTTGATGACCATGATTTACAATATTCAATCTTAAAAACATACTTAAATATGAATATTTAACAATTGGCCTTGATATTTGTACCGTATGAATATTTCAAAGTTACTGACGGTAGATTAAATAAATTCGGTGTTATCTGATCGTTAATTAAGACAGCTAAGATCATGTATATATATTTGAAACTAATGAATACATTTTGATATTTTATAGATATTTATTTGTTTATTTACCGTCAACTCAAGTCAGGCGACACAAATAAGACACAATAATAAATAACATTCCAAATAAAATGTTTAACTAAATCAAAATTATTAGATAATAAATTATAAAATATCTGGCAGTATTAAATGCAAAGGAGTTTAACATTTGTTGCATGGATTGGTGAAAACCCAATGAGACCAATAAAGTTTCTAGTGCAAAGAATATTAATTATTATTAAATATAACATTTACTGAGATATCAGGAGCAAGACACGATGAAAATATTTATATTTATAGTTTATGCTCGATAGATCGCTTCTGCCTAAAATGCGCATTCTAACACTATTAAATTTGATGTCCAATGTATCAAAACCAACACTAAGACGACTAAAAGGTAGAAGTCGATCGTAGAAACCCCGCTTAGCTCTCCTCATAACAACCGGCATATCCGACTCCACCTTGCGCATCATTCGAATCACAATTGCAACCCCGACTTTTTTAATAAAATATTTTACTTAATATATTCATATTTTTATATTTTACAACATAAAATCAAATAAAATATATGGTTATAAAAAGAAAAGTATAAAACTATACAAAGACTCGGCTCCTTATACAAGTACTTCAACAACTTGTGATAAGATTCAGTATTAAGTTTCGTAAAAAAAAAATAAAAACAAGAATAATATTGGAAGTCAATGTAAATACTTTATGTTAGTTAAATTAATTTACCGCTCATAAGTTTTTGCACTGCTCGGTCAAATTTTCTGAAATTAGATACGATTTAGTAACAGCATTAATACAAATAATTAATAACTTACTTTGAGGTCAATTGTTCACCAGGAATGTAGAATGGATTACAAACAGCATCCGTATAGAGCATGTGCAAACTTCGAAATATCTGTAACAGCATAAATAAAGATAATCAATTACTGTAATCGAAACATACCCCAAAACTATTAACACCTACCACACGCACTTCGTTCTCACGCAAAGTGACGTTGCACGAATCGATGACGACGATGAATTTGATTCGGGAGTTAGTCACATATCCATAGCTAAAATTAGAGGCAGTTTAATAATGGAATGTGTAACACAATGTCAATGGCACTACGCAGCTCTCACATTTTGTGATTTTCCGTAGAGAAAAGTAAACCCAAGTACAATTCCTTTGATTCTGGTGCACCCTTACCGATTAGGCACTTTTCCTCCACAACGTCAAGTGCTGCATGTACATGATATTGCAGATCCAATTCGCGCTCCAAGTCAGATGTAGCCAGGTACAATGGTGCATTCTAGAAGGTTTTTTTTGTTGAAATTAAATGTGTAACTAATTGAAATAATACCGACCTCTTTGCCAATAACAGCAATGCAAAATGCCATTGTTGTATCGAATGCAGCTTATTATTGATTTTACTAAATTACCATTAACAGCTGTTAGTATACAATACTGCCAACTCGTATTAAGAACTGTGTGACTGGCCTTGTCGTCGTAAATAGGGAACGACAAACGTAGAAGAAGAAACTGAAACTTGTACACTTAAATTAAATTTAAAATGAAATTGTAAACTTAACTTTAATAGCCTGCTAAATGATAGACTAATACTCTTCTTCAAATGGAGCTGCCGATTGCGCGAAACAATTACAATTGGAACGACCACCCAGGTGGACAGCCACAGGTGGAGGAAATGGTCTACGTGCAGTTTGTCAACACAACAAATCACACCCTCAATTTGTTTTGGACTTCCGACATTAATGCGGACTACATTTCATATACATTAAAGCCAAAGCACAAAGTTCCCATAAATACTTTCAACACACACATTTGGTTTTTTCGCGACTACTATACGGGCGAATACATGCATGTGCGAAGAAAACGATTATTTTACCCGGTGCGCATACGCATACCCAGAAATCCAAAGCAACCAGAAGAATTGCACGATGTGCGAAGTCAAATATTGATACAGCTACCACTGCGCACACTCAAGGACATGTGCCTGAGCGCGATTGCTAAGCGGATAAATCGTAAGTGGGCCAAGGAGGCACAGCAATACATCAAGGGCTTTATGATACCCACAACGCTGAAGCATGAGTTGCTCGCCAAGCTGACCACCATTGAAGCTTACACGCAGGAGTTTAGGCGTCAAGGCGTCATAAATCAGCGCAGGAGGGATAGCGCCAGCTCCCGGCAGTAGTCCATTGGCCATCATCGCCAGGTTTAAGGCTTCTCATGAATTGAGGGGGGGAAAAAACAGAAACCTACCTGCCTTAATTGCAAAATAATTTAATAAGATTTGGATAGATTTTTGTAAGTTTAAGTTTTCTTTTTTACTTATGTACAAATTGGCATGCATATATTTTTTTCTACAATTGCATTGTTTTGGTTTTTTGTTTTTGTAATTTATCATATAACAGAATGCTTACAATTAATGTGTGTTTATATGAATCTAAGTAAACAACTGGATTACGCTGACGGATAACATATATATATATATATATATATATATATATATATATATATATATATTAATGCGTCGATCTCTAGCTGCTTTTTAAAACTGTTTATAGTCTGTGTTTTTCTGTATATGCGTGTGTGTATCATATAAACGGTATGTAAATGTGTGAATACAGTTATATATCAATGTTATATAAGGCTGCAAAGTCTTCATGTCGAACTCTTTTGTAACCTTAGAAAATTTAACAGAAACGATGCGTTTTCATTTCGATTAGGTGTGTGAATTAATAAAATTGATACAATTATTTTCCGAAAATTTTAATTTGTATATTTGGACGCACCTCTTGTTATGAGAACTTTTATTTACCAACAATCTTATGAAATTGGTCAATAGAATTTTATAATTTATAATAAAAAAAAATTGTGTTGTACTAATTGGTAATGTTGTATTTATGTAAACCCTATTTGGAAATGGAAATTACAACAACAGAAAAGAACTAAGTGTTTGGAATTTCGAACGAACACTGTTTCAGAAAATATAAATACACATGACAAAAGACATTACTCAAACAAATAGTACAAATTACCTAAACAAATAGTACATATCATTTAAAAAATATAGTACATATTATTCAGACATACATACAGACATATCAAACAGACCAATTTTTAGCCCAACTTTTAATAACAAAAAAAATCACATGCGTCTGTGGAAAGTAACGCCATAGGTAAAGCACAATACTCTGGTAGATTCGGATCAACTGCGCGGTTTCAATACTTGCGAGTGACGCGCTCCAAGCTATCACCGATTGAACCTAGATTGAATGGATAAATAAAACTAACAATTAGACTATAGATCAATTAGTAATTATTATAAATCTCTCATTGTTTTGATTGTGTTCGTGTGTATGAGTGCGTGTATGTTCTATGTTGGTTTTTGTTTTATTTACCATCAAAGTTAAAGTTCTGCTTTGTTTTATATTGAAATGTTAAATCAGTCGATTGCTTCCATATAAAATGACGCACTGTACGCAAATCCATATTCGGATCAACGACCTATAATTACAGATAAAGATGGTGTACATTGATAAGTTAGTTTATTACTTCAGCAAGTAAACTATAGCTTCACTTACCACATCGTTGCACCATAACTCAATGCGCTCCTCCGCTGGAAGCTGAGATCCCTCCGAATTGGCATCGCTCTGACTATTTTGTAACGAGTTGTTTGCGTTGCCACCACTGGGAGTTGTTTCCGTATTGAGCACCTTTTCCAGAACATGCTCGCACACCTTGCGGCACTGTATAAACTCATTGGCCACCAGACGGTCCTGATAATACATTCATTTCATATATTAAATACGATTACTGCGCCGGCGTTTGGTTGAGCTTACCTTTTTGGTGCGCTCCGGCTTGGTCATCTGTGGATGTGGTTGCAGGAAGAACGGTATTTTCAGGAATTTCGGTATATTCCTTTCGATGACAACGTCCGTCACCCATTGTGGCGCCGTCTCATGAAGCAGCGTACTCTCACTGTCACCGGCGGCGTCGCGCACCAACAGACGACACACTGTGCGGCCTCCGACCTCACTATACATCAAGAGGGGTTAGGATTAGGCGATAAAATTTACATTTGTGAACATACAAACTCACCTGAAAATGACTGGCGTGTGTTTGGGTACTTGAAAGTAACCATTGCCGCGCACATCGGGTTCCATTTCATTCGGCGGTATACTGTGCGGTGGCGTCCAATACTCAAGCAGTGCCTCTAACAACAGTTTGCCATAATTTATCTGCAATACGTATTTCATATTGTAATTAAATAAATCTCGCAATCTAGACACCAACCTTGATCTCTGTTGTCGGATCATCGCATTCAGGAAGGCCGGCCTCTATGGATACCCAGGCCGAGAAGCAATCAACCTCCTCTTGACCCAAAACTATCGTTGGCATCTGCACAAAACAACATTTAACGATATATTTTTAAGATATATATAAATACAAATAACTAAATTTAAAACTTACGCCAGTTTTCAGGTCAACCGTAAACCAATTTGGAATATAGACGTGTTTATTACGCTTCACAACTTCCTTGTCATATTCGATGGGGCCGAGTTCTTCTTTTTTGATCACGCGCAGTACGTCGTAGACGACAACTTTATCCTGTGAGTCCTTTGTTATGATATATCGTTTGTCGTTCAGCACAGTGCATTCCTTAATAGCTGCACCACCTTTAATGCAAGCCACTTCCGTACCACCCAGCGTCCACTGAGCATCCATACCACCAGAGCTGAGGGTGCACTTGTCATACATGGGCAACTTCCAGCAACGGATGTCCGAGTTCCAGGTGGTTGCCCACACGCCAGTTTTGTCGATATTATAGCCGAGACTTAGCACAGGTGCATTTTCCTCGCACACGAGCATCTTATTGCTCGGATTGCGCAATTCCGTAACAATGATGTTTCGATCCCTGCTGCCCGATATAATATACTGGAAATTTTCGCTCATTAGCAGCGACCACACACCCTCCTTGTGCACATGTATCGTCTGTATGCAACGCTGCTGACCCAGATTCCACACCTTGATGGTGCCATCCGAGCTGCCGGAGACCACCTGATTACCATCGGGCGAAACAACCAGACAACGCACATTCTCCGTGTGCCCGCGTAATTTCATGCTACGCATGCACGTACGTGGATCCCAAATGCGCAATATGTTCTCTGTCGAACCGCTGACAATGACAGTGCCGGAGGGATTCATGGCCAGGCTGTATATAGAGTCCTTCGAGCCTGTGAGACTAGAGGTTGTAACGGTGTTGTTGCTGGCAGTTAATGCTGTAAGCGTATTCACATCCCACAGAAAGATAGCTTTATCCAGGCCAGCACTGGCAACCTGTTCCCGTTCCTTGGCATATGCCAGTGCCTGCACATAGTCCCGATGGGTCCGCAATGTCGACATACAAAAGCCTTTGTGGGCGTTCCATACTTTCACAGTGGTATCACAGCTGGCGCTGATCACTAAGGAATCAAGTTAAAAAGTTAAAAAAAAATGCACAGCAGATAACAATTACAAACAAAATTAGCTGCGAAAAAATATCTATTCTTGATAAAGGCAACAGACCGACGGAGGGCCAAGACTATACAGACTAAGTGCATATTGAAAATAAAATAATAATGCGTTGCTCATCTCGTAACGATATCCCCTCGACTGCGACTTACAATTCCGGCCGTTGCAGCAGAGTACAATGTCATTGACCCAATCATTGTGGTGTTCCATCGATTGTATGTATTTCTCGTTGGATTCCGTGCGCGTATTCCACACACGTATAATGGCGTCACGACCCGCCGAATACAACTTGCCATTGTTGGAATCCAACTGCAATGCATTCACGCCGTTCCGATGCTGTTTCTCCTCCGCGTCTCGTATCACAAAGGAAACCTGCAAGTCAAGTGACAAAAAAAAAAACAATATATAACCAAAATAATAATATGAAAAGCAAATGAAAGCTCCTAATTCAATTAACGGGTTCACATGGTTAGGCGCATTTTGTGTGCTTAAGTGCCCACAGACGTACCTTCACGCCATCATGCCACCATGCCATCAATCGAACCCGGTGTTTCTTATTGGGGCATCCGCATTAACTCACCTGCATTTTTTTTCGTGCCTGGCAAGTTTTGTGCGTCAACATTTCTTACACGGCCCGAGCTGAAACTGTAGTTGTTGCGTGTATTTTGCGGTTTCTTCACGTCGTGATGATTGTGTCCTGCTGCACATTAATTACGTGCATTCATAAATTTCTTATCCTACTTGCAAAACTTAACACTTTATATGCTTTTCGGGCAATGCACGATATTTGGTCGGTGCGATAAGGTGATATCGAAACTTCTGATACATAAATACAATTCTATTGTTTTCGACCAGGTGGCAACGCGTTGACTTTGAAATTGAGACATTTAAATCACCTGTGTGGATGTGAGACAAAAATTTATTAAAATCAATACCAATTTGAAAATTCAAAAACAATTTTTGAGACTTACCAAATACACACACACTCTTAGCACTTTCCACAATTAGTTGTAAGGCATAGCCACTATGTTCATAGTCCCGGATTTCGGTGGTAGCATATAGCATTTTATAGTGTTATTTGTGACACTTAAGTTGTTTATTTGGGCAAAAAATGTAGAAAATATTCCAGTAAATATAACTAAATATAAGGACAAAATTTTTTTTTTAGTTACAGGCGGCATGTAAACATGGTCTTTAGAAAAACCGGCAGAATTGTATTTTCATTTGTACGCTTAACAACACTGTTCTTTACATAACTAGAGATAGTCGCCTTTTTCGCATTTGTAGCAACCAAAAGTCAAAATGGCAAGCACACAAAATAAAGACGCCTGCACCATTTGCGAGAAAGTCGGCCTGAAGCCCTTCACCAAAGACAACGTTTTCAACTATTACATACCATTGCACGGCCTCGTCAGCTATGGGGCACTTAGCGTCAACGTTATGAATCCGCAGATTGTTCCGAAGCTGTTGCCCAAAAAGGATCTGACCAATGTCTTTCTCATTTCCACCGTTGTGGGCAGCGCAATCTACATTTACGGCCGACCCCATTTAAAGGGCGTTAAGAACGATAAGCGTGCAACGTACGCATTGCTTAGTGCCACACTTTTTAGCATGGGCTCGGTGCTCGCCTGGGCGTTAATCAAATCTGCACTGCCAAAGGACAATTCACTGCTGGCCACTATAGCTGGCTTGAGCACTGGTGCCGCAATCGTGAAGATTGGCACGGACTATATTCACGATCTGGATAAACTGAAGAACTAAATGAGGCAACGCAGGCGGAATTGGTAAAAACGTTTCATGTTGTAGATTAGTTTTTCTAAACATAACAAGCGCTGCGCAAAGCAATAGTTTTGAGGACGCAGAATAAAAATGAATAAAAATTGATTTAGTGAAAATAACCAAATGTGGAGTATTTCTTTTGAACATGTTGATTGCGAAAAAATTCAGAATATTAAAATTTGTTTTTATTTAAAATTAAATGTACCTTTAATTGCCATCTCTTAACTGTTAATAATGCTTAACAATTGAATTGTTATATATTTATATATATGCGTGTGTGCTTACTCGTCTGTATTAATTTACGTGTATGGGCGAAAACGTTCATTTCATATATTAGCCCAATTTCAGTAAAGTATATCTTAAGCGCCAAATACTTATTTACAAACTTTATCTTGTTAAAAACGTTATACAAATTGCCTCGGCGACGTTGAATTGACGACTACGTTTATAATTTTTATCATTTTTTTTTGTATTGCAAAAAACATACAAATTACTTTGTAAACTTAATCTTAAATATGCATACATACTTTACAAACATACAGTGATCATCAGTGGCTTAACTATATACGTTCTAATCAATATATATATGACAAAAAAATATAATAAAAATCATCTAAACATCATAGTTTACGATTGTTTTCAAATTTCATAATTATTGCGCCGAAAAATTTGAAACAACTAAATTATGAATACATATTGCATTTACAAAACACAACGGTGCGGACAAGAAAGAATTATAAGCATGATTGGAAGATGCGAAGCGATTTCGATTGCAACTATTGCATTATTGCGGTCGTGCAACAACCACAACACTAAAAGCCTTTTCCATACTATGTAGTGAAGGATGCAACGTTTACCACTTCGATTCAAACTTCTGGCTGGTGTCAGATAAGACTTTACTGGTACAAGCTGCTACCCACTGCACTGCACTGACTGCTGTCTCTATCTCTCTAAATACTCTACTGCACTTTCATTTCTATGCCGAGCACATCGCGTAGTTCGCGCAACTCCTGTGGTCCCTGCATAAGGCGCTTAACGCCGCGTGGCAGGCCTCGGCACGATGCTAGATTTATTGAGCTCATGTGGACACAATTCGTGAGTATTTCCTTAACTGCCTCCTCCGAAACTGATGAGCCGCACAGATTCAAGTGCCTGTGTAAAACAACATGGATTTGTAACTTGTGCATTTAATCGTTTATAGTAATTAAATGACTTACGCCAATGGACTCTCGCTGCCTTTCTCGGCAAGCGCACGCAAGGCATTATCAATGGGATGCTGAACATTTGCCCAGGCCAAGTCCAGCTCAATAAGACTATGCGCCCACTTCGACGCAATGAGTTCGAGACCAGATCTGTAAAGAATATTTCTTACTAATTAATAATTTGAACACGCTACGAGCAAGTCTAGTTGCATACCCCATATCCCGAGTGACCGAACAACCCGATAGGAATAAATGCTTGATATCCCATGCAGGCAACCGTATAAGACTCTCGTGCGTCAGACGTGTACAATTGCGCACATCCAGCAGCTTTAGCTTGGAACTGCTCTTCAATATGCGCTGCAAATGATCATCCCCTATGATGCGGGATTCATCGGTCAGAGCGGCCACGGATAGCTCCTCGAGATTGGGAAAGCCGGGCGAGTCCATCTGAAAAAGTCTGACTTAGTAAGGAAACACAATCAACACTGAAACCCATACAATCTCCTGCATGCTGGCCGTGCTTGGTGTTATGTGTGAGTTGGTTACACGCAGCACTTTCAATTTCTGACAACCATGCTGGAGCTTCTCGATATACAGCACGCCGTGCGATGTTGCCTGTGTGGTCACGTTTGAGAGATCTAAGAGCTCCACATTGGGGCAGTGCGCCTGAAAGAACATTTTGTTGATTAATTAATAATAGTAGTTATTTAGAAATAGAAATTGGAGTTGCCTATGAATTAGAATTAAAGCATGGTTTTTTCAAGCAACCGCTATATACTAATTCGTGAGTTGAAACGATTCAAAAATGTATTATATTCCTCACCGCGAGTACGCTGACAATATTGGGTATTCCAGCCAGACGGTTGTGTGCCAAATAAAGATGGGTCAAGCGAGAGCCCATGGTCTGCAGTGCACTGCAGAGGGAGTTAACGCCCACAGCGCTCTTGCTAGCATTCATTTCAACCTAGAATATTATGATTTAGATATTAATTAAAATTAGCAACAACATTTACTGCAGCCACTTACATTAATGGAGCTCAAGTCTAAACGCTGTAATTTTTTCATATTGTCGACGAGAAATGACAAATGATCCGAAAAGAAACCTTTCCAACCAGATAACGTAATACCCGTCAGATTCGGACAGCCATTGGACAGTTTTGTTAGAAAGCAATTAATGTCTGATATCTTAAAATTTGCTACAAGTAAAAATATAATTATCATATCATAATTAAACATTAGAGCGGAATCCAAGCCACTTACAAACATTCAATTCGGTACAGGCACTACAGCGATTGTCCACAAACCACTTGAGTTTGAGTTCTGTACGATACTTTTCCTTCACCCAAGTGGTCAAGTCCATTGTGCGCCACAGAACTGGCCTGAGCGAAACCTGCCGCCATAACGAGCACACGCGCCCCAGTTTAAATAGTGTGGGCAAACAGCCCTCCGTATCGATAATATGTTCAAAAATCTACAAAAAAAAACGAAATTACACATTAACTATAATTAGGATGTGTTTAGGCTTTGCATTGTTGGCTTACACGAAAGAGTACTTCTTCAGGTAATTTCTCAGCCCACACACTCTGCTCGCCAGGCTCGTCATCGCCCTCTGACTGGGCAGCAGCGCTTGTCGATGACTTCTTTTGGCCATTATTGCTTGTTCCGCTGCTGGTTTTTTTCTTGCGCGGCTCGTACTCACCCTCATCGCTATCCTGGGGCTTTGGCTTGCGAACTCGTTTACGTGCCGGCTTAGATGTAGCTACTGATCTTGGCGTTGGGGGCGCTGGTAATGCGCCTGTCGATGCGCCCACTGCCAATTCGGCTGTAATCGCATCCGACTTTTTTATGCACAGTCTGATGCCCATCTTGTTGTCACTGATCTCGCTTTCGTACATGGGCAAGGTTTTTGGCTTCCGTGCACGTGACGCGCGCGGTGATATTGAGGCCGAATTGTTTAGTTTTTTATTAAGTGCCGTTACCAGCGGTTTGCCCGTCTTTGGTATGGTGCCGTTGACAGTCGTTTCCGCCTGATCTTGTGCCAGCTCCTGCTTTGGAGTTATTTCCCTTTTTGTAGGTGTTTGCTCTTTCTGCTGCAGCTGCTTTTTATGTGGTTGCTCTGCTCCTGCATTCGGTGAGCACTGACCCTCAGAGGCTGGCGAGCATGAGGTCGATGTGGCCGTATTCGTCTCATCCGTTTGCGTTTCCGACTTGGGCGGTGATAATATATTCTCGGGTATGGCTGCTGCTGCCCCCGTGGTAGCAGCACTTGACACTGTTGCTGTTTTTGTGGTTGTGGTTGTGCTTGTGCTTGTGGTCGTCGTCTCAGCCGCCAGCAGCTGTGGTGGCGTCTGTGATGGGGTCGACGGCGTCAGCGTATTGATATCCTCGGTGCCCGCTGCGCAGCTCAACTGCTTGATACACAAGCCCTGACTTCGGTCGTGAGCCCGCACCTTATCCGTTTCCATGGGACTTGATGTTCCTTCTGGCTTAAATTCTTTGGCTGCCTTAACACTTGCCACATGCCGCTGAACCTCAGGCTTCGCTACATCGTTTGGGTTTGGTTTTGTCGCCGTCGTTTCACTCATTTCCGTGCGGTCGTCGAGCGAGTTTTCTTTCGTTTTTCTGCAATATAAAATAAGTGAGAAAGGTAAATACGCGCACTAGCCATCTTCATTTTAGCGGCCGGGAAAATCGATGCCAGGAATCAACACAAAACAAACTCAGCCCATTTTGGCGGTTTTTCTCTGTTCTCTATACGTTCTCATTCTTTGGGGCTCTCCCATAAACAACACAGCTCAACAACTCAACATGCAGTCGTAAATTTCACCAGCCACGACAAATTACATATGTATTTTTTTGTTTTTATTTTTATTCGTTTGTTCGCTTTCAATAAACAAGTTTCGGTTGGGTCACACCGACATATTGATAACCTGCTATTCACCTAGGATTCGTATCCACGCCGGCAATTCGGTTCAGGCCAGCTCTTTACACAATCTTATCGCATTCTGATAAGGAACATCGTTTAATTAAGTTCAAATCGGTCGAGATACATGTTGATTTTTCACTGTCGTCGATACGTTGCACTCATATGCCGAACTCGACAATTGCGTGCAGGGTGCAATAATCGGCATTCAACTCACCACTTCAAGAGAGGTAGGTACACAAATATATGTTATCTGCGTACACGACTGCTTGCGTTGCTCGCACTCACTGCGGTACTATATAAGCGTTTCGGTGTGAACGGGGCGGCACTATTTGTATGTTTGAATTGTTCGATTCGGAAGAGATTTTTTTCGTTTGGCGTTCATGGAATTTTATTCGCGTTTTGCTATCAAAACTGTAGGATTTACATTTTTGCCATGCACTTGTGGCACTGGACACTGATAGATCACGGCATTGACAACAATTTAAGCACATTTAACACCAAAATGCTATGAAAACTTAATTTTAACCAACTGCAACGACGTAGAAACCAGAGCAGCGATGTTGTTGTCGTATCGATACGCGACATCGATAGAGGAGTTGTTTTTCAGCCAGTGTGGCCAGCATATTGCCAAGGTAAAAATACCAAATCAAGCACTCAAGCGCGCTAATTTAAGAACATTAAGCTTTTGTTTATTTTTTGAACTTCCTTCGATATTATCAAATTATTTGCAAAACCTAACTTAAGATATTTACGAATAAGCTAATATTAAGGACATACAGACAAAAATTCCCAAAAGAGTTTCTTAGTATTCGTAGTTTGAATTTGCAATCTCTGGCAAAACGGTAAGATCCTTGTGGATATCAAGCCAGCGTTTAGCATCATTTGTCGTATTCTCGTATGTCCTGCCGAACTTGTACAAATGTCCAGGCACATGACCCGCATAGCTGGGATTCAGGCCATGTGTCTTGTGATAAATAATAAAGTGTCCAACGGGCGGACACTTTATAGCCGGCGTGGTCAAATCCTGGCCACAGCACCAACTGTCCCACTTCTTCTTGTACATAAATTTCGAGAAGCTGCATAGTGAGTTGTGCGTCAGCACCTTGGTCGACTCCCCAAAGCGGGTCACAGCCATTGGAATGTGAGCGCCATAGCCATTGATAATGAACTTATCCTTATCATCATCGTCTAGGAAGTGTGGCGTGGTGAATTTGCTGTAGTGGATTTTCTCCGTTGTTGGCGGACACTTTTCCTCCTTGATACCCTTGCAACACCTGGTCACTGGTACTAACGGTGCGCGATAATGTGATTGGGGAAGCTTAAACAGAGATAGAGATAAAGTTCAAGGATGCAGTTTCAAAATGAAAACTCACCAATCTTTCGTTCAACTGGTGTTCGAAGAGACCTCGCCCGCTCTCAAGAAGGTCCCGATGGCGCAGCGTGCGCTTTTCACAGTTGTACAACTGCATTAGTGTCTCGTGCTGTGCGACGCCCGCTGTGGCGGCGGCCACATAACGTTTGCCGGTCTGCGTGAACATGTTGGGCACAAAGCCCGCATAGCCCGGTATGATGGGATGTCGGTAGACGGCGTCCACAAACTCAACGCGATCGTGCAGAACCTTCAGCTCATTCTGCGTGGGGTAAGCCTTAAGATCGGGCTTCGCGTATATGGGCGCAACAATTAGTTCAGGTGCGTGATTGCTGCATGGATCGATGAGCAGCTTGTGCGTCTGTTTGCCATACGTGCTGCCAACGCGATCACGATTCTCCGGGCAATGGCCCGTATAGCTACAATTAACAAAGGACTATCAGGCGGATACTAGTAAACCCATTAAGGCAACGCTTACCCTGGCACTAAATGCGGCTCGGGAGTTGTGGTTCGTTCCATTTTGTGTTTGAAATTATAGTAACACTAACAATTTGGAAAAGCAAACTTTTTACTTTGATTTAATTTAACTAAAACATTGAAGCAACTTTTTTTAATATATACAATTATTTACACAAAATGTGGAAAACTCTGTATTGTGGACGAGTAAATTAATGCTGACTTGATTCCGGGGAATATTTATAAGGAATATTTGATTTCAAGATTAACAATATTTCCAATTTGAAAGTAGGACAAGATTATCAGACGCCAGCAATGCGCAGCATTTCCTCAATACTAATAATTTTTTCTCGAGGCTTGCCCTTGGCCCGGCCAGCCGCACACTCGTATTGATCGATGCGACGCCAACCGTTCCAGGTGACAATGGACTTGTTGGTCGGCTCAAGGCCCGGTTTGAGTGCATCTGTATCAAAGGATTTGGCCGCAATGTCCTCGCAAATGGTTTTTGCAACGGAAAATGCGCCATTCATGGTGGTCAGTATGACGCCAGTTGGTCCAGTACCCAGCCAGCCAGCCACATACAGGCCGGGTTCCACACTTTTTGCAGGGTTGTCCATGAGCACGCGTCCTTGCAGATTGCAAACATGACCGCGGTGCACATCGAAATTGATGCCAGCATCGGCACAACTGGATTTGTAGCCAATGCTTCGCAGTATTAAATTTGCGGGGAGGCGTTCTGTTGCTGCGGTGGCCACTGCAGCATTCTCCCTCAGTTCGGTTATTGCAAATTCCATTTCATGCTCGTTAATCGCTTTTGGCGCACGTAGGAAGACGGGCAGAAACTGTTTTCCACTGCTAGCGGAAGCCTTGCGATTGCTCTGCTCACCCAGACTCTTTAGCATCAGTTCGGTTAGACGCTTGCGTGGTCTTTGCAGTTTATCCAGCTGATCAGCAATGCCTGTGGGTATATAACTCTATTAACTATTCGTTCGATCATAATTTAAGGCATTACCCGTAAAGTCTTCTGGGCGCCAATATGTGTTCACATTTGGCAGCTTGAGCATCTCGCGCAACTCTTTGATGGTGAACGCGGCCTGCAGTGGACCGCGACGTCCCACCAGATGCACCCGCTCCACTCTGCTGCTAGCGAGTGCATCCAGTGCGTACTCAGTTGTATCAGTCAGCTGTCAACGGCAAATCGAAGCAGATCAGTTGTTGATTAAATGGATTCACTCATTCACTTACCTTCAGGCTGTCGAGTGGACTTAGAAGAATGCGCCCAACATCAACGGCTACATTTCCCTGGCCCACAATAGTCACATCGCGTCCACTCAAATCCGGCTGTAATTGCTCGGCCCCGGGAAGACCATTATACCAGGCCACAAACTTTCTGGCCGATATGACATGCGATTGCTCCTCATTTGCCAGCTGCAGTTCACGATCCTGATCCGCACCATAGGTGAGCAGAACTGCGTGGTAACGATCGCGCAGCTCTTCCAGGCTTACATCTGCTCCGAGCGTTACGTTACCAAAGAAACGAAGTCGTGGATTCTCAGCTGTCTTCGTAAACGTATTAATGACGTTCTTGACCTCTGGATGATCGGGCGCAACTCCAAAGCTGGAATGTCGAATGGAATTTGCATAATGGCTCAAGTCATTAGTCGATAAGTGTTAACCCTCAATCCACATTTAAGATCTACATATATAAAGACCAACTATCATTTCCGCCCCAAACTCAGTTTTCACTCTGCTCAATATGTGGACGACTGGTGCTCTGCTCGCGGCATGCCTCTGGCTGCTTTGCCAATTATTGCTTGTTGCTGCAGCAACACCGGCTGCAATCGGGGGCCTCAATCAAGTGGGCGGTAAGTAACAGGCGCTCTAGGATTGTTTGGATTTCTTACATTTCTCTCTTTCTTTGTCCTCATTGTACAGCTTACTTCAATGGCATCTTTCGTTCGATTGTGGGACCGCTCTTTGGGTCTGATGATAGTGCCAATAATAGCACAAGTGATTAGACTATTACCCTTTTCTTTGTCTTTTTATTTACTCTTTGCAACGCTTACCGCACCAATCCAAAAGGCACCGGCAACTTCTCCACAATGTCCACTGCACAATCGCTCAGCTGTTTGAGTAAATATTGAGCAGCATAGAAACCGGCGGGGCCAGCGCCCACAATGCAAATACGCTTTGTTGCACCTATTGTCGCCTGTTGCACATTTTGTGTTTTAATTGCACCTGTACTAAAGTTATTGCTGTATATGTTTAATAGTAATTTTCGTCTCGAATATATAAAGTTGCGTGTGAAATGCATGTTTTGTCCAAGAAGATGGTTTTGTAATTCTGAAATAGCTCAAAATCAAAACACATTGTGCAGTGTGGCCGTTCGCAGGGCATAAAACTAGTGGCAGCACTGGCAGCAACAGTGCCGCTTAATTGAAATTAGTTATTATTGTTTGTATTTTATAGAAAGCTTTGTCCAGAATTTTAAGATGTTACAAAATCAAGTCGCAATGGTTACAATGTGACCGTTTGCTTGGGATAGTAAAGGTGGCTGTTAATATTAAATTTGAGCGCCCACTTTTTTCTAGATTTTTGTATATACTTAATTGAAATTTATAACGAGTTAATTTGTGGTGATTTTTTAAAGAGTGCAGATTAATTTTTTATTGGTGGTGCAAGACCAACCAACGTTTGGCATCAACCGTGGACCGTCCAAAAGTGTGTCCAACATTGTAAATCTCGCCAGGCACATGTCCGCCATAGCGGGGCAGCATACCAATCACTCGTGGATAGATGACACCATTGGTGACCGCATGGGAGCGTCCAACACCTGCGCTGCGAATAGGAACCCATTCGACACTGCGTCGAAAGTGCATGTCGTCCTTGGGATAGCACCAGGCTCCGGTGGGCAAATAAAAATCAAAACCACCTAACACGAAATCGCTATTAAAACTATTCACAAAACCTATTTTTATAACTTACGATTCGAATATGACATTATATTATATTTTGAGTTAGAGAGAGTGTGTTGCCTGTGATCTGTTGAGAGGAAACAAATTCGAGAAACTGAGCCTTGTCGAATTTCTATTGACGGAAGTATCTTCGACAAAACGATTTATTTATTTGCCATGGCAACTAGACATGGAGTGAATCACAGCCGTAGTTTTTATAGGGTGCTGACAAGCCATAATTGATATCTGTTGTCTAAAATCTGGAGAGGGTAAAGCAACAAGTTTCCTGCCCGTCACGAAATGTCATGCTTAATGGGTATTGTTCGTGGTAATAATTTAAATTTTTTGTTTTTGGAATTAAACACGCAGTGCACAATTTCAATCTAGTACATAAATATAACTTTTATATTAGATAATTTGCATATGGAGATGACATACAATCTATTCATTTATAGGGAATTTATATTTTGATTATCATTTAACAAAGTGTGCATCTCTATTTTGCTGTGCTGTTATTGTTGTTGTGGTTGAAAATTTAATATAAATTTCAAGACTCGGTTGCAAGTATTAGATGCTATATCCATACGTTTCAATTTGACTTCTTTGTCTTTTTCTGCTGTTTGCTCTTGAGTTTCTCCTGCTTCTTCAGCTCCTTCTCCGTCAGTGATTTGTACAGCTTGAACCCGAAGAGAGCTAAAATAGAGCCGAAAAATAAATAGTTATCAAACATTGACATTTAACTTTGGGCCAGCAATAATAAGTAACCGAATACTGAGACGACGATAAATATGACTGCTACCAATATGGAGGTGGAATAGGTTTGGGCAATATTTGCATGTTGTAGCAGGCGACGCTCAATGCCAGCTATGGCATTCTGAATAGGGCCCTTCATCTCGCCGAGGAACTGATGGCGATCGCTCTCCGTCAGCGATTCCAATTTGTTTTGCAACTGGTCTATTTTTTGTATCAGATCTTCGGCAAATTTGCTATGTGGCCCCGTCTTTGCCACAATCAATTCGACGGAGCTTTTCAGCTGCTCAATTATGGATTCATCCGTTGAACTCATTGTAAACGTTTAAACAGAAATATAGGGAAGAGACAAACCAGCATGGATTGGTGGCCAGTTGGTGGACAATGTGCACACTGATATGCCGCAAAAAGCTTTTAGATTGCTTCTCATTTTTTCGTGGTGGATTTCTGCTTATCTTATCGGAAATTGAACACTAATAAACTAAACAACACGGAATTGTTAACAGAGCACGCTAAAAACAGATATACAAAAACAACATAAAAAATAATAGTATAAAAAAAAAAACGAACACAGTTAAGTGTGAAAATATTTGAGGCGAGGGTCGACTCTGGAATCGAGCTTACCAAAGACGATCAAGATGAGCGCAATCATCACAAAGAATACAATATAATCCCGGGAACTGTGACCCGGCTGTCCATATTGTTTCATGAAATCTCCCGGCGATGGTGCTTGGGGATTGAAGATGCTGTCGCGCAGCTCTTCACGCTCAGTATCCGAAATGCCCTCCATGGACTCAACCATTTTCCAGATGTCTTCGGCACTGGGCATTTTAAAATCGGGACTACCGGGACCACCACTACCCGGTGGGGGCATTGCGAATCCCTGATCCCCGCCAGCTGCTGCCGCAGCGGCCACATCCTCGGCAAATGCCCGTTGGTTAGCTGGATCATCGGCCATATTTACTATATTATGATCTTGCTTTCCCTTCAACTAGTGCGATTGCGACTAACGACGTGTTTGTTTAACGTTTAATTGTGTCTACATATTTGGGGCGGAAGTTATATTTATGATCAGAAACCTCGAAAAGGCAAAATATTTACAAACTAGCTAATTATGAACTGCAAATACATTTTTAACATGCAGCAGTTTTTTTTTCTTTTTACTTAACATTTAATAAAAAAATATTTGGCACGTTTGTGTTAAGAAATGAAAACAAAACCATGCAAATGAAAATAAAAATCATTGAAAAAAATTCCATCTATTCAATTGCCATGAAAAGAGCAACGTGGCAACACTTTGCGAGAGAGGTGCGCTCTCTGCTGTCTTATGGCACTTTAGACGAATGCAATCAAAAGCAGTCGTGGCCGAGTGGTTAAGGCGTCTGACTCGAAATCAGATTCCCTCTGGGAGCGTAGGTTCGAATCCTACCGGCTGCGAGAGTTTGACTTCTTTTTTTTTCTTCTAATAAGTATTTTAAGCTAATTTTTTCTATTTTGCAAAGAGCGACTCACTTTGAATAAACTACGAGAATAGACTTTTAGTGGGTAAGCGCTGCTAACGTGTTGCGGCTGCTGCTGCTTTCGTGAACTGAACGCTAAATTTCAAATCTAAAATTTCACCTATTTGTAATCAGTACGCTTATATTTAATTATTTGTAAGATATACTGTGCAATTGTTGTTATTTGTTTTGCTGCGCTATGTATTTTTTTTATTTTTGTTAGCGTCAGCATGTTTTAAAAGTAGAGCCAATATAGAAAACCTCAACTACAGGTGCGATAAGAACACTTAAGAAGTCCGCTTATCTGTCGAACTATATACAAAATCATGTAGCATATGGGGTCAGCATATACAAACATTTATATTCTCATAAATATTTATTGACATGCACCTTAAGCTAATATATCAAGTGATATCATTAGTTTAATGATCTAATTCCAAATGGAAACTGGCTAAGACTTAATAAATTGTTAAATACTTTTGTATTAATATATTTTTAGTTATTTTAATTATTGAGTGGAGTGGCTAACTGTGTTAGCTGGCTTCTCTATTATCGGACTGGCTTCTTATCACTTAAATGGTTGCAGATAGCAGCAAGTTGAATACGTACGCAAAAAGGACAGGAAATACAAAAAAAGAAGCGAATTCGGTTAGAGATAATTAGAAAACATGCTAAGTACACGTAGCAATATTCAAAAACTAAAGTTTTCCAAATAAAAATCAGAATAAGAATGCAGATAACGACACTGAAACTAGCTTAGCAGAGGCAGCGAATAAGAACAGCGAGGGGGGATTTGTTTTTAAGGGGCAGCAGACAAATTCTAGTTTTTTTTAGTGGTGAAAGTTATTTTCTTTTGGTGACCCAATTGAAGTGTGTCTTTCAAAATGTATATTTGGTTTTTTTGGTATTGCATGCATAACGCAACATAACAAGAGGATGGGATTGGTGTCAGAGGGTTATATGCATCCGCAATGGATGCGAGAGTTAGAAACTCACCTGCCAAACCAAAAACGACGACAGCCGGCACATAGAAGGCTAGATTCGGTATCGACTGCTGGAAGGGTGAGCCGGCATCGGTTAAGTCAACCATTGTGTAAAAATTGTACAATTTAAACGAATTTCGTATTGGAAATAACTAAGGCTAATTTTGTGCTGTTCTGTTTTCGACGCACTTTCAAGTTTATCTCAGAAAATTGCCTAAACTCGATTCAGATGAAAATAATCTTACTAGCCTTGCCACCTAATTTTAAAAATTTCAATGGTTGCCATGTGCTTTTTTTCAGTGCTGTCAATGCTCAACGTATAGCATTTAATCGTTTTTCAGCATTGGCTTGTGACAGCTGTTCATTGTCTTGCGAAGCGACTACAAATTTGCGAGAAAAATACGCCATTTTTTTAAAACCTGAGCCAAAATGAAGGTAATCTACAATACTCTGTTCAAGCGTACCTCGGCCTACGCAGTGGCCATCATGGCATCGGCGTTCTTCTTTGAGCGCGCCCTCGATGTTACCTCGAACACTATCTACGACAGCATCAACAAAGGCGTAAGTTTTGCCGCTTATGTAAGACAACATTATGGATTTTGAGAACATCTCGCATTATATTTTTTTTAGAAACTCTGGAAGGACATCAAGGGCAAATATGAATAGATCGGCGATACTTCAGCAATGCAGTTAGTTATATAAAAAACAATGATAAAGAGCTCTTGAAAAGTACCGTAAACAGCACGAAACCCAAACAAAATTGTTTTTCTTATTAATTATTTTTCCTGGATTCATTTTGTTCGGATACCTGCCAAGGCTTCTCGTGCCTGTAGGCATCCCAAGGTTGGGTGTTTGGCAGTCTGCTTGGTTCCTCAAAGCTGACGCCGTTCGCTTGCACTGTTTGAAGTAACTTTTCCAGTTTGCTGCCGACCACTGCCTCCACGGTGCAGGTCATTTCAGTGATGCCAGCCTGGAGGCATCTTTGGGCCAGCACTCTTCCCAGATTCACATATGCAGAGGTGTCGTTTGTTTTATATAAATGCTGTTTGATGGCCCATTCCGAGCTGCTGGCACTGAGAACGGTGCCGTTCTCGAAATGCTTCACATCGGCGCTCACATAGCGTCCGCTGCTGCTGATCTCCAGTGTGTGCCAGTAAGAACGTCCAGGTTTCTCCAGGTGATAGCCGCTGGGTTTGTAGGCTATGCGTAATCTTTCCAGATTGCGAGGATTGCGGTTGAGTACACAGCTGGAAATATCGCTGGCCGGCGTGGTCAACGCCTTTATCTTGTGCAGCACACGGGCGGAGGTGAGTGGACGGGCGTTACGTGACATTCTTTACTTATTTTTTTTTCTTTTTAATTCACTTAATAAGAAAAATATTCAATTGCTTGTTCAATATTTTTCAAGAAGTGCTTTTTTGGTTAAACAGCTGGCAGCACTGAATGAATTCTGTGTGTGTGTAAACGTGACTTGTGAATGGCAAATAGGTGCACAGCTGTTTCGGCCTTGTTTACATTGAAATTTTCTTAATTATTTATATTTCTTTTTGGCATTTGGTTATATTTATTGCTTTAGTGGCAACTAAAATTCCCACAGACATGCGCTCTTCAGCCAAAGTGAGCCCTGGGCACCCAATTACCTTGCACGGGCCTTGATTGGCAATCATTGCCCAGCTGAAATTGAATCTGCAAGTCTATAGTTGCAGCGCAAGTCACATTTTTGTGCATATAAGCGCTTATGTAAAACGTGGCTGGAAAAAGTACATAAAGTTCAAATTCGTCAGGATTATAAATAACTAACAAACTGAGTGTTCATCATGCTGTTGGCGTTTTGTATGAGTTTGCGAAGAATGCAGTCCAACCACGTGAATTTCAATGCCATGCGATATTTGTGGCAATTTCATCGGCAGCACCTGCCACACAGTACTTATGGCCAGCATGCCACTTACACACTGGGCGCGAGGGTAAGCGACTCAATAAGCTTAATCTAAATCTAATCATAAGGTCAAATATCAGTTTTTTTTTCTCTGTTTCATTGATTTTATTTTTATTGCTACGCGTGTTTTACGCTATCTCACCATGGTGTGTGTGTAACTCACCACGGTGACCAGGGCTGCGCTGTCATTGGCGCGTCTATTTAAATGCGCAACGCATTTGGTTTTCGCTCTTTCTCTCGCACTCTCTGGGCAAATAGCTGCAACGTGCTTTCACTGCAACTGATAAGTGTTGACTGATACCGCTAATGCTCCTCTGTTATCCTACACTCTCCAGCTTCCTCTCTCTTTCTCTCTCTCTCTCTCTCACTCTCTCTTGAATGCCGCCCCTCACTTGCCCTTGTGTGCCACCTGAACAGTGAGCACATTTGCACATTTGGCCAGAAATTGTCAGTTATATTTTCAAGTTGACGTCGCACGGTTGTCGCTGTGTTCCCATCCGTTTGGGTTCCGCCAAAATACAAAAAAATTGATTCTAGTATACGAGATGAAAAGAAGAGCACAAATTCAGTGGCACAAGCGACATTTATGAAATCTAATTGAGAAACTGCACAATACGCATAAAAGTTATTTTAAATTAATTGAAAGCGATTCAATTTACAAACTGTTTCAATCTTTTCGCTTAATGGACTTTGAGAGGCATTAAAATATAACCTTTGTATTGAGAATAGTTCCACAGTCGACACCCGGAACTGAAAAAGCAGCAGCAGCAATACATTTTCGTTTTAAATGATGAGTATTTAAAACTTGAAGTTCTATTTAGCGAGATAAGTCTGTACTTGTTTTACTTAGTGTGTATTTATGTCGCTTTGTGTGTGTATTTGCTGCTGCTGCTGCACAAGAGAAAAACATGCAAAAGATATGCAATTCCTCTCTCTTTCTTTTGATATTGCTATCTCTCTCTGTCTCTCCGTCATGCTCATATTTCACTCACGCAGTGCGCATGTTAGTTGCTCAAAATTCCTGTGGGTGCAAAAAGAAAATAAAATAAAATAACAAAAAAAAAGTAGAAATTAACAATTGGAATTGTTGTCGATGACATAGCAATTTAGAACTTCGAATCAAAGCAAACTGAACTGAAAGCATTGAAAAGTTGCCTTCGATATTTGTTAAGTACGATTAGATTAAGGCCACCCCAAGGGCTGCTGCTTGTTGGACATCATGGTTAACTATGCTTCCGCTAATTTGCAGCATTACGTTCAAGCCCCCGAGGCTCGCCGTGTGTCTGATGAAAGATCCTCGCAAGGACTGCAGCAACAGCAGCAGCAACAGGATAACTTGCAACTCAATCTATTTTCGAATGGCGTAAGGCCGCCAACGAGTAAGGAGGAATCAATTCCCAGCCAGGACAAGAGCAAGGACTCCACATCATCGAGCATGTCATCGGACGTGCAAATTCCCTATCCCATAGACTGGATATTCAAACGGCTGCGCACCCCCTCCATGCTGTGGTACATTGCCAGTCAATTTGTGATTACCGTCGTTAGCGTCTTTTCCAAAATTGTCCTAGGTAAGTGACAGACAGACACATATACACACGCACAGACATATACATTTATATATATATATATATATATATATATTCATACCACATGCAACTTGCGCACTGACAACTGACCTGACGCAACAGCAAATGCAAAGCCCTAGAATAAAGAAAAATTACATTTCATTCTGTTTCCTCAAAATAAATATGCTCTGCTCTCTTAATATATGTACAATAAATTTGTATAAATATGAATGCATCAGAAACGTATATATTTATATATATATATGTATATTTATATATATATATTTATTTTTGCAGCTTACCTGTGCTTGACCGATTTTCATTCCCTTGCATATGAGTAAGCATATGTAAATATATAAGTTTATATAGCTATGTATATATATATATATATATATATATATATATATTTATTTATATTTACATTTTTTGAAATGAAATGTGAAAAACTGTATGATATATATATTCTAGTTCAGCATTAAAAACCATGTTATTTATATTTGTTGCTTTCGTATTTTATTTTCTACATATTTTTAAAGTAGTAAAAGTGTGGAATATTAATTTAATTAATTTTTAATTTACCTTCCGTTGCCAGTATTTATGAACAAAACTCAAGTCCACAACAAGGAGCGACTGATAAGGGCGGTAACCGCACGACCCAAGGGCATACCACTGGTAACCGTCTCCAATCATCATTCCTGCTTCGACGATCCTGGCATCTGGGGAACCATGCCCGCCACAGTTATATGCAACACATATCGGATAAGATGGTCAATGGCTGCACATGATATCTGCTTCACCAGAAAGCTGCACGCTATGTTCTTCATGTTGGGTTAGTTAATCTACTAAAAAAAAGTGATTTATATTATTTATAACTTTGTTGAAAAACAGGTAAATGCATACCGGTTGTGCGTGGCAGTGGTGTCTACCAGGAGGCAATAAATCTGTGCATAGAGAAGTGCGCCTTGGGCGACTGGGTTCATGTGTTTCCCGAGGGTAAGGTGAACATGACCAAGGAGGAGCTGCGACTGAAGTGGGGCGTCGGACGCATTATCTATGAATCACCACAGATACCCATCGTATTGCCCATGTGGCATGAGGGCATGGACACTGTGCTGCCTAATGTGGAGCCATACAGGTTGCAGTGGGGAAAGAAGGTAACCGTTAACATTGGCAAACCGCTGGATCTGAATGAGTTCGTGCAAAATCTGAAGGACACTCGAGTGCCAGAGCCTGTGGCGCGAAAGCTCATCACTGACAAAATACAAGATGCCTTCCGGGTAAGTTCCGTAGCTCCAAATATCCGTCAGCATTGCATAAATATTCGACTTAAATTTGTTGCAGGACCTGCGGTCCGAAACCGAACGATTACACGAGGAGCGCTTTTAGCGGGGGTGGAAAAAATGGTGTAGAATATGCATATAGCTTATTTATTTTTAATTATTAAGCCCAAAAAGAAGCCTCCATATAATGTTCTCGTTATTAATTGTATTTACCACTATATATTTTTTTTTACTCGTATATGGGCTTGCATGGATTGTTTAAACTTATTCAAAACTTCAACTATGTGCAAGTTTACTTTAAGTGAAAAGATTATAAATTCATTGGTATAAATAAATATAAAAATATAAAGCAGTCTACAATTTTGAAGCACTGTTCGCAGTATTTATTTTAGCACGGTGGCAACGCTGTTTCACTCCAGCTGTGAGTGCAAACAAACACCGTTAGACGTTGCCTACGAAATGTGTGTAAATTAACAATTAACAATTATCTATTTGGAATGTTAAAAACTAAAATTTGTTATTTTTTTAACAGGTCTTTTTTAAAGCTGGCCAACAAGGAGAATGCGCTAGTGCTAACCACGCCAAAGCGCAATGAACTGCTCAAGGATGGTCCATCTGAAATTCAATTGAACAGGTTTCACATTTTAGGCCGAGGAGCCTTTGGCACAGTTTTCAAGGCCATCTATCGTGGTACAAATGTAAACAAATATAAAATTACATTTACTAAAGTTTGATAATTTTTAGACCAGCAAGTGGCATTGAAAATTATAAAAAGCAGCGCCATTGACACACTGCACAATGAGGCACACGTCTTAAATTGGCGGCACAAGAACATTGTGCGTCTCATCAAATTGGAATCGACTCCAGAGCTTGGACTGCTCATCATGGAACGTACGAATGGACTGTGTCTGCAGCGTGTTCTCGACACGATTGCGTTGCCCTTAGTTCACCGAGTGCTGTAAGAGTTTGTTTCAGTTAGTGTAGTATTAATTGTAAACCCTGTAATCCCTCACAGAATGACGATGGATATTTTGGCTGCATTGCGTTATTGTCATTGTCAGAACGTGTTGCATTTGGATGTAAAGCCACCAAATGTACTAGTTGCGCTGGGCACCAAGCCAAGCGTCATTGGTAAATTTGGTCAAATGAAACGCAGCTATTTATGCAAACTGTGCGACTTTGGTGGATCCATTCGACTGGACGACCCTTGCACTATTCAGCGTAGTGCAAGAGGCACACTTCGTTATATGTCGCCAGAGGCGTTGCGTGCGGCACCGTTGAGCGGTGCCTCTGATATTTATTCGCTGGGAATAACGATGTGGCAGCTACAGGCGCGCCGTTTACCCTTTTACACGCTCACCTGCAATGAGTCCATTGCCTATCAGGTGGTAAAACTTGATCTGCGCCCAGATAATTATGATCTGCTAGAGACACTCAAAGTGGGCTCCTCCGAGCATGCACCTTTAATTGGCTGCTATTGTGCCGAAATTGGGGCCAACTCTGAGGATCTTATTTGCAGCTATGTGAATAGAGTTAATCCACAGTTAGATGTAGTATTGTCGAGTGATTTGTACACGAATCCGAATATGTTGGCACGCCGTAATCTTAACTTTGATGTCACGTTACATGGCCGTGTGCAGAAGCGGCGGAAGCAGCGCAAGCAGCCGCGATTAGCCCACTATTTCGATAGTCTATCGACGGTTTTTGCCACGTGCTTGGAGAGTGCATATTGCGATCTGTATAGGAGCTGTTGGCACAGTCAACCGGAATTACGATTGAGCGCTCTTCAGCTACAGAAAAGTCTGGAACTGATTCTGGCCAAGTGCCTAACTTAAGAATCTAAATTATTCGATTACCTAGCTAATATAATGTTTTTAATGTTTCAAAGCGTATACGTTTTATGAGTTTATAATTATGCTTAAATCTATGTAAATTGTTTTTATTCTTTTTTGAAATTATACACTGTTTTTAGCTAGATAGATAAGTAGTTAATAATTTAAATTGAAATTTATTTGTTTATTACCTTTTAAAAGTCAACAAAATACAAATTAAGTTTTTTTTGTTGGTTTAATAATTTATTTTTCGTAACTTTTTTATTTTGTACTTGCTACGCTAAGAAAATACATTTATAATGTTTATACGAGCTTAAATTTATAATTTCTCATTGCGTCGAGCGTAGTGCGTTTGCTATATAAATCGTAATTAGGATGTGATGCAAACAGAACTAAAGTCATCATCATATTGTTAGAGTTCAGTTCACATCGGCCACTACTTAAAGGGACTAACTAGAGAGTAGAAGAAGAGGTTCGCCCAGTGACTTTTTTGGGTTTGGGGTTCACTATGTATCTATTTACATGTAGTTGTTATTGTTTGTTTTACGTTCGCTTCGAAACCATATATCATCTATGTATCTATATATGTATTTATATATCTATATATCTATATCTGTACCTACTATCATGTGTACTTTATATGCCTTTATTTTGTATTCTTTTGCATCTGTTTTTTAGTATTTTCACCCAATACATTCAAGTTTCCAACTGTTCTCTGGAGTTCAACTATTAAGGTGTATGTGTGTGTGTGTGTGTGTGTGTGCGTGCAAAGCACTCTACTAACTGTTGATTTGTTATCTAACAATATTCTAAATACATTTTTGTTTTTTGTGCGGAAGACTACAATTTTTGTTATATTCGTTTTAGATTAGTTGTTTCAAGTTCTGCTTTTTCTTCAATAGCTAATAGTTTCATTTAATAGTTCTTTTGTTTTTTCAATTGCTGGCTATTCCGAAGACATTATCAAATATTGTATACAGATTAAATACATATATAAATATATATATATATATATATATATATATGTATAAATATATTTTAAATAGTTCGAAATGCAATCTTCGAATACATAATCGTCTCGTTACGTTGCTCTACAAAAGCGTATAGAGCACGTCGAGCCATTTGTGAATACTTTTCGGGAACAATTCTAATAAACATTTTCAAAAACTCTTATCTATATGTATATATATAGTTGTGTGTGTGTGTTGTGTGTATATACAATTTAAATATGATGTATTCGTAGAACTACTTTATGCTCTTACTGCCTTCTCTCTGTTTCCATCTCTCGTTTTAGTTTGAATATATCACAATTTAGTCTTTTTAAATGCTTAAATCTATTGCGGAGCTTATTGCTCTGCCTCAACTAATGTAGGGTTTACGGTTCGTTTCTCGTTTTGTTTTAATATGGAAATTTGGATGAGACTGAAATGGGGGCGTGGCATCATCTCTTCTTAACTCGCATAGGAACGTCGCACGGGAACTGGCGGTGGAATTTTCGATTTGCGTTGTGCTTGCGGCTGCTGCTGATGATGCGGCTGCTGCGTTGGCAGCTTTTGTGGCGTTTGTGGCGAAGGCGACGATGGGGACGAGGATGTGGATGACGTGGATGAGGATGATGCCGCCGAGGAAGATGTGTGAATGCACGTCGGAATTCGGGTGGGCGGCGCCTTTTGCTGGCAGCTCTTTGGCAACTCCGTTGACTTTGTTTCCTGCCGGAAATTTGTTAATTAAAAAACGAATTTCAAATTGCAACCGACAAAAAAATACCTTCTTTGGTGAAACAAGCGCTTTGGCGGCTTGAACCGGTGACGTCACACGCTTCCAGCCATTGCTTCGACGCCAGGAGTTGGCTGGCGATGGGGCATGCCGCTGCAACAGTCGCTCCTTGAGCTTGGAGACGACCGCCGGTGCTGGCGCCAAATGCACCGTCTCCTTGGCTACCATTTTGGCCACCAGGGCGCAACTAATGCTGTCGCTGCGCACCACACTCGACTCGAGCTCACGGCGCTGATTGTGGCGCAGTATGCAGCTGGGCTCCTGCTCCTCCAGCACGGACTTGGACTTGACTAGCACATGGCTTGGTCGACGCAGCTCCGTCTTAATGATCTGTGCTATGCACTGCTGTTCGCTGAGGGGCGCCACTGCCGCATTGCTCACCATCGGCACATCCTCGATTTCAATGTCGCTGACGCGCCGTCGGCATTCCTCAATAACAGCATAGTCATGCTCCTCCTCCTCCTCATCCACCTCCATTACCTTTTCGGGCAGCACCAGTGGTTGGTGCGGTTGCTGCGGTTGAGGCTCATCGGTTTCGCTGGAGGAGCAGCTGGTCAGTTGAGCGCGTCCCGCCTCGCTGGGTGTTGGACTGATGCGCGCCTTTATCTGACTCTCGGACATACTCGAGTCCTGCTCGGCCTCGTCTTCGTCATCATCGTTATCCTCATCCTCATCCTCGTCGTCTGTCTCACCCTCGAGATAGGAGAACAGGCTGCGTGATGAAGTCGATCGGATGTTGACCAGCTTGTAAAAGTCGTTGGTGAAATCCGTACAGGCAACTTCCTCATCCTCAGAGTAGACAATCTGAATCAAGAGAAGATGGTTTGATATAAATGTGAAACGTGGTCAGCAGTTTGACTCACCTTCTGCTGGAGCAGCTGAGCGATGCCGTCTGCAACGGAGTCCGTCTCTACGGTTGTCGAATTGATGAAGTCCACCGTTGATGGCCAGAGCCAGTCGTGCTCCCGCTTGAGTCGCTGCTCCCGCAGCTGCAGATGATGCTGATGATCGCGCTCATCGTCGAAGGCTATCACAGCCAGCTCCTCCTGCGACATGCTCCAGTCTTCCATTTCTGTTGAGCATGGCTCCGCTGGCAGCAGCCACTGCTCCGGCTCCTCGGGCAAATCCTCCAGATGACCATTCGATGGCTGCGGCTGTCCGCTGCTCATCGTACAGTAGCCCTCGTCCCGCCCCTTCACCGGACTTGCCGACAGCGCCGCATTCTGGGCCTCCAGATCCCTTACACGACTCTTCAGCATGCTGACCTCCTCGCGCAGATTGTCCTCGGCCACAATGGCATCCACCACCTTTCGCATCACATCGTCCAAACAGTGCTCATACTGTCGGATCCGGGTGAGCAGCGCACGATTCTCCTGCTGCATCGAGTGCAAAAGATTCTCCTGGCGTGCAAAGCGAGTCTAAAAGAAATTTACAGAGATTCATTACATAATTCCCATAGTTTCAATGTATTAATTGTTAGTAATAAAATAATAAATATATATATACATATTGAACCCATTAAATATACAATTGAGTCAAAAATAATAGCACCACCTACACAAGAAATGTTTCCAATTGCGCCTAAACTGCATTTTTAAGTCTAAAAAAGTAATTAATACATTTTTAGAAGCAGAAGACTCTTAAAACAAGTAAGAAATCTTTTAGTCAATGTTTGTAAAAGAAGTAGAAATTAAACCAAAAAAATGTTTATCGGCGGAATATTATGATTTTTATTCGAGTTTTTCTCTATTATTGATATTTTCTATTTTTTAAAAATACAAAACTAATTGTTTGATTTTTTGATTAATAAGAAGAATTTGCCATGGTGCAATTATTTTGTTTCACAAATTACATTTTTAATTAGAAAGATGAGGTGAGTAAATATAGAAAGTTCATCTGACTAGATCAACTTATATTTGGCATGTAGTTATTATCGAAAAAATAAGGTAATAAAATAAGATTGTAGACGATATGAATTTCAATTCAATTCATATCATTTGTGTTTAGTACATATTATTTAACTTATATTCAAATTATTTTGTATTTATTTATATTTAGAAAAAAACTATAGATTAGATTATTTGGTTAAAAGTGATGGAAACAGAGTGTGCTATCGATTTATCTGCTGTTCTTAAACACTTTTCAGTTTCAGAAACACTTCAAAATCCGATGAAAGTGCTAATGAAACACAGCCATCGTTCAATTAAAAATATAACAGTGTACTTAAATATTCTAGTAGTTGAAAATTGTATTGTATTTGTATTAATACACTCAATCACTACACAATTGGGGAGACCTTCTGGCGTTCAGAATGGAGGCGACCCAAGCCGACCCTGCCTCTGCCGTTGCAGTGACGAGGGTCGTCAAAGGCTGGCTCAATTTATCAAACACTCAATAGCATTTGGGATTGAAGTGCTAAATGAGTAGTTAAGATCGAGCGGATTGAATGCTTTGGCCAACCTTCGAATTCATTAGAGTCGCCTTAACAACAATTGGTTGAACTTGGCTTAAAGCACACAAGCAATACCAGTTAACAGCGAGCCACATACACACATACACACATACACACACACAGACACACTTACCCGTTGCCACCCAGAGTGGGTGGGTTTGGGAAAAAGCGGAGGAGTTTCTTGCGCCTGGTGGGTAATGAAAAGATGCCGCTCAGTGAAGCATCTCTAATGCAAACGCTCAATCAATTTCATAAAAAATGAAGTAAAAGAATAAGTAAACCATTTCAACAAGAGTCTCAGTCCCTCTCTCTTCCTCTCTGCGTACATCCATCTCTGTCTTTCTGTCTGTGTCTCAGTTTCAGTTAGGAGTTTTCAGTTTTTCGGCCCAGATAAGCGACAATTTGTATGCAGAGAATGCGAGCGAAGGGAAACATTGTTCTTAAAAATGAATTTATGCGTTTATTTATGACTTCGTTGAGACTTCTGTGTCTTCTTTGACTTCTCCAGCAGCAAGTTCCCCCGGTCCGTGCCCCATTTTCCCCTTCTTCGACAACCCCAGTTCCGATTTTTTCCTCCAACGCCGCAGACAATTTCAGCGCCAACTTTGACTCGAATCCAACTGAGCAGGAAAACTGAAAACTCTTTGCCGCAGTGCAAATTGTGTCTTCATTGTTTTCACAAGTTGCGAGGTGGGTTTATGAAGTTTGGAATTATGCTCGATATGATATACAATTTCTTAATCTTTGCGTATAAAGAAAAGGTTTTGACATTATATGGAATAATCGTTGCTGCTTGTTTTCTATAAAACACAGATAGAAAAATCATTATAAGTCAGAAAAAACGCGCTAAAATTTAGAAACCCGTTCTAAAAACTAAGAAATTATTACTGTTCATTAAAAATTAAATTAAAAATTTAGCTGTGCGAAATAATGTATAAATTAAATTAAATTAAATAATTTTAAAAATCATTCGGTTTTTATATATATATACATATATATTATATACATATATATTTATAAAACAAAGTTTCTGAAACATTTTTGGTCTTCTCAATAATTAAGAAAAACCTTAGATATTGGAAAGATACAACTTTTTTTGGTGTGGGCTTATTTTGAGTGCCACCCACGCAGCTTATTATTACAAAATAGCAAATCCGAAGAGCAGCTCAGCCCAAAGTGTGAATAAAAGTAGATATTTTATGACATACCTGGAGTGCCTTGTGATCCCGGCATGTTTGCAGTTGTTTGCGTTCTTTGGATTTCAAAATGCGATTCATGCTGAGGACGAATTTGAAGAGTTGAAAAATAGTAAAAACAAAATAAATAATAAATAAATGCTGTGTGGCGAATGGTTGCTAAAGTGTGTGTTGTTTGTTGTGTGGTGTGTGAAACAGGTGTGATTTGCAAAGTGCGTGTGGCTTGGCACAGAAATACTTTTGACCAGCGGAAATTGAACACCAAAAATGAACCAAAAATAAACTCTAAGCGTGAATTTGAATTGGCGTAATTACGTTTGTTGGTCTGGACAGAAACCACAGTCGACTGATTGATGGCTTCTCGCGCAGAGCATGCTTCTAATGGCCAATACTCGCTGTGGGCCCAGTCGACTGCAAATAAATACTTCCTGCCTCGCTGCCTCCCTGCCTGGCTGCCTGCTTGATGATTCTCTTGGCTGCGGCTTTCCAAGCCATTCGCTTTGGTCGGCTGGGCTGACGAGGCTGCTCAGTAATTTGGAAAATTGCATTCAGTGCCGTTAACTTGGCTTTCAGCACTAAACATGGCCCAAGCCACATATTTTTCTGTTTTTTTTTTTTTTTTTTGAGTGCGTAGTGGCGTTTGGACTATTTGGTCTGGATTCTAGGCAGGCTGTCTGCCTAGGCTGCAAGTTGAAGGCGTTCTCAGTCACGAGTTGCGAGTATGAAAAATTTATTTACGAAGAACACTTTTCTGGCCAAAAGCAGGGCGAAAAACTAACTCTTTTTCAAATTGCATAATTATGTGGCGCAGAGAATCAGAAAACCGGAAAAACTACAACAACAGCGCAAAAAGTATTACAATTTTCTTTAACTAATGGAATGCATAAAACATAAATCGCTGGCCAAAACCTGAAAAATATTTTTCAGACAAGTGCCAAGAAAACATATCATTTTCATTATTTTGCTATTTATGCAAAAATATTCTACTTATTGTTATAATCTGCATTGTTTATGAAACCCTTTCTGTTGTTAATTTAATGTTGTTGGCAGATTTGCAAGACTTCTTTGTTTAAAAATATTTGTTATTTTATATGTGAACAGATTAAGTATAATACGATAAAGTCTCTTCTGTGGTATTTTCTTTCTATCTGTATCAGCAGATAATTCTATGGTCCATTTTAGCAGGAATGAATTCCAGAGGTTAGCTTAAGCCCTTAGAGATAAGAATGTATATTGGAGAGATAAGAATAAAAACTATAATTCCAGACAACGTTTATAAAATTACTTGAAAACTAGTGCAAACAAAAGTGCAAAACTTATTTTATTTTCCTTGGGACTTTAAATGAATCGAAACGAGGGTGCACTAAATGTAATCTATATTTTTCATTATTTCTGTATTTATTTTAAACACTCAATTTAGGGCATTAAAACTTAATTAGAGTTCAATTACTAAAATTGTTCAAAATAATAAGTGGAAAATTAAAGAATTAGCTGAAATTAATTTTTTTTTCTTTTTAGATTAAATGATAAGTAAATGAAAATAAATGCGATGTGTGCGGTAAACAATGTACTTTGTTCACACACACACACACACACAAATTGGCACACACATGTACTTTTGATAAACATAAATAATTTGTCACTTACTTCTCAATTTGCTCGCGCAATTCCTTCTCGAACGTTGGCGACCCGCATTGGCTCTGAAAAAAAGTGCAGGAAAGCAAAAGGAAAAAAGAATAAAATATATAAATAAAAAAGAGATGAGTATTAAATGAAATGCGAAAGAAATTAAACACAATAAATTAATGCACTTGGCCGATGATTAAGAACGACAATTTAATTGCCCGATATCACAGTGGCAATCAACGCCGCCGACAGCTGATGGAGAAGTGACAAAAAACTGACAAAAGGAAGGAGGAGGAAGTTTTTGTGAGGGTAGCTGGGTTAACTGAAATTGATTAGCGGAGAGTGAGGTGTGCGACGAGGGGAAGTTACTTTATATGGCATAGAAAAAAGTTCAATGCGAGAATGCGGAATACTAAAACTGAGCAGAGTAGCAGGGAAGAGGCAGAAAGTGGACTCTGTTGCATGCAACAATAAATCAGCAGAGTCAACAACCGACACGGCGCAACAGCAGCAGTAGCAGCAACAACACCGCCTCCTCCTCCTCCTCCTCGACTCCTTCTCGACTCCATCTGGACTCCTCCTCGACTCTCAATTCCAGCTGCTGTTTTGGCGTGAAATGTAATCGATAAAAGTTACATCACGACAATTTCATCTATGTAACGTGACGACAGCCAACAGATACAAAACACACACATACATACGCAGATACACACCAATACACAGCTAGACAGATACAACTAAAGCTACTTGAAGCCAAGTGGCAGACCCCAGACAAGCACTTGTAATAAATCGTTTTGGTTTAGTGCAAACATAATGAATGACGAACAAGCTTCAAGTGTAAATAAAATTGAGCATTTTATGCACGAGCGCTTAACTGAGATTAGCTATTATATATATATATTTATGTACATTTATAATAATCACGACTTCATAAACAGCTTGACAATAACTGCTTCATCACTTCCCTGTTAGTCAATTTCAACAATTTTATACCTCGACTGAAAATATTTCAAAGCAGAAGTAAATAGAAATATTTGACAAATGCTCACAATCGGAATTCTTGGGCATGGACAATACTGCAAGACTTTCATTGTTGTTGAATTCCAATTTCAATAAAACTACAAAAGCAACAGAAATATGCATAGAAATATTTCACAGAACGCTTTCATTTTTCTCAATCAGCGAATTAAACGCGACCAGAATGTGAGGAATGCTTTTGGAATTAGCAATAAAAGGGCTCGATTTGAGTCGACGATATCCTGAGTTTAAAATTTTGAATTTGTAAGCCAGCATTTATTAATGAATGTACTCAAATGCTATATAGAAAAAATAATTGAAGCTCAGACAAAACATAATTTGAAAAATTCCACTGAAGTTAAAGTATTTTCATAGTTATTAAAATAATAATAATAATAATAATTTATTTAAATTAGAAAGTATTTTTTTATATTTTTCAGAAATGCATTGCTAAAGTAAAAAAAAAATATTTCAAAAAGTAAAATAAGTCTTTCGTTTTTTAACTCAATGCAGAAAACTTGGATAATGCATAGCTAAAATATGCAAAAAGTTTGCTATAATATTGTAAGAAAACGCTGATAAAAGAAGTCTCTCATCTTATGCACATCAAGAATGCATTAAAAGTGAAAACTTTTTGCTTATGAATACAGCTGCGGTGAAAATAATAGATTACACACAAAATGAAAAATATTGCAATATTTTAATTAACATTCTTTCTTTTCTCAACACAAGCACTCAATAAATAAATTATAATAAATAATAAAAATAAAATTATAAAACAAAAAAAAATTAAGTCTTTCAATATATTATAATGGGGCCGGTCAAAATAATAGTTAGACGTAAATAATATTTAAAAAAAAATAGATTTAGGCAATATTGATGGGACAATAAAAGAGGCTATTAAATGATTGAGAATTTCCATTTTGTGAAAAAGGAGGTCTGTTATTTTAACCCCAGCTGAGCATGTGTGTTAAAATAGGACACTTTACGACATACCCTATGCTTTCCAAGGCGTCTCGTCTCTTCTAAGGCTCATCACGAATGCATAGCCAAATTATACTTTGAAAGATGGCAAACTGTTTACACACAAATAGAACA
Source organism: Drosophila dives (assembly GCA_035042365.1). Lineage (NCBI taxonomy): Eukaryota > Metazoa > Arthropoda > Insecta > Diptera > Drosophilidae > Drosophila > Drosophila dives. The sequence continues at coordinate 2,696,699 of JAWNLJ010000431.1, read as the reverse complement.
CACACACACACACACACACACACACACACACATACATATACATATTTAACATACATTATGAGAAAACATTGTATACCCTATGTTTTCAGCTGCTGCGCTCAAAACGATAATAAAAACGCAGCAGCACGCGCTAAAATGATGCCAACAACCAAACAACTGGCAGATCCCTTTCCCTACCTCTGCACCACCATGCGCCACGCCATCGCAACCACCCGCAATAAGGCGCTGGGAAGTTCCAACTGAATTACAAATATATGCAATAATTTTTATTAATTCGCCCCGACAACAGGCAAGCATAATACAATATTAAAATGCCGCCGTCGACGTCAAAAAAGAAATGCGAGGTAGGGAGAAGAGAGGAGGCAGACTTGCAGAGGGGAACAGCAGGCAGCAGACATCGACGATGTCGTCGTCATCGTCATCATCTTTGGGAGCCAGCAGAGAAATCAGGCGCCAAATGAGTAAGCAGGCCTGCTGTGGCAGACTGATTGCCGTCGCATGGCGGCAGACAAGTGCTGCGCGGGGTGGCAGGGAGGAAAAGCAAGAGAAGGGGAGGGGGGGGGGGTGGTAAGTAAGAGAGAGTGAGTGTAAGTGGAATCTGGGCGCCACTTGTGCCACAGTGCCAGTATGGCAGTGGCAGTGGCACTGGCACAGAATGATGAACGTGTTAATAAAATTATAGGCACAAACAAGATGGGAAGAGAGAGGGGGTGGTTGAGATTCCAACATGGTACGAGCCCCCAGAACCCCCAAAAAATTCTATTTTGGGCAAGTGGTGCGGCTGCCAGCAGCTGTTGGCTACTGACTGCACCCACAAAAAGCAACAACATCAAAAACAACAGCAACAAAAATCTTGTGCCAAACATTCACAAGCTAAGCCCATAATAATGAAATAGTCGAGTGTGTTCGACTATGAGATACCCTAGTTTTAACATAAATCTATAGTTAATAAATAGTTGTTTCTATTATAATTCGCTAAACTATGAAAAATCTATTATCAAATAAATTCAATATTTATTATTTATATTTATATTATAAACATAAAGGCCAGAGCTTGACTATAAAAAATGCATTTTATATTTTAAGAAATGCAATATTCAGCGTCTGATATTTGTTATTGTTAGTTAATGACTTATTTAATGTAATCTAAGAATAAAGTTCACAATTTTAGTAAAAGGTTTTTTATAAATTAAAATATAATAGTTAATTTAAAGTAAAAGTTAACTTGTTCAATTTAAATTCGAACAAAAAAATATACATATATTAAAATAAAGGATATAGTATTTTATATGTGAGAATTTATTATTATGTTAAATCTTTAATTCGCTTTTCTAAGCTTAAAGATGTGGTTAAAAAAACAAGTTGTTTATCGATATTTCTGTATCTGTGTAAGTTGTCTATCGACAACTCTTCATATATTTATCTCACGATGAAAAATGCAGCTATACATAACTTCAAAATACCTTTATTAACCATGTCTAATGTACAGAGGGTATAAGGAGGCACACATAAATATTCATTGTGAATTCTTGGTTATAAAAGCGAGTCGGGAGCAGGCTGAGTAGAGTGGGTCGCTAGTGGGACAAGGAGTAGGGGTAGCTAGTTTGGTAGCCAACTTGGCCTAGAATCACATTGATAAAGTCATAAAATCGAACTGAAACTGGACTTTGTGCTTATTAATTAAGGCCTAAACCCAAAAGCCAAACACAATGCTGGCTATGTTCCCAAAAATTTTCATAAGTTTCAATTAGCTGGAGGCACAAGCAAAAAAAAAACAAAATGAAATATGATTTAAGGGTGCAGAAATTAACAAAACAAATCCCAGCAACATGTTGCACTCGTGTCGTGCCAAAGCAATCACTGGGGTAGTGCGGAGTGAGCTCTGGGAGGCACATAAAAAATGCGTTAGAGGGTTGCAGCACGAGTGGATCACATAGCCATTTGCACCCGCAACGGTGAGCTGTAACAGTAATCCCCTGGACAAGCCACGCAACCCCAGCTCACCAGTAACATCAGGGGGAGTTTATTAGAATAAGAGGAGGAAAGGGGGGGAGGCCTTCTTGGTTGATTGGAGATCCATGGTGTCGTGAATTTCTGATAGATTCCTATTTGTTGAGTGTGGGATTCTTTACAACAATTTTTGAACATGCTTATTATTAATTAACATGCAGCTTGAACAGCGGGTGGTAAAAAATTGTGATCTGATTTTAAAGGGGGACAAATTTGAGCCAGTCAGTCAAAACTAGCTTGTGAATAAATAAATATATCAGTCTTATTCAAGTAATGTCTCAGGAGCGTATAAGAGATAGCCAGATACAGTTATTAGAATATAAAAAAATATAATCATTAATCAAGTTAATTCTTCAAATATTTTAATATAATTAATTACATTTAATTTAAAGAATAATTTTTAAAATAAATAGGAATTAAAGTTGATTAAGATAAATATAAAATTACAAATTTATATGGTATAAATATAGAGTTGGTGTTTAATTAAAACTAAAATGGAAAAGATGTTCCTTTATTTTCCAGACTTGGAGAGAAGTATGAAATAAAGTCTAAAAGAATCAATTTAAAAATGAAGAATATGTAAATTTATACCGGAAATTCTTTTTTTTTATGGCTATTTAATTAAATAAACTGTAAAATAAAATAAATAAATATAAAATTTTAATGAAGTTAGTAGCTAGAATAATACGATATAAGACAATTGTTGCATGATTTCATTCTGAACAAGCTTAAGCTCATTTTGAAAATTTTAAAGAGATTAGAGCTTGGTATTTTTGGCAAAAAACTCACTATAAATTTCAACTTTTAATTTTATTACTAAATGGATTTGCGTTCGATGCTGGCTAAAGAAATTTTAATGAATCTTTCCAACCCCACAAAAATGCTGCACACAGCACGCAATTACTTCTTGTAAAAAAGATGCGAAAAACTTATTCAATTTATAAGAGAAATCTTACCATTTCAATGGTTCAATACGACAATATATCAATGAGCAGCCTAATGTTGTTTATCTATGTGCTGTAATTTGTGCAAAGTTCTACGATTTTTTTGTTTGCTTGTGGGAGATGCGCAAAAACCCGTAAAAATAACAAGCGGTCAAAAGGCACAGCCACAAAACAGCAACAACAACCGGTCGATGTGTGCGTGTGTGTGTATGTTTAATGTAAAGTCAGAGGCGGCACAGACAACGGCACAAAGGCGACATCGCAATCGGAGCTGGGGGTCTACAAACAGACGAGCAAATAAGCCGGCGTTGCTTTAGCCTCGGGCGCTGTCCCCAAGCGTCATAATGTTTGCGGCACAACATACATACAAACAAACAACATAAAAAATGGAACCCCCAAAAAAAGCGTAACTTAAATTAGAGGTAGAAGTTATAATTTCTATGGGAAAAGTAGAAAAAATAAAAAAAAAGCGTAGAAGACGGCGCGACCGAAACAAACTAATGGCCAGACAGCCGGCGGAGCACTGAAAACGGGTAAGCGGACAGCATAAAACAACCCTCGCCGTGAAAAAGCATGAGAGACAGAGAGTAAGAGTTGAGAGCCAAACTGAGAGCAAAAGGCGTCGAATTCGCCGCTACGGCGAGTATTAGGCAGCTGCTGATGCACCGCTCCCCTACTTCACCCACATACAACCAGATCACCGTCATCAGCTGAGACCGGCTTTAGTCAGTCAGTCGCTCTGCTGCCCAGCCCTGCCCAACCCATCAATTGCAACGGTTTTTGATGTATTGCTTTGGCAACGAATTGGCTGTTTTTAATTTAATGAACCGCGACGGGCAGCAAACATCAACACGCTGAGAGCCGGCATCGGTGTGGGAAACGGAACTCAACTTCCAAGAGTTTGAGTTGGAAGAGATAACAACAACAACAACAACAACAACTCAGTTCTGTCCGATAAAAGCAAACATGTTGCAGATGTGGCAAGCAGGGTTGACAGCTCAGTTTCTATGGGGGTGATCTACATAGTATATAGACTGCCTCAAAGTTCTTGGCAAACACTAAACGTCAACTCAGCCGGACGGAATTTCTCCCTTTCAATTCGCGAAAAATTAATTGCATTGCACTTTTTTGTCAAGGGGTTTTTTTATTTGCTTCCCTTCCAAATAATACATAGGTCTTATATATAGTATATATATTTATATTTATATATAGTGTGGTGGTAGTTTTCGCATTCATATTTCGGCTGGTTTGAGTGGGCGTATGAATCATCAGTCGTTAATAAAAAACAGCCAAAGTCTTGGGGGTCAAATGAAAGGTACAGGAACGTAAAAGAATAATACTCGTATATAGCAATAAGCATGCATGTATAATGCGGATATAGGGTGGATTTTGAACGTTAATGCATGTGCAACAATATTATGAAAAGAGCTTCAACTTTAAGCTTGTTGGCAACAGCGGCGACCTACCCTAAAAAAAATACTAAACATGTAAAAATGTTTTTATTTTATCTTCTTCCGACTTTGGGATGGGACTGACAAACAGTTTGTGAATATTTGTAGTATTCACCGAATGTATTTATCTGTAAATCTTTTGAATTATGTGATGAAAGGGGTGTAATTTTGCTTTACTATTATTCATTTTATAAATCATTATATTTATGGCGTAACTATTGAATATTATATTTGTGATTTTAAAAAAAACTTTGGTGTTAAAAAGTATATTTAAAAATGTTAACCCTCTAGAATAATAAATATAAATATATACACATTTCTGCAACAATTACAAACAATAAGCCGATTAAAACACAATTTTTTTGATTTGTTATTTAAATTAATAAAATTTCATGTTTTTTTGTTTTTTGATGAGAGTATCATTAAAAGCAGTTAAAGTACCAACAGTTGTTTACAAAATTGAATTATACAATTCATTTAGTCCTCAACTAATTACCCCTTAAGTGTATTTTGTTAGGGTCTCTAGACACGCTCTCCCCTCCCTCTACCACTTTCTCATGCAAGAACTAAGAATATTTAATTGGCCAAGGAGCGCGCTGGAAATGTTTTTGTCGACTTGAGTCGCCAGCATTCAATCACTCCATGGGGCGTCCGCATTGGCCTTGAGCAGAAAGATTTTACTGGAGTTTGGATGCGAATGTTGACGAAGATGGGGATATGGATGAGGATGAGGATGCGAATGTCGTCGTTTGCTGGCGGCGCTTTCATTTCCAAGTGAGTGAGCCATCAAAACGTTTGTGACAAAAAATTATTAGCAATTCCAAAGTAGCGACGATGATGGAGCTGCTGTTGATGAGCTTGCTCATAATGACGATGCAGCTGTTGATAATCAGAAGTGCTCATGTAGCGACTTCCCTTACGACCCCCCCTTCTCCCCAACACTAAAGCGCACGAAAGCTCCTCTCGCTGGCAACCAAGTGCCACTCGAGTCAACGTCGACAACCAGCTCTGGGTGGGGTGGGGGTTTGTAAACCCAAGTGTGTGCCCCGCCCGGCGAACCGGGTCTGTCGCCCAGTCTGTCATTCTGTCGCCTTGACACTGACATTTTGATATTCTTTTCAATTTCAATTCTCCTTCTCCACTCCCAGCTGCATGCAACTGAGCTTATTAGGGCGCAGATTTTCAAGGGGCACTGGCCAGCGGTTTGGTCGGTGGGGGGGATTTGGGGCGTTTACTGCATTGGAATTAAAAATTGAGCACGTGCTGGTGTCGAAACTTGGTTTTGTTGCCAACCCACAATACCGTTTGCGAAGGCGTGGCTGCAACGCGTGCCACAGCATAAAATATAGACGCCCAAGTTGAAGTCGCCAGCTTTAAGATGGAATCTAATAAATTGGCTGATTAATAAAAGTAAATTTTCACGAAATGTGTCCATAATTTATATAAATTTTTATATTCTTCAAGAGGAAATTAAACTAAGCCCACAAACGGAAACAATTTAAAAAGCTTTCTTGTTGAAAATAAGAAGATTTAAAGATGCAGCGATTTTAGAAAATTAAGTACCATGAATTAACAAAAGAAATAAAGTCGTGTATTTAGAAAGACAAGTGTCCTTTTTAAATAAGCCTTATAAATAATAAATAATAAAAATAAAAGCATTACAATTTTTTTTTTTAAATTCATGCCACTTTTCTTTTTTTTATTTTTTGGGTGTCAGTTTTATGTTTGTTGTGTAAAAGAATAATATTCTCATTTTTTCATACTTTATCCTTTAGTCGCCTTCATTAGCTAATGGCCAATATTTGGCACTGGGCTAAAAGGGGGGAAAAAGCGGCGTTTGTATTTTCCGCTTGCTCGGCTTGTTGATTTATCACTGATGAAAAGTAAACAGCAAACAAACAAACAAACAGACAAACACTCAAATTCGAGTCGCATTTTTTGACACTCATTTGGGTGTTGTTTGCTACTGCTGCTACGGCTATATATATATATATATATATATATATATATATATATATATATAAGAATATATTTCTTTGTGCCACTGCAGCATTTCTGAAATCATAGCTAAATATTTGAGCGATTTCCATGTCGCTACTCATTCATGCCCATTGTACGGAAGGGATTAAATGTCACCATGAAACACTTGGCAACTTTGTTGCACAGTTATACATGCCCCATCCCTGTGCCAGCTCAGCTGCTGTAACAAAATAGCCAAATCCAACAGCAGCTGTCAGCAATTTGAGTAGGGTAAAGAGCTTGAGCTGCCTGTGCCCCATCAAGTGTACGACTCGACTCGAACTCAAAGACTGGAGTTGCAAACTTGCAAGTTGTCTATGGAAACGATACACCAAACTCAAGCTGAGCATCTACTCCAGCCAAACAATGGATCAGATCACAATGCAACAAAAAAAAAAAAAAACAAAGGAAAAAAACTCTGCTGCGGGTCAAAGTTTGAGGTCAGCATAGAAGCAAGGAGATCCTTTAAGAGTTCTCCAATCAATACAATTACTTGAATCAGTATGTTGTGCGACTAAAAGAATAGATTTATGTGGAAGTCGGCTCAGGGTATGGACATGTTAGTTTAGTTTGCAATTCCAAACCAGTGAGAACACTTTGACAGCAGTCGATAACAGGTGGCAAGCAACCTTTTTGTGGCGCTGAGGTGGTATTGGCTGGGCGTGCCTCAAACACAGAATAATTAAAATTTTATTCTAGTTATCTGCATTCCAAGTTAAAGCTTAAAAATATCGATAGATATGGGGTTTTTTTTTATTAATAACTCGATAAATTTCAATTACCGATATCAATACAATTTTATAGGCAAAATCTTCCCATATTTTATTAAGATCGATTAAGACACAGCTAAATTAGAGCCAAAAATATATTCTCTGATTTGATTTCAATTCTACCATGAGCCGCAAATATGCGAGTGCATTTGTGTATTCTGAAGATCCCTGTTCCTGTGCTTGCTATAAGAAATTACTTGGTCAGATCGTATCTGAGTGCAAAACTTTTTAAAGGAAAATTTCCCAATCAAATTAGAATATTTTTAACAACTGGGTTCCGGATATATTGTAGTCGAGAGTACTCGACTAAGATATTTTAACTGTTTTTTTTATCAATCATAAATACAAGTTCCTTGTAAAATATCTTTAAAATTTCCTGACTTTGTTTTGTCAGCATTCCATCAACCTGCCCTTAGAGATGGTAAATCCAAATCGATTTAAAAAATATATTGCATAATAACAAACAACAAGTACAATACTTCTTATTTTGATTTTATATATGGAACTCAGTTAATCAGCTTTAAGTGTAATCCTTTAGCTTAAAAAGCTTAATTACGTTTATGCAATTACTACTGCTATATTTATAATTTAATTCGATAATTTTCTAAGTTAATTACTTTGTTATATAGAAATGGTATTTTATAAATTTATTAAAATACTCAACAATAATTATTAAATTAACAATATTAAACACACATAAAAATATTATTTTTAATCAGATAATTTAGATGTGCTCAAAGTTATTTATTGTGTTTAATTTCAGACCCAATTGAATAGTTATTAAATGGCCAACAAGTTTCGCAATCAATGCAAAATATCTTTCTGTAATTTGCTATGCACAGCAGACAGAATATTAATAATCAATAAATCATTATTTTATCGAAACAAATTTGAGTTTGTGGCCAACGATTTGCGGTTTGTGCAGACATTCAATTGATAATATGTATTAGATATATATGCAATATATATATATATATATATATATATATTTTATATATATATATTTTGCAACTAGTCGTTGCTACAAGCTGTAATCAGATGCGAATCAATTACATTTCATTTCGTTTAGAAGTAATGCGAGTACTCGCACAAAGTGCCCAGAAATCTCTCCCTATATGAAAACTGTGCATTTTGCCCAAATTAGAAACAGATGACGATGACGATGATGATGATGATGATGATGATGATTAGATGATGCTGATAAGGAGGCATGGCGAATCATAAGATGGATATTCATTGAATCGTGCCATTTATTGCATGCCACATGGCCATACAGCCAAGGATAACTTGGATTCGGTTTCGCTTACAGTGCCTCAACATTTTGCAACATTCACACTTTTGGGCTGACTTGTCATTGCTGCTACCACTCCTCCTCCGCCACCCTCACTGTTGTTGTTTTTGTTGTTGTCGAGCCAGTGATATGCCAATAACAATAAAGCACACACCCAGCGGGCGTGCCACAGTCAGAAGGAGGCAGACCAGAGGTATGGGGCAAGAGCGTCTAAGTGAAACCAAAGGACAGTGCCACTGGAAACTTGAGGGGGGAGTTCGGTAGCGAACATAGTTAATCGTTATTTACAGACAGATAAAGTGCAGAAATATTGTCGAGCAGCAGACGTCGAGGAAACGGTAGCTGATGTATCTCAAGCGACCACCAAATGTCGAAGTCGAACCAAGAAAAAGAGGAGAAAAATAAGCACAGAGTTTTTTTTTTTTTTATTTGTGGGCGAGTCGACGATGAGATGCCCTTGCAGACTACAGGTAAGCTATATAGTATATATACCTAGATAGTAGACTTTTTCTCAAAAGTTGCTGTCAATATAACAGTCAAAACAAAAAAATTTTTCAACTGCTAAGTTTTTTAATAAAATTTTATGTAAATAAAATTTTAATTTTTCATTTTAATTGGGTTATTTCTGCAAGAGTTAAATTTTTATGCGAATAAAACTAACTTCTGGTATTTTTTGTAAGAGTTCCATTTTTTTGCGATATATTCTATAATAAGTTTTTTTTATATTATAATAGGCCAATAGGTCTAATAAAAGGCGGTTTAATTAATTTCTTATACATGTGGAAAAAAATGAACTAAAAGAATCAATACATTCAACACATTCAGTTTTTTTTTACAATTCACATAAATTTTAAAATAATATGTTTTCATCAATTGTAGCTATGACAGATATATATAAGTAAAAATAAATCTAAATTTATTAAAATTTTTGTTTTTTTCTGAATGTTGTCTAATTGAGGTAGTTTTAAAACTAACTATATCTACCTGGCTGCTGATATTAATCCAGAATATATATATTTAAAATTTTATGGCCTATGAGAAGTGTATCTAAATGCTCGACATATTCATAATACCCACTGCAAGGGGATACACTAAGAAGAATGCGCATACGGCGAAAGTAATCGGATTCCCATGCATGAGTCCAATAGTTGGAGGCGGTGGCTGGGGCAGAAGCAGAGACTGAAGCAGAGGCTGTGGCAGAGGCGGAGAGCTTGGAGCAGCGATAACGAGCCAGGCAGGGAGAAGCAGGCAAACTGCAGGCCGCCAGGCAGTCAGGCAGTCAGACCTAAGCTGGCGGGGGGTGGGCCATTGACAAGACTCGTAAATTTGCGCTTTTGCGCCAGGCCAAAACGCAGAGAATAGAACATTTAGCTAAGGCAGTAAGAGCCACGCCCCGACACCACACCGCACCATCCCCGCTTTTGCCATTGCATTGCTGTTAGCCAGTTTTTGTCTCCGCCGTTTCCTGTGGCCGGGCGTCAGCAATTTCGTTGCGGAAATCCATTGGCCAGGAGCGAAAGCAGCAGCAACAGCATCCGAAATGTTTTGAGCCCATTCATTTTTTTTTTCCTTTCTGTTTGGGCCACACGCTGCGCCTTTTCACACCATAAACTCGGCTGTGCGTTTAACTCGTTGCCCATTTATTTTGGCTACTACGTTGGGTAGCCAAATTCTTTGAGTCTGTTATCAAATTCAATTACCTAAAGCCGGAAATGCGTATGCCTAGGCCATAAAACTGGCAACTGCCTCCAAGAAGATTCCTCAAGATGAGCCATTTAGATTGAGATTTTTTCTCGAGTTTCATGCGGCACAAAGGTGTTAAGCAAGTCGTTCTAGACCCACACTAAAAAAATTGTTAACAGTGCTACCCTAGAAGTTACCCTATATCCTAAAATATAATTACATAAATTAAGAAAATGAAAACAAATTTGAAATATATTAAAGCATATACAAAATAAAAATGCAAAAAATCGCTTGAAAACAAAATCATTTGTTTTTTTTTGTGATTTAAAAAAATTGAACGAATTTAGATTCAGACAAATTTCGAATACTTAATTGTTAAAGACAAATAATCTGTGCAAAAAATTATAAATTATAAATTATCATCTTCTCTGAAAAATTCTAACGGCCAATAATTTCCCATTAGCCTAACTGAATCACTAAAAACTGATCGAACTGAACCAATTCCTATTTACTTAAATAAAAACCGAGTTAACATTTCTAAATATAATTTTTCTACAATATTCGTTGTGGCATAAACTTTTTAGAAATTTTCCACGATGAAAGGGTATACAATAAAGACAAGGCTTAAATAAGCGACAACTCAACTTGGCAGTGGCCATAGCCAAAGATTAAGAGGCTGACCCAAATTCAGAGCCAGAGATTGTAGTTAAGAGCCAGTTGCCTGGCTTTGATAATTTAATTTTTGGCAGCATGTAATTAAAGCTTGTAAGTTTTAATTACTGGTCAGAAACCAAGTCGACCTTGCTGTTACCGGCAATTGTTGTACTCTAGATTGTGTGGCATATGCAAAGCATGCCCCAGCGCACAGTTGACCACAGAGCTCAAAGTAGTCCAAGCGAAATGGTCAAAACCTAAAAATAATGCTCCAATGCAGAATTGACCCTTTCGACATACCCAAAAATATATACTGACCGGTAACCGCACAGGAAATTAAAATTTTCGTTTCCCCAAATGCAAAAGATGTGTAGATTTTGCTGACAATATCCGTTGTGTAATGGACTGATGTGTGTATGGGGAAGGGGGGGATGGTCTTTAGGACTATTCGTAGGACTATTTTGGGAATACTCACTTTGTGGAACTGCTCCTGCAAACGCAGCAGAGTGCCTTCAACCTCAATCAAGCGCTTTTCCAACAATGCCTGCAAAAACAACAAAAAGAAAAGACGCAAACTGAAGAACAAATGCATTTGGCCAAAAGTAGCTAAAAATTGCTAAAATGCAACTAGAACTAAGCAGATCATGTCCCCTTCCAAAAACTGAAAGCTATATTTTATTTAGCGGTTTGTGAGTAAATACGCAACTGAATGTGCCAAGGTTGGTGTGTGTGTGTGTTTGTGTGTGTGTTTGTGTGTGTGTGTGTGTGCGTGTGCGTGTGTATAGATAAATGACCAGTGAAACCAAAGCGGCGTATTCGTAAAAAGCAAATGTTAACAATAACCAAAGATTATATTTAATTTTAATATATTTACAAAGCGTATAAGTTTGTCATAATAATGTCAAAATATTTACAGTTTTAAGCTAAATTATATAAATATATATAAATATATATAAATAGTTTTATTTTTTGTAATTTATATTATTATAAGTGTTTATATTTTCCATCGCTAACTAGAGTTATTATACTCCAATTTGCTATTAGAAATCTGTATGTAAATTGTAAATTGCAGCAAAATGAAAATTAACCTGATAAATAAGAACTAGCCGACTTTTAACTAATCAATTCAATTCATGTTTTAGTAAAGTTTTTCTAATATTTTATATGTATAGTAATAATTGTATTGTACAATTATTGTACAACAGTTTTATTATTTTTCTTTATAATATTATGTCTTGACTTGCAATTAATATTAAAATAATATTTATTCAGACCGAATTACAAAATCTATTTAATTGATATTTTATTTAAGATTTTTTAAGATTTATTACGCATTGCAGCATGGATTTATAATAAATTTAGTCTGTCAACATCTGAAAAGAAATGCTTAATCAATCATTTTATTAGATTTTCAAAGCATTTTATTCCTAAATTGCAGTAAATTAAAATAAGTTTTTGCCAGACAGCACCACAAAATGTATTCATAATCGAAATATAGTTTTAAATATTTGCATAGATTTAATTAAATTGAATTCAGCAAAATATATGTGTATATTATATAACATTATATTTCAAATATTTATATAATATATATATATATATTATGAACTAACAGATATTAAAAATTAAAAGAATAATTAAAAATTGTCCGACTCTTAGTCAAAGTGCTGTTAACTTATCGGACTTTAGTAAGTTTCGACATTTCAGTGACAAGTCAACTAACATTAGCTTTGATTGGAACATGAGGAGATATATATAAATACTTTGTAATATATCTGAAAAAAGAAATACAAATTCCGCTGTTTTGAGTTGAAAAATGTGTCGAGAGTAAAGTGAAGCGATTTAAATTAATTTACGAGCTTGTTGCTTGCTCAATTGGCTTCAAGGTGCACAAATACCAAATCGGTGAGCTTATTTAAGCTGGCTTTGCTCTTTTTCTCTTTTGATTTGGCCAAAATGCACAACAATAAAGTTGCTTAATCCGCACGCGATGCAAACGAAGAGCGAGCAGCGCTAGAGGGAGAGAGAGAGAGAGATGGAGATAGGTGAAGGGGTTGGGTGGTTGGGGGGCTTGGCAGCAATTTGGATGCAGGTGTGCACGACCAATAATTCACCCAAGAGTGGCATGCAACAAACTGTGGCACGAACAAAGAAATCACTTGCCGCACCACAAGCACAGCCAAAGCAAAAAAGAGCTTAAAAAACAGATCTTTTGTGTGGCGGCCGATCTATGAATTTGGTGTTGGCAGCCACTAAAAAGCACAATGGATCCGTAATAAAAAAAAATAAAAAATTTACTTGCATATATGGCTTGAAGTCGGCTCGTGGGCGTTGCGCGGTAAGCAGGAAGTGGCAATGACAGTTTCATAATTGGACTTGGAGTTAAATATATGTATTTGGCATATATGTTTTATACTTTACTGCACGGCAGCTGACAAACCCAAGACTCTAGTCTGGACTCTGGCGACATAGGTTTAGGCACTTGACAAAGTTGCCTCGACAAATTTAAATGGAATCGTAAATCCAAATGCTAAAAACAACAACTGAGAAAAATAAGAGAGCGAGAGAGGGAGAGGGAGACACCCGACAATCTGGTGGATCGTAAAAACATTTTTCTTAAACACTAAAAATTAGTTGGGGAAGTTGTAAAAGTTATATGGTTATAGCCCGAAAAACAAAAAGAACATTAATGGAAAAATTAATATTTATATTTTTCATATGGAGACATTTGTACATTAAGATTTTTTGCGCAATTGACAAAGTGCTTGTTGTTGGCCACTTTTGGTGTTAAACAAATTAATAAATGCCATAAGTAAATGCAGTTGTGTTTGTGTGTATAATACTTCCAAGACTCACAGTGAGCCTGGCTATAAGTAAGAATGAGCCATGATTTGTGGCAGGAAATTACACAGACGCCGAGTGGGTTAAGTGGAGTCCATTTTTCATGTATACCTCTATATATTAAAAAAATATATACATATCAGCATATATATATCTATATATGCCTGAGCAATAAGTTCATTATGTTATAAATGCGTTGCTTGATAAATATTAATGCGGGTCTAACCTATTTAGAATCCGCAAACTATGTATGCTTAATAATAATCTGCTGAACTGAATAAGTTACAAATTTGTAGTCGATTCACTTATACCCTAACAGAAATGTTGATATTTTATTTGGTTTATGAAAGTAAACTTGATTAGAATGTCTATCAAAATAAAAAGCTAGAAAGAGGAAAATTAGCCTCAAAGTTACACAGAAAACATATTTTCAGCACTTTATTTATCGATTTCAAATGTATTTTATAAAATACAGATAAACATTTTTAAACGAATTTTTTGTTCTATATTTTATTTTTGACATTTTTTTATTAATTAAATAAATAAGAAGATATACAAAAAATTGCAAGAGAATAATTGCTATAAGTTGGAAATAAATCGCAGTTTCTATTCAAGATTTATTAAATAAAGTAAAGTTTAAATAGTCTGAACAGATTGAAGTGAAGATCAAGTGGAGTTTGTTGGATTATATATAGAATACATACAGATACGATGATAAATATATCTTCAAATTGGCTTCATGAATCTACGCTTAATTGCTGGAAATTTTTATAACCATTTATAAAGATTTCTTATGGTTATAGGGTATTAGAGAAAAACATACATATACACATAACTTTATTGCTACGCACACACAGACACACACAGAGTTGCATATGGAAACATATACATGACAAAGAGGAGTACGACTCCTGTATGCTGCGCATGTGCAACTGTGCAACTGCAACAGCAACAGCTGAGCGCAAGCGAAACCGAAACCAAATACGAAGCGAACCCATGCGATGGGAAATAAATAAACAAACAATCACACAAACACACACACACACACATCAAGGGGAGGTGGAGGTGAGAAAGGGGCTGGGAACGAAGTGCAAACGTTGCCACATAAATTGCACAACGTTCAATGAACTTTTTCAATCAGACGACGCACAAAATGCAACTGCAACAGCAACGGCAACGGCAATTGCAACTGCAACCGCAGCCGTAGAACGTGACTCGATTCTGATGATGATGACGAAACAACTGGGCGAGGATGCAGTGCAGCATCTGGAGGCAGTGGCAAGCTGCAAGCAGCAGCTGCAGCAGCAGGTCTATTGTACAAATGCGACGGGCATAATCAAGATGCCATTTAGCGAATTTGCGAGCAGTCACCAGAGTTGTGTGTGTGTGCATGTGCGTGTGTGTGTGTGTGTGTGTGTGATTGAGTGGGTGTCCCCCTCTTTCTTTTGGTCCAAGAAAAGTGATGCTTGGTAATCGATACACGCATTGTTTGCCTCATGTCGTGCGGTCTGCGCCTCAAAAGCCTGTCAGCCAAAACAGCTGCACACTTGGCTTGGAGAAGCATCAATTAACCTCCAACTGCAGCACAGACAGTGACCGTGGAAGAGGGTGCGGCAAAGAAACAGCAGCATTGGGCATTCAGAAGTCTTTATACCCTCTCATATTGGAGACTCATAATGGAGTCCAACTGTTTACATCTAAATTTCGCTGTACCCTTCAGAGACTGACCGATTGTTGTTCCTCTGTAATATTGATAATTATTTTCGGAAAAATTTTCTGAGTTTATTTCAATTATATTCTTAGTATTGAAGTTCAAGAATATATAACAGCTGAAGAAAAAATTTTAATAATAATTAATATTATCAGAGTAGCTCTTTCCTAGAACTAAATAAATTCTGCTTCTGATCATGAAAATTTAATTTTTACTCCAAACACCACGTTCCAAAATGTTTTGAGTTTTGTAGGATTTTAAAAGAATTTATTCGATTTCATTTATTAAGGTAAAAATAATAGCAGAATGTTTAAAAAATTAATGAAAATCCCAAAGCATTTTCAAATATATAAATAATGAAACCAAATTTCAGAAAACTAACAAAAAAGTCATTGTTCAGTTCAACTTTTAATTTGATAATAGTTCAGTTTCTATGGAAGTCGTTTTTAAAGGGTTACAAGCTTCATGTCAAATGTGGCAATATTCTTTACAGTGTAAGTGTATAAAAAGAAAAAGAGACTGGTAGATTTTCTGGGAAACATTAGAGCATCTCAGAGCCAAGCATTTACATAGAAGATTCTTGCGCACAGCTCGGATTCATTTGCTGCTGCTTATGGGCCTCGTAAAGCCAAGCCAGGCCTTGGACATGCGGCTGTAGAATGGACGTGTCTTAGTGGCTGGCTGGCTGGCTGGTTGACTGGCTGAATGGCTGGCCATAAATCAAGTGGACTCCACTGGCTGCGCGCCTGCGCCATACTTAGCGCTATTAAAGCGTCACGGAAGTCGCAACGTGATCGGTGAACGGCAGCCAGCAACGTGGTAACGACTACGACTACTCCGACTACGGCCATGGTACGCTCATCCAACTTATGGGTATGCTTAGCAGCAACCAAGCACAACCCAAGCACCAGTTAGCATGGGAAGTTTAAAGTAGAAACTAGTTCAAAAACTTCAAGCCATAATAGCTTTTGCGGGAATTGTGTTGAATGCAACGCATTAGAAGTAAAAAATTTTGACTCTGAATAAAGACTTGTAGCGGGGGAAAAACCAGATTAAAGTCATAAAATATAATTACAAATTAATGTTCATTTTACCTTCTTTTATTATTTAAGATTTCTTATAAAACTGTAAAGTATGAAAACTTAAATTGTGTAAACTTTAACATGTAAAATAGAGCCAAACCCTCATAAAACTCAAGGCCTTAGCTGCTGTGGCTATTTCATAAAAGCGAACTTAAAGTTCTAAAGCATAAATTTAAAAAATTATATTTGGTTTAGATGTTATCTTTAAGGTATTTGATTTACGATCTTGAATAGTTCTTCAAAGTCACATGTCAGTTTTAATTATGACATAAGGCTAATAAAATTTTTTAAACTTAATCACAAATGAAGGCAGCTAAAATAGTTTATTTCATCGTTCACTTAAGATCGTTTAAAACTAGGTTTAATATAAATATCTAAAAGATACTAAACAAAGTTAGTGGTATATACGTAATTTTAGCAACACTCTCATCGGTAGATTTTAGCTTTAGCTGCTAAAAGTCAGATAAATCCTAGCCAATTAGAAGATTAAAGATCAAATTTTTTATTAATGTATTTCTTTGAGAGATGAAATTACGACGTTTTAATACACATTCCCCAAAAAGACGAAGAATAATATCCATAAATTATATAAGACAAAAAGATATTTTAAATTTTTGAGTTCTCAAAAATAAACTCAATTAAAGTTTCTTTAAATTCAACTATGCTACCAGAAATATTCTCTCAGATCACAGAGTGCTTTAGCTCTCTTGGTAATAGATATAATTGTTAAAAAGATACCAATGCAAAGATCAAATCAGGAGGCATATACATCATTTCTAGCTTAACTCCTTACTCCGTTCAGATGGATTATCTAAGAAGCGTTCTCACAAGATTTATTAGCCAGAGACATGAAAGAGGACGCCGTAGTTGAAAAAGTTTTCGCGAAAAGATCGAGATTCAGGTTGCAACATTAGCAGTGGGTTGCAGCTGCATGTGAAGAGTGCATTCAGCGACTTCATTTAATTCCTGGACGGGGAGTTCATCAATCTCTGAGCCGCTGGCGTGATGTGTTTTGAATGGCATTCGTTAACGAGTTCAAGTGGTTCTCCGCCGGAGCATCGACTATGTGGTTTGGGGTTCAAAAGGTGTTTGTTTCACAGGCTATTTGCATGCCACGACACGCGAAAAACCTGCATTTTTTTTTTTTTATTTGTATTTCCCTTCGGGTGCGGGAAAGTTGCTTCGAATTGGGTCAAGCTACAGCTATGTGTGGGTTTTAGTTTTGAGGGGGACGGGGGGGACTTTATAAAAATGGCAATGATGTGTTGCGGCTTATGGGCTACTCTAATAATATATGTGTAATTGGAATGGGTCTGCTACCAAAGCACTATGTTTTTACCCAAGCAAGCGAAGGTGAACCAGCACCAAAGGGAGGTTTTATTTAATATTTGTCTAGGGGTAATGAGGGGTTTATCTAGTGCTGTACTCACCTTATCGCCGGCACGTTCCAAGGTCAGCGTTGGCTCGTTCTCCAGCGAGCGCGCCTGATGCACCAACTGTATTTTGCCCTGTGAGATTTGTATATAGTTTGCCGGCGGCATTATATCATGCAGATCGTCCTTGTCATCCTCGTCGCCATCCTTCTCGTTTTGTCTGCAAAACCAAAAAAACAAAGATTGCGTTTGAATAATGACAAACAGCCATAGCCTTCAACAAACTCATATTCATTTCACGTTTTGTCACAGCCAAAAACTGCAGCCGCTGTGTCTGCAGTGAAAACTTGCTCGACAAGTTTATAAAAAAAGCATACAAAGTGTGGGTTGAGATCGTATCAGCTATCGCATAGAGCTGCATAGCTGAAGTATTTCCCAATGCCCATAATCAGACAACAACGGACACCCCCAAGAAGTGTCAAAATTATTGTATTGCCTTGGCTGGCACAGCTGGCCGAAGCAACAAAGCTTTGTAGCCGCTAATCTGGAGCGAAGTGTTGCAATGCACACAAATCTCCAAGTGCCACAATTGAGGCACAACTAAATCCACACACACACTGTCAACAATACTATCAAAATGCGCTGCACACTGCTTCGGTAGGGTTAAAAAATTTACTGAAATTGAAAATAGTCGAATAAGCAAATCGAAATTTAGAAAAAAAAAGTCTTAAAATTAGAAATGCTATTTTATTTATTTTTCCGTTATTTATTTCTTTAAAATAGAACATGAATTTAATTAGAAATGCATATCGACTTTATATATTTTACAGGTTTGATAACTTCTATCCGTAACTATGTATTGAAAAATCAAATTTTATTATTAATCGCAAATAATAAAATAAAAAAAATTTATTAAAATATATTATTTACTAAATGAAGATTAAATTATTTATATATTATGTGCAATTCATTCGAATAAATAAATAAAATGAATGAAAATATAATTTCGAAATCGAAAGAAGTTGTACCAAGGCAAAGAATATTTTGAATATATTTTTATGTTATTATCCCATTGATAAGCATACTTTTTTTTAAAAGTGTAACGATGCATTAAAGCTTGAATTAAATATTCAGATAATTTCTTAAGTTAAATATAAATTTCATATTTAATACCACTGTGCCTATTTTCCAATAAGAATGTAAGGTTTGCCAACAAGATAACGATTATTGCACCTGCAAATAATCTAAGTGGAATCAGAATTACACTTAAAAAAACTCGAGTGCTGAGTTGTGGTTGTAAATCAGAGACTTCCACTGTGGACTTGGCTGTGTCCCAATAAGAGCTGTTGTCGGCCACCCTGCAGCAGAGTTGACGTGACCCAATATTGCCAGCCAGCTGACAAAGATATCGTTTATGGGATTGGAGCACCTGCGAATTGCCCTGACAGGCGCAAGGAATATGCGTGCAATAGATATTTAATACATATATCCTTAGTTTGCACTAGTTTGCATGTCACACAAAAAAAAAAAAAAAACTGTGGACAGTGGTTATAGCGTGCTCACATGTTGGCCATAACTCGATTGCTAACAACGGGCAAACGGCAAACGGCAAATGGCAACAGCAATTTGCTCGTTATTTTCAAATTGAATTTGCGAGTTAAGTGCAAATAATTTGATAAAATTGGCACTTGAAGGCATTCGAGTGGGCAACAGCAACTCCAGCTTCAACGATTGTGGCCAAATTGTGCCTTCGAGTTGCTGCTGCGTGCACTCAAGCCAAGCCAAGCCAAGCCAAGCCAAGCCACATGTTACACCAACTGCCAGGCAATCTAGTTTTGGCCAAGTCTAACGCTCAACTCCGTTGAGCGGCCAGCGCTGCAAACAAGAGTCAAATAAATGGACAGCTTTAAAATCTTACAAGCAATCGCACAAAATGATTCGTTTCGTTTCGTGTCCGGCTAGTTGCAGTTGCACTTGCCACACTCAAAAAAAAAAAATAACTGGATAAAATACGATTTTTTGATAAGAAGTTCTACGAATTTAAAAAACAATCGTACAAGTTTTTATTTTTAAATACTTTTGACTTCGGGTGGGATATTTGTCTACAAAATTCGTAGTTGGACAAGAAATGCTTTAAATTGTACCTTTTCCGTTTAAAAAAATTTGAATTAGCTTTTATATTTATTTTTTATAGAAGTTTATGTTTGTGTACATGGTTAGTCATATTGTTTCCCTTTTTTTTCTCAGTGTAACTACGCAGTGACCAAGTGGGCAGTGGTCAAAAACGTTGACTGGCGTCCAGTTTTTTGGTTTCTCACTTTGCTTTTTAAATGCAGACGCAGCTGCCCACGTGCCTGCCGCAGAATTTCTATGCGCCTTTGATTTATGATCATCAAATAAAGCAATCAAAATCAATTTAACTGTTATCAAGCTGGCCAATTATCAACTTGGACTTTAGTATCGTGACTCATCAGCTGGGTTGCCTGCTGCGCCACACATTTGTGGCAAACTTAATTAGTGCGGCGTCATCAATGCTGCCTCATCAATGCTAAAGTCAAAAAGGCCAACAAATGGCATTACAGTGCTTTAATTAAAAGCCAACTAAACTGAACGACACATTGCACATGCAACATGCAACACACCCCCCCACCACCCCTTGTCACTTAATCAATTGACAGTGAAATAGCATTCGTCTTGCTAGGTGCTTGCATAGTGCAGCAATTGCACTTCAGGAATCTAATTTAGCAGCCGTGACTCACACTCAATCTCCGGGCACGGAGCTGTTCGTTTGCTCGTTCCTTTTAAGGTGCAGCCAGTTCCCGGCACTCCACTTCCACTCCGCTCCGGGAGGCAGACAACGGCCAAAGCATTTGCATTCCCATCAACTTTGCTTCCGTTGGCAAATAAACAATAATAAAATGCACACACTACGCACACACTATTATAATGTGTGTGTGTGTGTGTGTGTGTACATACATATATGTATTTATTTAATGCTGAAAGGGCATAATTGACTTTTATATACCCGTACTTTATTGTTGTCATCTAAATTGCTAGCATACTAAACTAATCGAAAAGATGATAAGCAACATTTTGCTAGTTGTTCTTTTAAAAATTTGACATTATTTTTATAATTTCTGAACTTGTTTATTTTCTAGAAATTACTTAGGATTATGATTTGTTATCTAGAAAAATAAAGCATAAATAAACTAAATAAAGAAAGTTAAAGTTAAAAACATTAAGCATATAAGATCATCGTTTTACAATTAAAGTTTAACTTGGAATAAAATCTAGTTGAATAAAAATCTTAATTTTATATTGAAAATATAACATAAGATTATATTTATCTTCTAGCAAAAAATATAGTAAACAATAAAGTTCTTGATACCAGAATTTAAAAATGAAAAGAATATATAAATTTACTGATTGAATAATGAATTATTAAATTTGCGAAACAGGAGCAGCAATCAGAGCCCTTCTAGAAATAGTGGTAATTAAAGGGAGTTGGTCAGGTTTAAATTACGCAACTCTTTTTCTAAAAAATGCATTTAAATTTAATTGTTAAGTAATTTAAAAAACTTTCGCACAAAAAAATATGTGTTTGCTGTTAAACAAAATGCTTTTATTTAAAGTATAAGTGGCTAATAAACTTGTTAGCCCAAACATAATTAATATGCCTTAAGTACGTCATTTGGTAAGGGTAGCACGCCTCATACACTGACACACATTAGAATGCAAAAATGTAATAAATAAATATATATATTTAGGAGGAGTATCAGTCTGTTGTGCCTCGGCCTGGTCATTCGCTTAATCCGGCACTCTTCTCTGCCACATTCGTTTACTGATTATGCGTTTTATGTGACGACCATAAATTTTCGCTGCTGGCCTCCCATCTCCCCCTCCCCACTTCCTTCCCGGCACTCCAGCAACGCCCCACGGCGCTCGGCGCTTATCAATGCCCAGTGCAGTGGGCATAAAAATAAATATTGCACAGAGAGCGAAGCGAGAATGAAAGAAGCAAAATAATACAAGAAAAAAGTGACTGGCTTGCATTTAATGGCAATTTCTTTTTTTTTTCTCTTTTTTATTTTTATTTTTTTCATTTTAACTGCCTACAAATAAGCCGCATAAGTCGCTTACTCCTCAACTGACCGATCTGAGGCTGAACTGCGACCCTTAACAGCGATTTATGGAAAGTAATTACGTTGAGGATTCTCCAGTAATTGGGGTTGTTAATTTAAGTCGCATATATATATATATGTGTGTTATCTTGAGAATGATATAAGCCAAGTAGCATATATGGCTAACATCACTCTCAATATACGTTTAATGTTTATGACAAGTTAATTGTCCAATGAAACAAGAAAGAACAAAAAAATCTGTTTAAAACATAAAAAAATTAAAATATTTTAAACTTGGAGAAAAGAAGTCTTTGTAATCTTTAATTGGAGTTTAAAATACTATAATTTGTTTGTATAACTTTAAAAAAAGAAATTTTATATATATAAATATTTTTTTATATTTTCAGATTAAATGTTGAACTAAATATTCAACATTATCAGAAATTGTGGCATATGTCAGACAAAATAACCATTTTTACAGTGGTAAAAAAGTCAATAAATATGTTTAACGATTCAACTTTTATTATGCAAATCTTTTCTAGATTAACCAGTCTATATAAGTCTAGATTTAATGCGGAATTATTAAAGCATTTAATTTTAGATATTTATTGCAGTTGCCAACTAATTAAAAGTTGCATTAAAAGCGGTTTAAACGTGTCTATTTTTTTACGTTGGCTATGCGTAATTTGTTTTAAGTACCATCAATATAAACCCAAACATACACACATCCTCTTACACACACACACATACATACCAGAATACATAATTACTGGCTATATTGAAGTATTTACACCCAAACAAAATGCTAAATTTACATAAAACGCGTTGAATTAATTCGACTGTCATAAAAAGCTGCCCAAAAACGCCCATACAGAATGCATGTATGTATGTGTATGTGTGTGTGTGTGTTGTTTGTGTGTGTGTGTGAGAGTGTTTAAATATTTAAAGCGCTGACAATGAGGTCGACAGTGCAAATAATTTACAGTTCTGCAATAATTTTCGACTGCTATTCGAAAGCTGCCACATCCACTTCCCCCGCACCGCACCACCCCCCGCACTGACAAACACACCACTGTTGCTGCCCCCGCCTCATATCATGCATATTGAAAATCGAAGTTTGAAAACGCCCAACGTTGTTTCAACTGTCGTCCAACTAACCAAGTGTCCAACTGTCAGCCATGGCAGCCAGTCAGGCGGGATGCAGTATACAATTCGGATACCCTGTAAATATAGATCCATTTAAGGATTCCCATATAGAACCGATATTTATTTGATAAGACACTTGACAGACAACTTCATTAATTTCTAATATTATGAAATATATTTCTAAAAAATATAAAAAAGTCGAGAAATTCTTTTTCTTTTTGATTGGTTCTAAACAGAAAAACATTTTTTTGTTTCTGGTTTATTGATTATTTTGAGGTGATTTGGTTAGATTTATTGTATCAATGGACTATGATATATAGAATGTACAGTTATAGATGAAACCATTTCTATTAGGTTATAAATCTATATTAAAATAAAGCCACATCAGGAACTTTTAGCTGTAGATCATCTTAGACCTGCTGACAGGGTATTCACTTGGTCGGGCACTTGCAACCCGCAGAGTCGTGGCTTGTTTGTGGTGTATGCTTGTGGGTGCCCCTTGCTCGAGAGTGGGCGTGGGCGCTGCAACGGCCACTGACCACACGCAGATGCATAGATGCATGGATGCATAGACTCATAGACGACAGCCAGGCGGAGACATGAACGTAGATGTGGACACATAAGAGATTTAAAACCAACAGCATCCTGAGGCAAGTAAAAAACATATAAAAAAAATCAACAGAGCTAAAAAGAAACTGTGTGTGGCATGTGACCCGGCAAAGCGTTCGCTACTGTGTCTAACCCGACGGGGAATTGTTTTTGTGATTTGTGAATTGCATCATTTAAGCGGCTAAAGATCGATTAAATGGCGCACGAGTATTGGCCTTTTATGGTAATTGAACAATACAGCAAAAAGGCATACAGTTTGAGGCACATGTATGTTGCATGCAAATTTGCTGGCAATTGTTAATTTATTCATGAGCGAGCGGGCTTTGCTTCCGTTATAATAAATCCGCGATGCAACGCGCCGCTGCACATTCTAAAGGGCCCCGGCAGTAACCCATTTTTGCAGACTTGAAACAAAATCCGACACAACAACAAAAACAACAACAACAACAAACACAACTACAACTACAGTTACAATACATGCACAAGTATGTAATAGTCGTGTACTCATCCATGCTGCAGCAGCAAACACAACAGCAGCATAACCCAAATAGGCGTGTCCAAGTCTCTTTACAATTCAAATGGGTTCTCCGCTTACTGCGTGCACAAAAGTGTGAAGACAAGTCAAACAAGCCAAAAAGGATGCAGCTGCAGTTGCCAGTTGCCAGTTGCCAGTTGGCCTAAAAGCTCCAACAGAAGCAGCAGCAGCAGCCTCGTTAAGACCCTTTCATTAAATAGACCCTTTAAGCTGCAGCCAAGTTTCTCATTATAATTTTGCTATGCATAAATTAGCAAGGCTATTTAAGCTAGAACATGGGGTTTAGTTTTAGATGTGTTATACATTTTACATTTTTATCGATAATTCAACTAGCCCAAAAACCTTCTATGTTCCAGCTAGTCATTTATCTTAATAAACTCTAGCTCGGAATTTATTGGCAATGGAATTTAAGCTAGCTCTGGAGATATTAAATATATATTAACATATGCCAAGCTAAGAAGTAAACTTTTTATTTTATCGATAACTCAATTAGACCAAAAACCATTTATACTCCATCTTGCTAAGTCTCTCATTAAACTCTTGCTAATAAGGGTACTTAGGCTAGGTTCGTCTAATGATATGTAAACTTAAAAGTAATATTTTTTATCGATAACTCAATTAGACCAAAAACCATTTTAGCTCTAGCTAAACAAGTCTCTCAATAAACTCTTGCTGTTTATTTAAGCTCCGAAGATTAATTACTTATACAAAACATAGAATAAGTCAAATTGGTTTTTATCAAAGCTTTTTCAGCTATATTCGTAAAATTCTTATTTATTAATTAAAATAAATAAATATTTATGATTGTATATAGAGGGTATATTGTAGTCGTACAATTGTAAATAGAGCACCCTTATTGGTAAATTGTTCTCATTGTATTCTCCCTGCTGAAGCCCCTGTGGGTGTGATTAATGTAATGAGAAATTTGAGTTGTTTGCTGTTGATTGCTATTTTGGGTTGCATCTCATTTTCAACACTCCTTTTGTCGCTAACAATGTGTTGACTTGATGCTCCCATCGAAGCTATATCAATGACCCAAATCTGTATGTGGCATCTCTCCTCCCCTGCGCCTCCCACTTGCACTACATCTCTCTCTCTGGCTTGCTCATAACTGATTTTGAAGCCCACACTTGAAATTTGCATAATTTGACAACATGAGCGTTAACAAAAAACCACTTTGGAGAGCAAAAGAAAAAAAGAAAGATTTATCATGGGTAAACATTGTGTACACATATATGTATATACATATATATATATATATATATATATATACAGGTAAAAAGCGATCAGATAACAATCACATAATTGTGCTGCGGTTTGGGGCGATCGATGACGACGAACAGGAAATCCAAAAAGATAGGTTTTTACAACATTCACATTTACAATTGAGTGCGACGTGGATTGTTGTTTTGGCTGGCTGATCGTAATGAGATCTCCCCAACAATTGCAATTGTAATACGAAATTGTTACCCACTTGAATCTGATATCGTTTATCGATATGTTTATGTGAACTTTATTGGCTGGCCGACAATCGAGCAATCTGGCAATTGACATTCAAGTGGAGCGCAATGGCACATTTCAAATGTTTGCCGTTGGCATTTTGTGTAAATATTTATGCAAATATGAAAACAGCAAACATGGCAGAAATAGCCATGTAAATACCAAAATGCCTGAATTAAACCGCAGAAAAGAAAAAAAAAACACCAGCAATAGAAACTATTGCAAACATCGAACATCGCTGGAACGTCAGGCACATGTCACGTTTTGGAGTCGAGTTGAGTCGAGCTGCGATTCCGGGGAATCGAGCAAAGGCGCAACACATCACGTGAAGCAATCAGCAAAACGGAAGTCAAGTGGACACTTTGTGTTTACCTGGCCAAACACTTCAAAAACTCAACTGATTGACTACAACTCGCCGGCCAAGCCCACCTCATTCTCGTTGAGTATATGCACACACTGAGAAAAAAAACCGACAGCGAGAATAAATACTAAATAAAAAATACAAATTATATTTTTTTGTACACAATTAAATAAGACAGTTCTTAAAGCAAGTAAACATATTTTTCAATGCAAAAACTTCAGAATAAAATGTAGGGCATTTAAATAAGCTTTGCCACTAATCTTGAGTAAAAAGTAGCTTGTAATAAGTATTTCGTAACTAATTTAAAATTATTTAATAATTTTTTGCAACATTTAAGCTGCAATGTAAAACGAATTTAATCTTCGTTGCACTTTAATTTGTATCAAAATATTTCTCCGAGTGTAAATGTGTATTTTTATGTATGTCTGCATATATTTACAGTGTTCGCTTGTATATGAAAGGAAGCCGTCAAGGTGCAGCCATCAGTTTAGAAAGTTATTTGCATGCCACATTCGCGCCGACGCGTCACAGACGTTGCATGCAGATTTGTTGACTGTTGTCTGTTGTCGACGCTTGGCATTGGGCCAAAGGCGACGCTTTGAAAGCGGAAAGGTAACACACAAGTATCACTTATCAGCCGCTATCAGTTAACAGTTGGATGCCTTCAAGGACACATTGCTTTGCTAATTATTTTTTTTTTTTCTTACTTAATTTGGGAACACAGTAGGCACTGGGGAATCGGCTAAGGCGGTCAGCACCCTGATGACCCATAAATACTGCCTCAATATGCCATTTCCGCGCTGAAATTGATAACGCGCCAACAGTCTATTGTTGTATAAATTCGTTGTTTAAATGTGTATGTGTGTGTGTGTATGTATGTATGTGTGTATGTATGTGCGTTTGCTATCCACCTGCCATAAACTCACACTCAACTTATCAACAAACTGTTGTAAAAAAAGGCAATAATAACAGTGAACACTCGAAAATTTTTCAGAAAGTATATTTTACTTATTCTGAACTGCTCTCTGCTGTTTTCAAATATTTTCAAATACAGTTTTTGGAAACAAAAAATTTTAAATTGGCATTTTAACACTTCAAATATTTTCTATAGTAAATTGTATTCCCAATAACTAGAATTATTTGTGAGTTATTTTATTTTATTATTATATTAGTTTATTTTATAGTATCGCTACAGAGCACTGCACTAATTATTTATTATATTATTATATATAATAACAAGCACTTAAATTTTAACTATAATTATGTGTGAATTATTTTATTTTTTAGAATCCTTATAAGGCATAGCATATCGTATTTTTTGATCGTATTTCAGAAAATAATTATATTATATTAATTGTAGAAATTTAAAATTTCAAAATATGTTTTTAATAAAAAACGCTTTCTAGCTGTGCCAACAAAAAGTCCTCAATTTTGAGGCCTCCCTGTAACAGTTTCTGTTTCTGGTTGTAAGCCGCGTCAATGCCCCAAAAAGTTTTTTTTTGGGGAGAGCCTCTTGACGGGTCGGTAACTGGGCGTGTTTTGGGCAAGAACAAGTTTGCGTTTAAGCCAAACGTTAAGGGCAAACTTTTAATTAGGAAACAAGTACGAAAATACTACAAAAAAGCAACAATAATAAAAATTGTATACAGAGTGTGTGTGCACACACACGATATGTTGTGTATGTAAATGTGTGTATATTGTTGGCATTTCAAAAACGCACTGTGCATGTCAGTGGGCAATAAAGCTAACAAAACTGAGCGAACTATTTGGGTAGGTTAGGGTCATTCCACGCGTCAAAGTTGAACAATTTACGATTGAAATATATATTTATATATGTATATATATATATATATAATACCTCGTTTAATTTGACTGCTTCAGCTCAGACTGAATGCCAACGATAATAAATTGCTTGGCTGGGTTGACATTCCAGCTACCCCCTTCCCAACAATGTATTCACATACATATTCATATGTCAGCTGCTCATTAAAAAGGTATTCATCATTTTGGCGTCGCGTCTGCAATTGTCACACCCAAATTGAATCCGTAGCCATCGAGTTGTGCATCTTTCTTTCGAATGAGACATTGCTTTTCTGACTCTGCATCTGCATCTGCGTGCAGCGTGTTTGCTGTCAAAATGCTGAGAAGACAGACGCCTATTTGAGGCATTCACTGTGCTCACTTTGTATACACTAGCTTTGGAGTTACTTGGAGTTTATCACGAATAAGGAGAAACAATTAATTGTTTTCTGCTATCGATTAATATTATGTCAATCGATAATCTTTTGAAACGTAAAAACTATGAAGAAGGAGCTAGATTAATGAAAAGAGCTGGCTCAAATCTGTAAAACTTATGTAAGATTATGATTTATTACCTAAAATGAGATATTTAGATAATGAAGATGATGTAGTGTTTAAATTTAGTACTCCGTAGAAAAGTTACTCTGCTTTTAAATTTGCAGTAGCAAAAGCCAGAAAATATAAACGTTGCTTTCTGTAGTTGTAGCAAAAAAAAAAAAAAAAAACTATAATAAATTGAATATGTATTTTCTGCTACTAAAGCTGATAATAATAATTTCAATCACACTGCTTGATTCAGATAAAATGCTGAACAACTATAAAAAAAAATTACTTTAACTTTTTTATGCACAGTTTTTTTTAACGATTAGCAAAGCTTTGCAAAGCAGTTGCTATCAAAATTATGAGTAAAAAAAAACAGCTGCTGCTGATTGCATTTGAAAAGTGAAAATCTCAACGTCGATAAAGAAAAGTGCATCATAAGATTTTATTTAGTGCGAATTGACAAAATAAAGTGCACATTTCTTTTATTAGCTGAATTTACATATATTTCATGACAAAAAAAACCATTGTTAAGCACAATCAAATTGGCAAATATCACAGTTGTCAACTGTTTTTGATTACACTTCAAGTGCGCATTTTTAGAGCATTTTAGTGTATTTGGAATTCGATAAAAAGTTATTGACGTGTTTTCGAATTTATTTTCGTTTTCGTTTTTGAGAAATTGTTCAATAATTTTTTCTTATGATTTGGATTTTCGCCCCTTTTGTGTGTGGACACGTTATGCGATATGTGCGCCACTTTGGTTTATGATGGAATTGACACTTCACTCACACACGGGCAGGTCACAAGGCACAAGACCGGGGGGGACGGGCACAGGCACAGGCGACAGACAAAGATACAAAGATACAAATACAAACACAGGGCGCATTCAGATACTTAGATGTGAGATAGTCCACAGACGGCGACGCACTTGAAATGCATAAAATGGCATTTCATTTCTTTGTGTGTGCAATGAATGCGACAAGCTTCATGAAAGATAGGGGAAAAGTGGAGTGAAGTGGAGTGGCGTGGTTCAGAGATTTGTGGGTGGACGTGGTGGGTGCGTTGTCTAAGTGAAGTTTTCAAAATACGTTGTTAGCTCTAATGGCGCATTTATGACAGCCAAGTGGAAGTGGAAGAGGGAGCAAAACTTACAAAGCAATTGCAAGAGGCAGCTCCTGGGCAAAGAGCTCCCTCATTGTGTCTACTAGTACAGTAATAACACAATAATAAGCACGTTTCACACATTATTCTAGCTGCTGAAGAGTTCACACTATTTAAAGTTAAAAAAAAACAACAAATTTAATTTTGAATAAAGAATGATTCTCACTTAAATTTGCAAAATTTGGCAGCAATTATTTATTGAGTTTTCATTGTATGTTTAAAAAATATGGAATAATTCATAGATTTCCTATTGAATTCAGCAATAATATTTATTTTTTCAATTATATAAACACAACATCAAAGTTTTATAGTTAAATTTAAGATTGATGGTAGATACTGAACTAAAAATAAATTTATAAAAAAAACTCAAATCGTTTTAATTTTAATTTTGATTGATTTCATTAATTTAGTTCATTTAAGATCAATTTTATGTTTTAAAATCAAATATTTACTATACTATACTATACATTAGCAAAGCAAATAAAAATATACACTACGAGAAGAGTATTAATAATATTTATAAATTGTATTAAATTATAAATTCTAAGCTTTTCTTTATTCCAGTGAGTACTGTAGTAAATGATGGAGTGTGCTGAATCTTGATATCGATTAGATAGACATTGTAAGCCTCTTCTGTAAGCGTTAACAAACGATGTGCTTGTCTTGGGCTAACTGGGGGAGACGAACTTTGAGCCAAAGAGGCAACCTTAAAATTGTTATTGTTTACATTGTGGCAGGCAAATATGACACAGTGATGGGTCAATGCTACCTTCTAAAGCCTATCAAATGTCTTACGCTCAAAATGCCACACACAGCAATTAGGAAAAAGTCCAAAAAAAAAAAAACACTATGATAGGGCATAAAATACAGATATTTATGTGGTATGTTCTATGTGGTATGTGGCAAGTATTATGTATGCTGTGTAGTTTATCAAAAACTGAGTATATCCGGTAATTGCAACAGGCAGCCCCAGTTTTATTTCTTCCGTTTTTATTTCTGTTGTAATCTTAGCTTGAAATTAGCGCGAGGCTATCAAGCGCTGTAGATACGGATACATAAACATGTACAAACATGTCTGTTGCACTCATTCAGTAGCTGTTACTGTTAGTTCCCATTGCCGCACGCTTTGTTGCATCACATTTCCTTTTAACCCGTAAGCCCGGCCATGTAAGTGGCACAGTGTGCAGCCTCAGAAGTTGTCAGTTGTTGAAAAAGATACATTTGATAAGTCGCTTCACACACACACACACAACACACACCCCACACACACACACAACAGCCACACGCAGAACAATGAGAGCAAGCGAAATGAGCACAAAATGGAAAACGCCGCTTGAGGCACACTCAACTAGTTGCAACAACTAAAAAAAAACAATGGCGCCAAATCCAACAACTCTTGTTTGTTGTAGATGTTGTTGTCATATCCGTAGCCATGGGGTATTTATGGGGAAGGTATACAAAAAGGTTTGCTGAAGTTACAGTTAAAAAATAAAATATATAAAACATTTTGATAGATCTACAAAACTCAGTTAAAGAATATTTAACGCAGTTAGAAAATATAACTAAAGTTTAAATTCATTT
This sequence comes from Drosophila dives, assembly GCA_035042365.1. Lineage (NCBI taxonomy): Eukaryota > Metazoa > Arthropoda > Insecta > Diptera > Drosophilidae > Drosophila > Drosophila dives. The sequence goes on along the minus strand of JAWNLJ010000431.1, from coordinate 2,665,513 downwards.
AGAGTACAAAATAATATTTTAGTTTTTGAAATATCACTTCGAGATTATAAAGATATGTGTATATAATAATAATTTATAAATATGTTCACGGAAATGACTAATAATAAAATTGAATTCGTTTCTTCCCTCATGTTTCTTGAAGTAATGAAAATCAAACGAGTAAAGATGAAATATTCTTCATCTCTACAATTAAGATATCATCTGAAAAAGATATAAGCTATGTCCGGGGTATATCTTTAGTCGAAAGCACATTTTGTGCTCTCCCCTATCAATCATAATTAGGCATGCAATAAATGTTAGCTTTCAAGTAACTTGGATGCGTGTAATTATATGTCATGGCCAGATACACCACACAGTCTCTCAATTTCAGAGTGACTTGAGCTTCAGTTTTCTTCTTCAGTGCTAATTTTCTATATGCTTGAGAAGACAACAGTTTTTCCAGGCGGGGCGTCTCTCACGAAATTTGTGTGGCAGGCTGCACTTAAACTGCTTGCCCACATAACTAATGACCAATGTTTGATGTTTAAATAAATTGTAATTATTATCTGTATTTTATTCCTTTTTCAACTTTAGTCGCGCTTGCCACATGTGCTGCGCCGCACCCCCATTTAGAGTCATCGCAGGCGTTGCAGTATTTAAGCGTTTAATTCCAATGAAATTTGTGTGTGGGCCCCAAAAAAAACCCAATTCTAAATCCATATGCAAACATTATATACATGTGTGTGTGTGTCTATTTACACATAGATTCTATGCAGATGAGAGTGCCACCTACAAAAGTGGGAAGTTGCAAGCGTTTAGGCCTCTGCCTTGGCTTTAATTCGAGTTTCGGTTTCTGTTTGCACAGGTGTTTTAGCACCTGGGCCTCAAAGTGTCTTGTTGCTCTTGTTGTTGTTGTTGTTGTTTGTTGGCATTTGTCAAGGTGAGGTGAGGTTAAGGGGAGAGAGGAGCGGGGGTCCCGGTCAACGTTAAGTGCTAAAAGGCATTTGGCTGCACTTTTCTGTAATAATTAGCACATCATGACAAGCAAACAGCGGCTGCTACCAAAAAAAAAAAAAAACTTGCCATTGTCATCCATGCCACACAAGCCCGGCACTTTCAACATTTTTAGAGTGGGTGTGTGAATTATGTAGGCAGATAATACTGGAGCATGTGAAAAACTTTTGTGTTTACTTTATGCGAAACTCTAAAGTGAAGCATAATTGGGGAAACAAAAATAAATATATAAAAAATACTTGTTACAACTTGAAATACGCTTTCAAATATTTATGATTGCTTTGCCAAAGTTGTGAAAGTAATGTTTTTGATAGAACTTTTTAGATTTGAAAAATTTCATATTTAAAATATTGCAAACCTAAAAAAATAAATAATCATGTTGAACTATTTAAAAATCTGTCTTATAACAATTTTAATTTCTGTAAATTATAAACAGACATCATAATCGAAGAATTAGTCAAATTGCTATGAAAAAATTATAAAAGAACTGCTTATAAAATTTCATTTAAATAAATATTTACAAGCCTTAAAAAATAAACAATTGTGGAAATTATAGACAAAATTTAAGAGGTCAGAAATAGAATAAAAAAAAATTCCTTCGGAAAGCCGATTATCATTGATTACAAATAAATAAATAATTTATTTCTCGGAACATGAAATTCATGATTTCGCATATCAAAATAATTGAAGAGACTTTAAGAGTTCGAAATAATTCTGTAATCGCATAAGTCATTTCAAGAGTTCTCCAGTTTGACTTGTTCAATGATCTTTTGGTCACCACAATTGCACCCACACTCCAAACAATTAAGCGTCTATTCTTTGCTTGGAACTTTCTAAAGTTTTCATTTGACTTGGGTTAACCACTTCCACGTTTCCCACGAAAATGTTTCTGATGGCACTCCAAAATGCGGATAGGTCTGGGCTAGGAGGATCATGTTTTGACGCCAAACATTTAATTTGGGCAGGCAAAAGAGCTTAGAAATTGCTTGCAAAAAAAATCTCGAGCCGCAAGGCAGTTAACCATCAATTTGTGGTATAATTCAATTTTGCTTATGGAAATATTCCAAAACCGGTTCGTGGCCAGCAATCAGCTAATAATAAAGATTTTAAGCTAATTGGCTCATTTACCAAATCGAAAATAAAAAAAGCCAACCACTCGAAAAATAATAGTAAAAAATCATTATAATAATGATGATGCCGAGTGATGAATGATGATGATTGTTGTTGCCGAAAACGTGCAGCATTTGCTCAAATCAGCAAATTGTATGAACGTCAATGTCAAAAGCGAAAAATTCCGCTGACTGGCATGAATGAAGCGGTTGGTGGAGTGTGAAGGGGCGAGGGGGTCGTTGTAGGTGTCTCACAATTTAAGCGTTTCAAGTGCTGCGCAAATAAGTTTTAATTCCCGTCTCAAGCTGGGCAACAAAATTAATTAGACAAATAGGATACAAAAAATCTGTTAAAACACATTTTTTTCTTTTCTTCCTTTTTTTCGTGTCCGATTTGCCGCTTTTTGCAAATTGAAAAAAGGACCAGGAAACGCTTCCCGCACCCTCCCCCACTGACATTTATCGCCAAAGTCATTAACAGCGGAATTGGGCCATGAAACTGAAGGGACACTGATAAAAAGCGGAGACGAAGACTTTTTCTAAGATAGTCGAGGTTTTAATACCCTACAAAAAATCATTTTAGTCTTTTTCATATTTTTAGGATATTTTGAATATTTTCAAAAGAATGATTTGCTAAAATTAATATAAGTTGAGAAGCTGTAAAAATCACTGAATATTGAATTTTATATTTTTTTACTAATAGTATTTATTTTTTAACGAAAACATGCTCTAAATATTATTAAATGACTGTTGTATGAAATACAATTTTCTTAAGAATACCCCAAAAAAATCAATTTACACTTTTTCATATTTCCAGGTTTTTAATACTTGAATAATTTTAAAAGAATGTTTACTATAATGATTTTTATTTAATGTCTTGCTATTAGATCTATTCTTTAACGAAAATTTTTAATAAAATTAATTTTAGCTATTTTAGAATCCCTCAAATTTTAAGATGTTTTCTGGAGAAAAAAATTCCACGTTTAGAAAACCAATGTTAAAATTATTGTTAGGGTATATAGAAAGGGAGGCGCAGTGATAAAAAAGAAAAGGCGTTCAAATGGTTGACAAAAGAGTGGCAAAACCTTAGTCTAAGGTAGAGGGGGGGAATTAGGTAGAGGGGTTTACTCACTTGCGTGCAAGTCTTCTTTTGATGCCCGCGAACATTTTGGCTGCTTTTTCTTTCGGCTACTTTTTGTGTGTTTTTATGGGTTTTTGCTCCACTTGGGCTCCTTCGAAAGCGTCTTATTGTAAATTAAATTGCTGATTTCCGGCTGGACACACATACACACACAGTTCGCACGCACGCAAAAGGGCAAACAACAATACTTTAAATTAATTAAAAAAAGCGCGCGTAAAAAAACGCGCCCGAAACGCGCACGCAATTGTCGCACAATTTTTGTTTTTATGTTGTTTCGTTAAGTTGTTGTTTTTGTTTATTTTGTTATTGTTATTGTTATTGTGATTATTGTTGTTCGCTTTGGAACGCCTCATTGCATTGGCATTGAAGGCAGCAGCAACAGAAATCAATTAAGCAAAGTAGCCGCAACGGCAATGGCAACGGCAGCTGCAACTGTTATTTTTTTTGTTATATTTGAGTTTTTTGTATTTATTTTTTAACACGTTTTCGAGTCTTATGCAATCGCTAGATTATTTGCTGTAGCTGTGTGCGTGTGTGCAATACTCGTATAAACATTTGTAGAAATCAATAATCTGACGGTTGGCTTTATTCCACTTTAATTCGTAAAAAAAAAAATTAGCTGCTCATTTCTTTTCTCACGCACAAATATATTTTGAGGGAGGGGCAGCGGGTGCTGACTGCATTCACTTGGCCATTAACAATTTGTCTTTCTTTTTGTGATGGTTGTTGTTGGGCTTCCAGTTTATTGATGTTGTTGTAACTGAAACGAGCCAAGAGAAATTCACACATTATTTTCAAATTTATTTTGTGAGCATTTCAGCCAAGGGAATGTAAGAAAAAAGACCGAACAAAATATTTGGCTTTGGTAAATATTGTTAAATACACTTTTGTTGAAGGCATTGTAAGTGGGACATGCTGTATGTTTTTGTGATTTAATGTACAAAAGCCACATATTTTATTTTATTATTTTTGTAAATCTTATAAATATTTTTAAACTTTCTAGTTTGAGTTTAAACTGAAAAGAAACTCGCTAATATTGAATTTCACTACAAATATTGAATATTGTAATTAAAATGAATAATTAAAAAACCCAATTAATATTATTCCATCTTTTTTATATTTTAAATAAAAATTATTAAAAACATAATTCAAGTAAAAAATTAACCATTTCTTCAGTATAGTCTTGTGAAATTATTAAGTATAGTTAAGAAAGTGTAATTCGAATTCCTTATGTCAAAATCGAGCTGGTTCTGCTTTGGGAATGTTGCGAACCGAGCAGCATACTTGAAGCATATAAAAGCGATTTATATAATTGACGTGTCGAGCGACAAATTAAAATGGGTCGGGCTGGGACTGCATTTGTGTTGTGGTACATATAAACTGAAATGTATGGTATATATATATATATATATATATGGCAAGATTTATGAGCTTTCAATTTGATGCAAGTGCACAGGCGAAATTTAAAGAGTGCAACAGCTGCTGCTGCTTGGTATTCCCAAAGCAAGTGGCTGCAAGAATCTGGTAAAAAAATAATTACGAAACACGCTTAAAAGCAAGATAATGTCAGCAGAATTGGGAACTATAGAATCCCAAAACAAACATCAATCATAGCGTGTGTAATTAGAGTTACCAAAAAAAAATTATATATGAAAAGAAACGAGGGGCGCTGTTCACAGATACACAGATACTCAGATACAGATACATTCACAGATGTAATTATGCACGGTTGCGCCCTAATGGCGCATTTCGTTAACAGCCAACGGAATAGGGGCCAAAAGGGCGCAGGGGCCATACACTTGGCTCTGATTCAGTTACAATGGCTACAAATGTCCATTGAAAAACAAGCAAGTTGCAGTGCCAAGATCGAGAAACTCTAACAAAAAGATACCCAGTCTAAAATATGAAAATAAATTTGAAAATTTATTTTTATTAAGTTCTCTTTTTATTTGCCTAATTTCATCAATAATATATTAAAATAACTATGAAAAATATTAAAATATAATATTATAAATATTAATCTAATTATATAATAAGATATATTAAAATTAATATCTCTAAATTATGCAACGGAAACAGAGAAGATATTATTTAAGGGATATTTTAATGATGTCACTTACAAAATAAATATAAATTTAATTTCTGCTCGTCGCATTCTCATTTTCAATAAGTGCAGGGTATACAAGAAAGAGGCAGCCACGCCACAAGGCAAGCATGACAAAGAACATGTTTCAACAACAACGAGAGGGAGGGAGAGACAATGAAAAAGCATAAAAGAGAGAGAGAGAGAGAGAGAGAGGAAGAGAAGAGAGAATCGAGTTGGCATCTGAATCGAAGTTTGTTGCCGGTGCAGCAAGCGTGAAAGAAGAACAAACGCACAAAACTCACGCACGCTGGCAATTGTAGCTGTACACTGAGAGAAAATCAAGTAGAAGTTAAACTTAAAATTGCGCAGAAATTAGTTCTATGCGTATTTCGAAAAGTACAAATGCAAAACCTAAAAATCACATTCGATAATGAAATGTTCTCTCGTGTTTTTAAATATACTTTCTGAATTTAAAACATAAAGATATATTTTCTCTGCATGTAGATGTAGCTGTAGTTGTAGCTATAGCTGTATCTGTTGCTTGTATCTATTAGAGATTGCAACACGTACTATTCGTGCAATACAACAAAAGCTGTCGCGGCCAATATTGATGGGAGGCCCCACCACCTTTTTTGTTGTTAATGGTTCTTGTTGTTGTTTTTGTTGTTGTTGTCTATTGCGGCTCATGTTCCGCATTTGGTTGCGCCGCTATTTTAGGTCGTTTCTCCCAGTTGCTGGCAGCAGCCAAACGGAAACCTGCAACATACGATATGCTTCAGCGCGCGTGCAATTACCACCGCAAAACAACGCCGAGCACAGTGAATACTCCGATGCGGGGCCAAGGTGCAGTTGTGGGGCAGGGGCAAAATGGGATTGCCTAAGTAAAATTCAAGTGGACCCAAAAAAAAATCAAAAAAAAAAATAACAAACAAAATCGAGATGAATATTAAGTATAGCAGTATACTAGAATAGAACAAAAAATGCTGTTCTTGACGCAATTCGTGGAGATTATTTTCATTTTGATTACAATCCACCCACTCTCCTAACCCTCTCCAACACCCATTCTTTAGGATTGAATAACAAAGCGATGTGGTTCCAATTGTGCTGCTGTCCAGCGTCATCAGTTGCCCAACTCAAGATTGGAGCACAGCTCACTTAAATTCCATGGAATTTGCACCAGTTGCTGTTGCTCTATTCAAAAAGGGGACAAGTGAATTTTGTTGTCAACTTGTGTCGCTTTATGACATATTCAAGAATTAAAAATGGACTGATAGAAATACTACTTGATTTAACCATTTCACCCTGTTTGCATGTCCAATTCAAATCAAACAATAATTTTTATTTAACTTACTAGGAAAAAGAGGGTCAAAATTGTTGACAAAGTAATCGCTTTGGAATTTTTGATATTTTATCAAAAATACTTATTATTCTAGAATCCAATGGTGTAGCTAAATCAATTTGAGATGAAATTCTAAAAATGTATTCTCATTAATGTTATTAAAGTTTTGGACAAGCCAAATACTAAAGTTTCTACTTGTTTTTCTTTAGTTTGGATAGTTGACAAACTAAAGTTTCTTGTTTCATTTCTTTGTCTCTTTTTTGTTGAGCTTAGAAAAGTTTTTAGCTACACATCTTAAGAACTTTAAATAGTTTGCAAAGTTTTGAGTTTTGGGTGCGCTAATTGCGGAATTAAAATTGAGTTTTACACTCGTCATTCAGTTCCTTGAAGCATGGTAGACAAACCCATTTAATGCTGGCCAGTTTGCAAATAATTACAAGTAAATCCCAAAAGTAAACGAGCGACTTTTAGTTTGTTTTAGTTTATAGACACAAAAAAAAACAAAAACCAAACAAAAAAAATATTATTATGAAAAACGAGGCAAGAAAATGCGATGCGCAAATGTGCGAAATACAAAATTCATAACGTGAAATTAGCGCACATAACTCGAATGCAAATGCAATTCGGGCACATCGAAAACTTGGGCAAGAACCAAACTGATGGATGTGGATTATATGAGGATGCCCATAAATGCAGCAGCTGCAGCTTTCTTGGTTGTGGCATTTTGAATTCAGACGCACAAGTCTCATATACTCGGAGATTCATATTTACATACTCATACACTTTACAAAACTAAGCAAAAATTAAAAAATCATCCTTAACATGAAAATTGACCTGAATACAAAAAAATTTGTGTATTTTAATTTTTCAGTATACACAAGAACAATTTTCAATTTGTTTTTAGTTTTTTTCATTACCATATTTTTTAATAATGGGAACTATTTTTTAAAAAGTATAAATGTTTTTAAAATTCAGAAAATACTTATAAAATTTCTCGAGTTTCGGGTTCGAATCGTCGTAAATTTGTAAGTTTTTTCAAAGAAAATTCTATGAATTTATAAAAATGTAACTAAAATTTACACATACTAATTTTTTATGTAAAGAAATTAATATTTCTTAAAAAAACTCATTTAAAAACTGTTTTTAAAATATCGAACTATTCGAATAATACGCTGAGATACCTTGGCTCAAAAGGTATGACAATTTTATAAATTTCACCGTGATTTTTTTCTGAGTGTCTGTACTACTTCGTAAATCTGGGGATCTTTTTTGAATAGCGCCCGCTTGTCTCAGACGTCGAGTAGCGTCTGCTGCTTCTGTTGCTGCTGTGTTATAATTAAACATAAACGCAGCACTCACGCACATTTATGAGTTTTTGCCAATAATAAACTACAAAAAGCAGCAACAACAATTCGCCAGTTTTTAGTTATTAAAAATGTTTTCCTCGCCAGCTGCCAATGCAGCAGTTTTATTTTGCTGCTGACAGCGAATTTTTAGTTTGCATATATACACATATATATATATATATATATGTATGTATGTATATACGAGATATATATCCATTCTCAGTTGCCTGCTGAATGCAAATGTCGCCAAAGACGCGCGCCGACAGTAAACAAAATGCTGCCCCGCATGCCCCAAGATTTGCGCCGCATGACTAAAAGTCAACAAGTTAGAAAGTGTTTTTGCAAATGCAACTCGACTTTGATATACCCGCACTATGCAATTGAATAAATATATATCATTGCTGTTTTATTGATATTACTTATTACTCACCATATCTTTGCTAAAATAAAATCATGTGCTTATTTTTCATTTAATTTGTTTTTCGAATTCTGTAAAACCTTTTTCTTGACTAAATATGAGTATAAATGTCATTATTTTATTATTCTATTTCTATTTGCCAAAGCAAACTCATAAACTCTGTTTTTAAATTTAAAAAAGTCAAAATCTTGATTTAACTTAGCTAAAATCATCATTTTTATATTTAGCTTTATCTTCCACTTGCTAAAGCTTAACCTTAATTGCAATAGCTATAATTTATGTATTATTTATCTTAATCTTAAATTAATAATATTAATCTTCTCCTAAACACAGCCCGCTCTTTTTTTTTTTTAGAATAATCTATTATTTTAATAACTGAAATGGCCTTTATTTTCTATTGCTGTCGGGTATTTGTAACAATCGCCGCAAATATCGAAAATGAGAACGCAGCATAAACAAATCATAAATCTGAGAAACGACCACCCGAAAGATGTGTTTTTTTTTTCGTTCGCCTCTCGCTTTCATCATTAGTGTGTGTTGTGTGTCTGTGAGTGTGTGTGTGTGTGTGTTATTCATGTACTCCCAGCGAATTTTTTTTTCTTTGTGTGTTCATCAAAAAGCCGCAAAAGTTGTCAGCGCTTTGGCTGAAGTGTCTTATGGGTTAATTGCGTTGTGTGAAGATTCGTTTTAATTGCACATTTAATGATCGCTGTTTATGGTTTATCCAATAAGAGAGGAACATTTGCATCAGCAACTGCAGGTGTGTCTCACTCACACATACACCCACACACACGCACACTCATTATACACTTGTTTTTTTTTAGCTTGTTTTACAACTTGCCACTTAATCGAGTGTTTAACTTCATATTACCATATGCAAATAATAAAAGTTGATTGCAATCAAAAAAAAACCAACAAACTTTTTGCCATAAAAACAAAAAAAGTTTAAGGAAGGTGGACAATACTTTTACTAACAAGGCTAACTACGCCTGACCCGATACGCTCAACATAAGCTGTCAACAAAACTTTTAAATAAAACTCGGGCAAACCAATTTTCAAATTTCACATAATTTTTTACAAGTTTTTAGCGTTGAAATTCAAGGAAATGGAAACTATTTGCATCTAAGTGAGAGAAATAGTAATTTTTAAAACGAATAAGTTTTTAAACAAATATATTTGTTGCTTACACAAGTTCAGTTAGTGCCCAACACGCTATTAGCCATGTAAATGCGTATCATATATAAGCAAATAAGAGACACACCCACAAAGACCCCGCCTTCTACGTCGTCTCATATAGCATTAGCTAGTATTGCCATCGTTATAAATCAGCCGAGTCTTATCTGGAGTAAATGGTTTTTTACTTTGGCCGATAAAGTGCGCCCGTCAGCAAAACTATGCCAAGGCAGCCACCGCACCACCGAAACCACCGAACCCACCGACCCCCGAGCAGAGTTAGCATTATTTAACATCCAAAAAACATATCTACGAAAGCTGCGCATCGAGATTGTTCCGATAACCCAAGGAGGAGCCGGGGGCGCACCAGCTGCTTTCCTTCTCTTTCTCTCTGTTGGCCAACATTCAAATTCGTATTTCGACTTTATTTGCCAGTCGTAAAATTTGGACTGCTGCTGTTGATGCCACGCATAAGCTGTGGCAAGTAGCTTTAGCTGATGCTCTAGCTGTGACTGTTGATTTAGCTCGTTTTGCTCCGCAGTTTGTTTAAGTAATTAGCGTAAATACCAAAACCATAAACTGGCTCAATTTCAAACTCGGAGAACCTGCGGCTCAGCGACTTCAAGCGGCGCAGTTGTATTTAAGTTGCTCGACTTAAATAGTACACTTAGCCAAACAGAATAGAACTTTTGGAAAATCCCCAATGATAAAACATTTTGTATTAAACATATTTTTAAAACAAAAACTTGTGTCTTTCTAAGATCGAAGGTTTTTTTTTCAATGGTAAATTTTAAAATTATAACACAAAATTTAATAATTCAAATTGTGTTTTTTACTAGGATTTTATAATTTGTAAGATATTAAATACTTCAAGTTTTAAAATCGTGTTAAATTTCATATAATATATCAGAGCAGTCAAGAGAGCAAAATGTTTTACTTTTTTTTTAAGTATCAGAACAAAACTTTTCCAATTTTTAGAATTTAATTTTATATGTTTATTTCTTAAAAATTAAAAATATATATCTAGTTTCATCCATTAACTGCAATTGTTCTTCTTAGTATATCTGAACAGCGTAGGAGGAGCAGTGAAGATGACAGATAGAGTTATGAGAAAGCATTTAGCATTAGATGTTATTGAGAAAAAGCATTATTTTATTGCATAGCTTTTATGATAAAGAGATTTTAATAAAGAAAAAGATGCAGAAGAATGTCCAAAGTATGCTGAAGTTTAATTATTTATATATAAATATAATAAAATTATGAAAAACAAAGAATTTTCTTGCAATAATCAGATGCAATAATTGATTCCGGTAAAGATAACATAATCGTTTTTTCTTGTTTCTAAATACCTTTGGAAGCTGAAGTTGAGTTTTATGAAGTGCACATTTTGTATTTGAATCAGTCACAATTGGTTAACAAGCATAAAATATACTACGTTGCTAAATATACTATAAGTTGCATGTTCCTAAATCTAATAGGCAAAAATTCCTTGGAGTTGCCAAAACATTCCGTTTTCTTGTAAAACAACTGAAAGTCCATTAACAAATTGGCCTAATGGTGTTTTAGCCTTTCAGTAATGTATTTTAGATACCTTTACGAGCACTATTAATATGATTATTATGCCTAATGGATGGCTAAAAAGCTAATTACGAGCACGTTAATTAAATAGCACACTTTATGCCAAGATGACAAGTCGTAGAGAAAAAGACCCAAGACATGCTGTCAGCTCTTGGATACATTGCGTTGCGTCCAAGTTGGTAGGCTCTTATGAGTGCCAAGTTGATCCCAGGCGATTCAAACTTACGATTTGATTCGCACACGGAAGTGGCTGTCCATAAAGAGACTGAAGAGCTCAGCTGGCAACAAACATGGCAAATATAAACAACAACAAATAACAAAGCAAGTCTTAACACACATATCATCGACTAAATCAGTTAGATGGCTAACCAGTTAGACAGCTTTGAGCAAAAAAAAAAAATAAAAAAAAATAACAAACTCAAACTCAAAACTGATGGCGACAAATATTCTTGGCAGAAAAAAACAGAAACTTTGCTGATTAACACAGACGTCGATGATGACGATGTTTATGAGAAAACCAGTTGAACAAGTTGCTTAAATTACGCACTGCCAACACCTACACAATGATATTAAATAGATATAGACTTTTATATATGAAAAATAAGTGTTGATTTCAATTGTATGGCATAAAATTGAAGACAAATTACAAGGCGCTTTGACACCGAGATATAGGTGTCAAAAACCAACCTTGCTCTTGTCTTTAAAATTTAAATGCTCTAAAATTACCATAAAATGCGAAACGTGCCCCGCGACGACAACACCTAAACAAAGACAACAACAACAATAATGTTGGCCAACTAACAAAAAGCTGACACACTTGACTTCCATGGTTTTGAATATCAAAATTAGTGCGTGTCTACAAATGGGTTTGCGGGTCCCCAAAAATAAAAACAGACAAACAAACACAACAAACCCTATCAAGAGACAGAAACAGAGAGAGAGGGGAGACAGAGAGAGAAACAGTGTGTTACAGAGGTACGTTTAATGGCGTTTTGTGGCGGGGAAGCCTCCACAAATTTACGAGCAGCCCTATGAGATATGGTTATGGCTGATGTGCTTAAATTGTCAACTCGAACTGAAACTGAAACTGAAACTCCAACTTTGCACAGACAGCAAAAGTAACATTTGCCCAAGCAGGCAGTTAGATATTCATATGACTGCGATAATCATGAATGAGTACACTCAGAAAAACAAAGGCAGTTGAGGAGAAGTAGAGTAAAAATCTAATATTATTTATAACAATACACAACAAATTGACACAAATCTTAAGCAAAGATATGTTTTAATATTAACTTCAATGTTAAATAAGAAACTTTAAATAAGTCTCTTATCTTCTTACTTTTATAATTTATAATTTTTCTATAATTTGAGATTGTCTAACTTAAGTTTTGCACTTCAGAATTAAACTTTCTTGAGACAAGATTTGCAACATAGCTTTTAGAATGAATTTCTACTTTTGTGTGCTTAATTTAAATTAATGAACGTAGTTTAGGTATTAACACTTCTTAATTATAATTATTTTACATAATTTTAGTATTATCATTTTTTAAATAAAATGATTTTACATAATTTAAGTATTATCACTTTCTGATTTTGCTTTTTCTAGCTTATTTTTAATTTAAGATTGTTAAATTCAAGTTTTTTATTCAAAAATTCTATTTGTCTTTTAAATTTATTTAAATCCCTTGGGATTAACGTAATAAATTATAGGTGTTAAGCTTACAGCAACAGATTAAATAAATAATAGTAATAATACTGACAAGTTTCTGAGAAAAACTTGAATAAATTAAATAATTAGAATACATTTCTTTCTCTGAATCTAAATCGAATTTACACTTAGTTTGGGTATTCTTTATATGTTTTCCAGTTAAAATTGTTTACTCTCTTTAAAGAAAAGAAATTGAGTAATTTTATTTAGGCAAACATTGTTTTCTTTCAGTGTTCTGCTAGGTGCTCCACGTTGGGCGCCTATGCAAATAGTTGTAAATAGACATATAAATAGACATGGGCCATAGACATACGAGAAGTTTCTAAGAGCTGAGGCAATTGGCATTCATAAAACCCGGGCCTAGCTGTGACTTTATTTATTATTTGCCAGCAGCACGAGACAACTTTTGTGTCCTGATTACGGAGTCCTTGCCCCGACAACCCTCGCTTTCCGTTGTGCTCAAATTAATATGAGCTTAGTTCTGTCATATTTAGTTGCACAGTTGTTGCCAGTTTCTGTTGCAGATTTTCCGTTCAGATTAGTCAGTTTTGTGCTGCTGCAAACTTTTGACTGTGTGTGCGAGAAAGAGATAGGGAGATTTCTAGTCGCTAATTGGCTTAAAAGTTGCCACAATGTCCGGCGTTTAATTTGATTTTGGGTGCTTTTCATTGTGTTTTGTATCTGCCGTCAAAATGTCTTCATTTATTATGCTAATTCAAAAACCTCAACTTATATATGCACATGCATTATATATAAATATATATGTATATAAACAATATACAACAGTTACATGTGTAGCTACATTTTCGTGTCCCGCACGCACGCAGCCAACGTTGAAGCCAAGTTAGGCGCACCTTTCTTCCGGTCCCCCTAAAGGGGGGTTACTTTTAGTTTTGTCAATTGCCCTGACTCGTTTTGCTGTTTGTTGAACAACTTTTTATACCCGAACCCAATTGATAAATCAGCTTTTGTGACTGCTAAACAATAGTAAAAAAACAGCTGTAAAAATTTATTTTTAAATGCGATTCATATTGCAAAATGTAGTAAATTATTAGACTGCTAAATAAGAAGAAATATAAATATTTAGTGCTGGCATATAAGAGTCAGTCATTTATTTTGTGCTTTCTTCTTTTTTTCACAATCGAATAATCATTTTAAATAGTATTTGTATTTTTAGTAATAAATACTTAATCAAAATTATTGATTAGCAAATTAACATTTGGAGTTCATTCATAAATACATCAACTATAAAACTCAGTATAATGGTAACTTTTTAAAGATGTCTGCAAAATACATAAATTAACAAGATAAAAGAGTAATTGTAAATTTAGAAATAACTAGTATATCATAACTAATAACTAAATATTTGAAGTGCAGGTATTTTAAAGTCGTGCCAATTCAGACATTTGATTTTTGAGCAATTTGTTTACATTTATATGCCACTCACATTCGGCATTTTCAGTGCTAATGGTCGTATTTTCCAGCTGGGTCGCAGCACGTGCGTGAAAAACGGCCCTTAGGAGAGGTGGGTGGATGGGCGTTAGGCCCTGCCCATTATGATTGTTGTGGCAACCATAATTAAACGCCAAAAATGCTAGATATTATTGTTGTCGTATGTGGTTATATGTTTGTTTGTTGTCATGAATCGTGTGTTGGTGTCGAGTTTTGTTTTTGTTATTCTTTTCTCTTTATTTTTTATTTTACTTGTTGTAGAAATCGAGGTGAATATTGCATAATTACGTATACGACACGGTGACACTCGGTGTGAGCCGTGACATTTTCATTTTGGGCTAACTTTAATGCTGGAAAGTGTAAGTAAGCCAAGCCAAAAACAACAGCGCATAACAATCCCTAAAATTGTCAACGCTTTAAGCGACAAATGAAATTCTTGAAGTAGGAAGTCCCTGCAAATAAATACCTATATATATAATTATTTAATTATATATAGTTTTCGTGAAAGTTGACGAATATTTAATGGAATTTTGATGTGCAGTAAGTTATCCATTAGAGACGGTAACATTCCTCATGTTTGCGCTGAGTTCATTAATAATTTCCACGGAATCTAATGGACGCTTAATCTTATCAAGAACGATGTATTCTTTGGACCCGAGAGGCCCATTACAATTACCATTACTCATGACGCTGGCAAACGTTGCGAAATTCCGAAATGGGGAAATGAAAGCGCTGGGCCAAAAGAGCCATTGCACTGTTATTAATTGAATCAATGACAAAATGAAATTCAATACAAACACACACACACACAATCATTGAGTGCCCATAAGGCAGGCGAACCTATTCCAAATTCGAGTCATCAGCGTGGCGCCATGTGGCGTATGCGCAATATTATTACCCATACGACTGTTACGACCCCAAAGAGAAAATTGTGCAAGCAATCGAACAAATTGAAACATTTTCGCAATGCACAACGGCATTAAAAATCACCCCAAAAGAATTATTAATAGCAACAAAAAAAATATATATCTAAAAAGATGTAAAGAAACAGACGATGGAAACAGGAATGGGTTGAAAATGGGGATTCGTAGAGAAATTAATTAAATTTTAGTTATATATATGTATATATAAATACATATATATATACATTTACATATAAGATAAATTGCATTGATAAACGTTTGTTTGCTATAATTTTAAAAATAATGCATAACTTCATCAATCTATATAATTTGTTTATGAAGCTGTTAACTATAAGGTATTAGGTATTCTATAAATGTATAAAATTATATATTATATTATGTTTCTATTTTCTATTATTTTCTATTCATTTCGTGTGTTTAATCTGTGAGTTTTGTAATTTAAAACATGCTGAATTGAATTGATGAATTATTTTTTTTAAATAGATTTAAATTTAGATATTAATCACGAGTGAGTGTTAATAATTCATTTTAAAAGTTGAATATGCACATCTACTCAACGTATTTCATTTTTATTTTTAATAAATTTTTGTTGAGTGCATCAATATTTGACCGGTAAATAAATATGGCCCCTAATTGTGGGCCATTGCAAAGCTAGTGGCAACATTCAGCAGGTCGGGGCATGATAAGAGAGTAATATTATCTATTGCCCCTATCAGCAATTGATATCGGAAGTGACTACGTCGACAACAAAACCTGATAACGATGACGAAGGCGACGCCACAAACATTTCAATTGGTCGTGTTGCACATTGGCGCCGCAGGCCGTCCAATATTGATGACAAGCATGAAATTACCCATGAAAGGGTCAGCACGGCCACTAGAATACCCTGTATGTCATTAACGGGGGCAATATGTGTGCGAGTAGTCCAAGACAATACGATTATAAAATCAAATTTAAAGCCGAATTTAAACATGCTGAAATTAACATGAATAAGACTCGGTACTCCGATATTTCTAAATTTTTAACTTTAGAAATAAGAGAGGTAAGCTATCAGAAAACAGATGAAGATTGTATTACTTCTGAATAGAATAGAATTTGCAGTGAAATCAAAATTTGAATGTGCTGGAAATTTTAATTAAGCAACCTTAAATTCATAAGAGTTTTATGTAAATAACTGAGATATCTACAAGCTTGAAACTGCTTACTTTAAGAATTTTGTATGCCATAAATTTGGACTCTTTACATATTTTAATATTTTGGATATTTGTTATGAATTAAGAATTAAGAATGAAAAAAACATTTTTTTTAACAAATGTTTTTGCGCCGATCTGAAAAATGAACGCGATAAAAATATGCAAAGCAGGAAATTTCAATATAAATTTTATTTATATATATATATATATATATATATATATATAGGACATTGGACTCAATGTTTGTATTTTTGCCCCTAACAATTCCTAATACAAAATTTTAGCGATTTTTATATTAATTATTGAATTTAGCACTTTAACAATAAATGAACTCCCCATTGCAGCATACTTACTTAACTGAATATATGATTATTAAGCTCAATACTTAATTAGTTTGTGTTAAGCCAAATCGAATTGGAAATTAATTTTTAATTGAATTTATCGCTTTTACAATAATCGTAGAAGAATTTCAAGAACAAGTGTTTAAATTGTTTTCCATAATATTGCCTTGCCCTAGATTCTTCGCCAAAACCTAAAGTTCCGCATTTAAGTTTTTGAAAAAAACTATTTTGACACATTTTGTGTATTCTATGTATTTTCTAAATTCTACATGCCCTCCACAATATACCCCCTTGTTAACTGCTTAACAGGGAATAAGCAACAAAAAAAAAAAAAAAAAGAAACGAGCTGTCGACAACAATCATTGAGCAATTCACAAGTTCATTTGGGAACTGCGACACTTTCAATGCTCAATGCCCGACGCGCCCTTAACCAAATTTATATTTCAATACAATAACACACACAACAATATGTATGTGTGTTTGTATGTGGAGCAGTTGCTGCTGCTGCTGACTGATAATGTTGTCAAATTAACATATTAGCATTTAAAGCGACCAGATAATTATATGTAAATGGCCAAATGTCTCCTCGCTGTCTTATCAGCTTTCAGCTCCCACAGACCAAAAAAAAAAAAACTACACAACCCATTATTAGAAAACAACACAAATACACATACACATACACACACACAGTCATTGAACTTGGATAATCTTTAGTTTAGATGTACTCTCAACTTACGTTTAGCGGTCAACTCTTTGAGTGAGTTTTAGTTTTTCGTTATTCGTTTTTTGCTTTTCGCTTCTTGGTGACAGCAACGGTTGAGCAGAAAATTTTAGACAGTCGCGAATAACCGGCAAAAAAAAAGACAGACGAAAATGCACAACTGATGGCAGCAGGTGTCTTTCTCTTTATGTTTGTTGTTTGTTTATTTATTTGTAGCTTGCAGCGTTCGCAGCCAAAGACAAAAAAGGAGCCGAAGTGGAAAGGCAGCTGTCAACACAGCAATAACAGCGACGCGACTGCTGCAGTTTTGAGAGCGGGGCAGCTAAATTATCGCATAATTGTAATGCAGTCGCAGCAGTAGCAACTGCAGCAAATTTCTCGGCTGCAAAACATCCACTAACACACATACACAGGCACCAACACTTGCACATGCACACACACGCTTATCGGCTCGATCAAGAATTGACGCCAGCGAAATGCACCAGCAACGTCTTACCGCACGCGGCGAACACTCAATAGTAACTGAATTGGCTGTAGTTCAAAATGTTCATATCATGCTTTAACTTAACAGTGCCTCTTATACGAGCTATAGTCGTGCACACTGTTAATGGTGACAGCAGCATAGCTCAATTCGCCGTAGGTGAACAGCTGTTCTTGCTGTTATTGCCGGCTTTTTGTGCTGCGTCTGCTGCTGCTGGTGGTGGTTCGTATAAGAGTCATTGACGCGCGTATAAGACGGCAGCAGTCACGCTTAGCTGTTGTTGTTATTGTGTTTATTGGATTTTGATATGTTTAGATGTGTTTTGAATTTAAATGCATTAAAGTTAAAGTCACTACAGTGGTCGCTCGCAACATTGAACGGCAATTAACATAACTTTTACAAAAATGTGTAAAAAAAAGATGTGCTACTAAGATTTTTACAACATAAAATAAGCGATTTTACAAATAATAATTTAATAATAATAAATAAATACAATAGACTGTGATAGTGTTTTTTTTATTTATATATTTATAAAAAAAAAACATTTGTAATACAATTTTCGAGAATATTTAATTAGATTGCAACTAGTTACTATCAAATCTATTATCTTTAAAAAAAATGACAAAACCAATTTGATATATTATCCCTAAAAAAAGGACAAAATCAATTTAATATTAATTTTTATTTTTTATTTTTTGAGCAAAAATAAATATATAAAAAAAAATCGTCATAATCTAATTATCAAGAATAATAAATTAATGTTCTTACAAAATTTGTGTATAAGTGTTTGTTTAAATTTATTTTCCTGGGTAATAAATATTATTCAACAATGAATATGTTTCGTTATTTGATTTTCATATCCTATTAAGTGCCAATGTCGGTTTTTGGGCTCCCTTTCGTTTAGCCCTAATCAAATCATTTAGACAAAAACTTATTCAAAATTCACACACACCCAAAAAATGTATAGGAGAAGGATACACTCGAGTGGACTGCAGCACGGTCCAAGTCTGCGCTGACGCAGGACCTTTGCATTGTTGTAAACAATCCATCATTATCGCATAGACATCCGGCACAGGAAACGCAACAGCGGCAACAACAGCCAAGATTGGGGGAGTCCAAAACATTGCATTACAATTTGCGGCCTCTCTGCTCTTTCCTTCTCTCTCTTTCCCTCTCTTTGTCTCTCTCACACGTACACAAATTACTACGTTGTGCACGTGTCTAACAGCGTTTGCTGGGGATTACGGAACAGACCCGGCCCAAAACTCCATGTAGTCCAAAACAGCGAAACCGAAAGTGAGGCGCGTAGCACTGTGTAAGGATATGTATATCCTTATATATGTCCATATATATATGTATGTGCTTCCACTGCAAGCAGACAGGACAACAGTGGAAAGGACTGGCATGGCTGACTGGCAGCCTGAAAGGCTAAAAAGACTGGCAGCCAGCGAGGCACTCAGTCAGTTGGTCGTTGGTTTTGCAATACCCGGCAAACAGTGTGCCAAATGAGGTATGCTAAACTTAAATTAAATAAATAAATAATAAGTTTCAGATTAGAAAACCGCCCTAAGAATTTAATTTTTTTTAGGTTTAAAGAAAATACTATTCAAACAACTTCTTTTTGTTTTTCACAACGAGAAGATGGAAATATTTAATTTTATTTTTTAATGTCATTATTAAAGCGACCGCAATGTCATTTTAATATAGTATAAATCATTTAAAATAATGTTTGAGCATTTAATATATAATATTTTGCTTGTAAGCTTTGTTCATAATAATAATATAATTATTTAATTTTAATGCTAATATAAGAATTTGTTCGAACTGATATAAATTTTAAGTGATTACGTTAATAACTATTTATTAATTAATAATTATTTATATATTTGACTTGTTTAATGTTTTTGTTTACCACAGAATTGTGTCAAAATATTTAAAAAAAAATGAATAATAATGCTGAAGCAAATAAATTTCATTTAATACTTTTAACTTTGTTCATAACAAATTTTTCATTACTTATTTTATTGCTATAAATAATTGATAGCTTTCAATTTTCGAACTGAGATTAATGTTATTTGGTTAATTTAAAAGCTATTTAAATCTGTTGGCTAAATATTAATTAATTAACAATTATAAATATTTTAAATGTTTTCTGCTCTATTGAAACCCTTCTTCTTTGTACGGGTATTTTCATAGTCGGTTTGGGTGGTAATATTTTTGAATCCCCCTTTAGCCTATTTGAAAATTGCACTTGCCGGCAATTTTCCATCTCTTTTTATGGTATTTTTTCAATGTTTGGCTGTGGGCAAGAGGGATGGAGAAAAGTCCGCTTAACTTTTTAGCCACGGCGGTTGTTGCGGTTTATGCAAATTAGCAAAGTTAACATTTACCAAATTGTTGATGCTACCCAAATTTAATTTTGGGGCCGAAATCTTCTCTTTAGTTGTGATGAAAGAGGGAAGTTTACACACCCCCAACTCCCTCCCACACGCAACACGGAAGTGCAACTTGCTGGCTAAAGCAAAATGTGGCAAAATCAAAGGCAGTTGCCTGCTTTTGATCAGCAATGTGTTAAAAGAAAGGGCCTAAAACTGCACTAAAAAAAATCCAATCAATTAATAAAATATAAAAATATATTCTGAAATCGAAGAGTAAATAATTTTCATTAAAATTTTTGTACAATTTAATAAGTTGTTAAATACTTAAATTGATTAAAAGAGAAACAGTTTTTTTTATTATAATATTATATTTAATTATCTTAACTTAATTTCTCATCACAGTAGCTGTTTAACTTTTGAACTAAAGATAATATGGAATAAAAACGTCTTGAATCCGGTTTCGCTATTTTTCCATAATTCATCAGCTTTGTTTTGGCCAGTGTACTTGGATGCTATTTTTGTGTGTCGACTGCTTTATTAAGCGGATTCGTCGAGTTCTGCGTTGACAGCCAGGCCAAGTGACGGAATGCAGCTGCAAGTTGATGCCACTTGGCGAGTCGACTCTACACCACTACACTCCACTCCACTCCACTCCACCCCACTCCGCTCCACGTCGGTGGCTATCTATCATAATTAGAATTAGGATTCAGTGCTGAAAATGTGAAATGCGTGGAATAATAATAATAAATGCGTGCCACATAAATTAAGCGCACAACTGCCGCACAGCAAATAGAGCTTCTAATAGGATTTCATTTAATTTCCGCCCTGCCAACTAATGAGTTTTTTAACCTGCAACTCCACCATACCCCCATAACCCCGACCAAAATGCCTCCCGTCTTCAGTTGTTGGCATCTTCTAATCGCGCCCAAGTGAGCTGTTTTGGAATGGAGCGACAATTTCAAAGTGCAAAATGTAAAATGGAAAATGGAATAACTGAATAGACTGAATGGAAGCAGATGCATAATAAAGTAGCCAAATAACTGACTAACTGCCAGACTGACTAACGGACTGCCTACAGGTGGGACAGATGCAGAGCATAAATAACAACAACACCAACAACTACATTAAAGCACCAAGGATGCCCTGGTCCTTGGTCCTGCCAGCAACATCCCAGTATAATTCAAGCCAGCGACAAATTGGGAGGAGAGTTTATGTTAAGCAGATGAAAGGCTGCAAATGCTTTATCCTTGTTGTGTGTGTGTGTGGGTGTATGAGTGTGCGTGGGTGTGTTTAAGCATACTCTGTAAATATACAAACTAAGCAAATATAAGTTTAGATGCGGCATACTATTTGCACTCTATTAAATCTAATCAGCTCGAAACTTGCTTTTATTACAATTTAAAATTAGCAAATGATTCAGTAATTATACAAAAAACAAATGTTTCCTATTCTAAAACTCTTTAAAAAAAAAAATTAAAAATTAAGTGGAGTAAAAGTAACAAATTAATATAATTGTATTTTGTAAATGATTATTGCATTTTTTAATCTATTAATTTTATATACACTGAAAAATCTTTGCCTCTTAAGCAGATATCAACTAAACTGCAAATATTTTCTGAATATCGGACATTTTTCTAAAAGGAAACATTTGCATTTCTATTGCTTAGAAAATATTTAAATTATTAGGATATAAGATTCAGAAATCTAGGAAGAAAATCTTTTTTAATTCTTATCGTATATTAATTATTTTTTTTTTAAAAAAAAAAGCAAGGAGTTTAGGGAGATTTTTATATTGGGCTATTTTGAAAAATTCAAGTTGATTGCTTATTATAACATTTAAGTTTATAACTAAATTACTAATAATCGACTTATAAATAATATCAGAGAATCATTTATATTTATTTGTGTAATAACTTTTTGCTTGGTTCTGCTAATTCAGATTTTCTTATTCATTATTTTAGTTTTTGACTATCTGTTTTTTATCTTACTTCAACCCTTGCGGATACTTTATTATAGTTGCTAAAGCGCTAATTCACACTAATTTGATAATTGTTTTTTCTGAGAGATGTTATTTTGGATATTTCATAATCCACGAAACAAATACCAATTCTGCAATTAAAATTAATAAGTATTAAATTGTAGTTGAAATTTAATTGATTTAATTAAGTTATTTGATTGCTGCGTCTACTCATATAATTTGATATTAAATTAAAATATATAAAAATAAATAATTAACGTTATTTTCCACGTAAAGTGCAGCATATCCTTCGGCTGAGCTTGTGCCACTTACTGTTCCTGTTGTTACTGTTGCTTATTTGTTTGGCCAACAACTTGGCTTAGTTTATTTTGGAGTTTAGCGAACCCAAACTTTAGTCGGAGTTTCTGTTGGAGTCATCGGAGTTGAGACCCAGACGAGGTTTCTTTGTGTCTGCTGCCCCGTTTGGCTAGACAACAAAAGGAGAGGAGAATAACGCTTGAATCCTGCCAGCATTCTCTCTATCTCTCTGTCCCTCTCTTTCTCTCTATGTCTCTCTTTTTCTTTATCTGTCTTTAAGAACGCATCCAAGAGGCGAATGAACGTTCAAATGTGCAAATTACACATAAAACATAAATAAAATCAGTTCGAATGAGTTATGAATGTGCCACAGTGCATCGTAATTAGCTGAGTGAATGGAATTTCCATATAATTGGCATGGACAGTGTTATGTCAAAATTTGCATAAATTAACATACAATGTGCGCCAGCTGATATTAACTGTAATTAAATCTATCTTCTGCCTTGCAGCGCAGAGCTAATTAAGTGCAGATGGGCCACATTGAAAAGTGCAGCTGAGGCTGCTGCCAAAACCAAACTCCCATGCACAACTCGGCTAACAAATAGCTGCACACATTAATTAGTCACACACACACACACACACACACACACACACTCGTACACACTCTGAGCAACTAACACTTTGTGTTGGCCACAAAGCTACTTCCAGGTGGCTTCCGACCACAAAGTGAACTTTGCCATTGCCTTACAATTGATTGCAGCAGAAAGACAATTAGCTTATCTACCCTAACTTATATGAGAAGTATAGGGTATTCAAGGCTTATAGCAAGTAGTTGCCATAATCAATATAAATATAAATAAAACACAAGAATTGGTAATTTTTAGCAAGTTTTTAAGTATAATATATTATGTATATATATATAAAATATGATAAGATTAATTTTTTGTAGAATTCCATTTTGTATTCAGCCAAAAAATCTCGGACTAAATTAAAGAAAATCTATAAAAATAATGGCTTGCATTTCTTCTTTGAATCATCTTTCTTTTTACATTTTAGAAATATTTAAAACCTTTAAATACAAATTTTATTTTAAAAAAAGAAACTTTACACTTTTCAGAATTTGTTTTTTTAAATATTTGGAAGTATTTTCTAAATTATTGCCTAGTTTATTTAAATTCACGGTTTATTATTTTATGGGTTGAATTAATATTTTCATGTTTATAATTTTATTATCTATCTCAAACTAACTATTAACTCTTTGAAGGTATACTAAAGTTAGGCAGCCGCTTTGTTTAAAAAGATTTTCTCACTTGTTGGACGCGAATGTGAATGTAAATTGTGGCAACGTGAGAGAAAGTCGCAACAATTTGCAGCTCATGTGGCAAACAAATTTGTGCAGCCTGAGAACAACACATAGACACAGTGATTCATTCAAACATTCACGCGATTCACTTGTATTCGTGAGAAACTGCGCACTTCCAGCCCCAAATTCCATTCACCAAATTCCGAAGGCACAACTCCAAACTCCCAAAGCATCCCAGGCTGAGACGCAAATCAGGAACGTGGCACTCAACTAAATTAAATCCTTTCATGGTTTAGATTTGAATATTTGTGTGCGACATTCCGTTCCGATTATGATTATTCATTTATAATCATTTTGTTTGAGTTATGTACATTGAAACACACTCAAGCACAAATCCCATAATGAGCATATTCTATTAGGCGAAAGCTACCCTTAGCCGAGTTACCCTTAGAAGCACGTTTCTTTCCAGCCGGGGGTTGGTAAATTAACAAAAGCAAATCCTGGACACATGTTGCATTCAGTTTTGCCTGTCAGTTGTCAGTTGTTAGATGCGTTGTAGTTCGGGTTGGGGTTAATGCTATGTTTTGACAAACCCCAAATCAGCAGAAACTGATGATGAGATATCCTTTTGAAGATGACAACCATTTGCACCCGCAACCACCAACCCACCAACCCACCAGCCCACCAAACCACCAAAACCAAAACCATAGCGGCGACAACATTTACTTTTCACAAGGACTCCTCCTCTGACTGCATTTACCTAAACAAGCCGGAATCCTTGTCTCTGTTAACCCCCCAAAGAGTTGGCAGGATGTTGTTAACGGTCCAGCGCAACCCCAAAAAATCTGGTGCAGTTTGGGTTAGCTGATAAATGACAAGCAGTTAGGATATTTTTGGGGTCGTCCTGTTTATTTAGCATAATGGAGTTTACTGTATTTTGTATCTGCGGTTTCACATCGCATTGAAAATCGAATCAAATCGCGTGAAATTTAATCAACTTAAGCACACTTTTAGCTTCCCAGCTCCCCAGTCGGAGTCGAGTCTAGGTTTAACAGGAAATAAAGAATTAGTGTAAATCCATGTAATAAAATTCGAATTACAGTGCGCTCTCGCAATACTTGAACTGTCTCAAAAATAGTCTTATGACTGATAAAACATAAAATAAAATATAGAAATTTAATAACTCTAATTTTGAAAAATTTGTTTTCACCCATTTTCGATA
Source organism: Drosophila dives (assembly GCA_035042365.1). Taxonomy (NCBI): domain Eukaryota; kingdom Metazoa; phylum Arthropoda; class Insecta; order Diptera; family Drosophilidae; genus Drosophila; species Drosophila dives. Next base: position 2,640,333 of record JAWNLJ010000431.1, on the reverse strand, counting down.
TGGTAAAATCGCACATTAAGAAATCGATTTTAAAAAAAACTTGTTTAAAAAAATAAATATATTTGAAGTACTTCTTACTGATAATATATATGTAATATAATCATTTGTTTTAAGGCTATTTTGTGTTGAGCGCTTAGGAAATCAAAATAAAATATAGAAAATTTATTACTTTAAATAATAAATCTATCGCACACTTTGTTATGTAAGTCCCTTTTTGCCTGAATCAAATAGTATATCTAAGGACATCTATATAACTTTTGGTATAAGGGATTTCATACAATTTAAAATCAAAGATTTTTGAAGCTTAGTTGTGAGATACACGTTTCTGGAAGTTTGGAGGCTTAGTGAGAGAATGGTCCTAAATTATAATTCACTTTTTGGGAGGAAAAAAATAAAACTGGAGTCTTCAAAAAAAAAAAATTAACTACGTTTTTTTTTTTAAATTTATTTATTTTAAGCTCATAAGTCATATTTTGCACCGTAAACAATTTTTTTTAATTCATGTCTTAATTCAATTTTAAGTAATGTGTAGAAAAACTAAAAATTCTATTTTACATTTGTATAGAATTTTCTCAATTAATTAAGACAATTGAAAAATTACCTTATTGTGGGTAAGCACTGTAATATAACTTCAACTATTTGCAATGAATTGAGTTACTAATGGGATACAGTTGGGCTACTTACTGGGGCACTAACAGGAAGACAAAGCAGAAACGGCACTAAGCCAAACTCTCGATGATGCGTCGCTCCAGTGCCGATGAGCTTCAGTCCCCAGTCCCCAGTTGCCAGTGCTCCATGCCACATTCAGCTGCAAGCCCCCAAACACCCCCGCACAACTAGCTTGGCCATTAGTTGCGCATTTGCGTGTTTGGTCAGGCCAGTAAATACGAACCCGGGGCGGATGTGTAATGTCCGCTGGCCAAATAGACAAGCGAAACGACAAAGCCAGGAAATTAAGCCCTGTAAGCGGATTTAGTCACATGTGCCCAGATGGCAGCTACTTAGTCCCTGGAGTTATTTGCTGCACATTTATTTGATATACAACACAGTATCAATTCACCCAACCCACTACTTGCTGGCCCGTTTGCGAGAAGTCCCAAAGATTCGCAGGTGTGCGCTCCGTGACAGCTCCCGTGCCTCCAGCTTGCTCAGCTCAAAGAGTTCCGCCTCCAGCCGATAAATGTGACAGTTCATCTCTGCCGGCGTCAGCTTAGACAGCTCTGGAATGGCCAACATAATGTGGGTGTTACTAACTGGGCTTGTAATCTGTCGCTTTCTCAACTTACTCAATCGCTCTTTGGTGTCCTCCTCTTGACTGGATACCTCGACCATCTGCTGCACTTTCTTGATGTCCACTTCGTCGATAATGGAGCTTAATGTTTTGCGTTTTCGTGGACTCTCCTCCACTTCATCCGCACCCACAACCCCAATGACATACTCGTCGCTGTCCTCATTCGAGGATGCCGATGCTGTCGCTTCGATCTCATTAATTGTCTTAGTTTTCTTATTTTTATTTTGCTTAACCATCTTGATTTATTTAAAGCTAGGAAAACCGATTTTTCTTTTGTGTAAAATTGACAGTGATGTCTATCGATTTATACTGCCAGTGTTGCAAAGTTCTACGATAATATAATTTTATTAATATTTAAAAATCAAATCAACAAAATGTATGCAATTTTTTTCAATGAATTTAAACGAAACAAATTAAATTAACATTGAAAAAATAGATAAAATATATACAAAAATATACAACTATTTATTATTGTATGTACTTAAAAAAAAGCTGAAAAATAAATTTAATAGAATTTCAATATATAATCTTAAATTCTATTTTAAATTAAATAAGTATAAATAATTAAAAAGCTTAATAAGAAATTCATAAAGTTAATCTAATAGAATGCATAACTTTCTGAGCAAACATTTAATATATTTTATTTATTTGTTAATATTTTCATAATTCAATTATATTCCCAAATGCAGAGTGAAATTTTTCGCTGTTTTTAATGCGTATTTATTAGCATATATGCAAACACAAGTCACCCACATATTTTGAGTCAATAGCAAACACAATTTTGAAATATTTGCGCAGTTAAATAAATGGTATCTTGGCCTGAAGCATTAACCCGTAAGCCAGCAAACCCGTAAACAGACTCCGTCCGGCGCACACATTAGCTATCTAGCGAGGCCATTAACTTTTATAGAGGCAACCTTAAACCCAAACCGTTAACTGCAATTTGTTGCCGCATAAAGCCAAAAATGGAAATTTTCAACAACGTATTTTGTAGCAACACAATGAAAAACCCCACGCTAAAAATTTATGCTTAATGAGCTGCACAAAATTAATTGTCGCAATGAAATCACGTGCCCAAAAGGGATCCACAGCTAGAGTATCCTGGCAACAGGACGCTGCGGAAATTGTCAGACTCGAACTGAAAGTGGAAGCGTATGTGGAGTGAGCTATATCGTAGTTAGGTAAAATATAAACAGTTGCTTATGCAAATTTGTGGCTGCAGGGGTTGCACAACTTAAAGACCGAGAAGCCCCGCAGCAAGAAACGCGAAAGGACACTTTGTGGCTATTAGAAAACGTTTCGAAAAGAACTCGAAATTCTTGTAAACAATCCATCATTAGCACATGCAAACGCCATGCCGCACTCTGACCCCACCCAAGCCCTTAGTACACTCAGAAAAAATCACCCTTATAAATTACACAACTAGAAAAAATTCTTTTGATTTTCAAAATATTTTCTGGCTATACGAAAAAAATTCGTTAAGAGTACAAAGCCTTGTTTTTCTCTCTTTTAAACATATATTTTTTATAGTGGATAATAATTCAAAAATATAGAAAAATATAGATATTCAGAAAGATTCAACCCTTTTACCTTTTACAAGTAAACATTCTCCATACCAAGATGAGTAACACTTGCCGATAAAAGTAATACGATTTAGTAAAATGCAGTGCTACTTTTTCTCTGAGTGTAACCTTCCCTTCCACGTGTGGATGTTGCACGTGTCTGTTTGCATTGCTGCCAGCTTAGACGACAGCCAGACAACAACAACAACGACAACAATAACAACAATAACAACAACATCAGCAACAGGAACAACAGAAACAGCTGCAACAACATTTGCTGAATGTGTGTCGTGCACAGGACAAAGGACGCGTGCTTATTATTCCTGCATATTCCCATTGTGGTTGGTGATTCTCCCTTTACCCAGTTGGCTGTTTGCTGTTGTTTGTTGCTGGTTTGTTGCTGGTTTGTTGCTGCTGCTTTATGGCTTAAAAAGTTGGGCCAAAAGTATCGGTTTTTACTTTTACTTTGCGGCTCATGCAAATTGCACAAGTTAAATTTTGGTAAATGTCAGACCACCCAACCCCGACTCCAACCACGACCTCGTCTCCCTCCTAGTTTAGCCACATTTCCAACCCCCGTTCCCCTTTCCCCTCACCCCTGCCCCTTTCCCCACAGCTACTAAATGATGGCTCATGTTATGTGCCTAACTGTTGTCCGAAATCGCTCCCCTGGGGAGCTGAAGCTCTGCTCTGCTGTGTGTTTTACGAGTGTCTGTACACTGAGAAAAATCTATAATTTTCATAAATTAAATTCATTTTCTTTATTTCATTAAAATATTCTTCATTTCATTGTATTACTTATGCTATGATTATGCATTTGTGTATATTTTTATTATCCAATGTCTAATCTGGAATGTAATTTTACTATATTTTTATTTATTTACTTTAAATTATATTCCTGAGCAATCAAAGTGTATAAATTATTACTATTGCTTTAACTTCTAATGTAGTTTTCTTGTAATGTATACACTTAATATAAAAAATAGTAAGATTGTGTATTTCTAAAATTTAGAGTTTTTTTTAATTCGACTGCAGATTTTTCAAATCCTTTTAAAAATAATATATCTCATTTATAGAGTGATCGTAACATGGAACTATAGATTTTTAGTTGACTGTATTACTCAAATAATTCGCAAATAAAAAAAAAATAGTTCAATAATCTATATTAATAATAATAATTTTATTAAGCCAAATTAAGGATGTTTGACGATTCGAGCAAAGCAATCCTAAGCTCTAATTTCATTACTATTTTCTAAATTTTATACCTAATTTAATTTAAAATAATAGTTTCCATTTGTACCTTAATTATTTAATATATATCTCAGTAATAGAACAATTTCCTTTCTATTTTAAATGACGACTGTTTTTTTCTGAGTGTGGCAGCTCATGTAGAATGTTCGCATTACACTGCAGTTTATTTGCACGGATTTGCGTATTATCATCCGGCGGCACGTGTCCGCTGCTGGAGCTGCTGTTGGCTTTGATTTGGCACTGTGTGCGCAGAGGAGAAGTGGCTGTTAAATACTGGCAACTGCTGATGGGCAAACAAGAACGGCAACAAGCGGGCGACGGAGACAAAAGACGGAGACGGAGACGGAGATTGCACTCGACAACAACAAATCGTCGTAGGCAGTTGGCACTGTAGCCAAAACGATCAGTGGGTTGAACAACCTAAACAACATTGCAAGAAAGCAAGCAAGCAAACAAAATAACAAACAAACAAATAAATAAATAAATAAATAAGCAAACAGCAAGAAAAACTAACAACGAAACAGCCAAAATAAACTGCTGGTCAAAAGTGGCAGCGAGGACATTGTCCCAAATATGAAGCAGCATAAATTAGCTGCAGTTGCGCGTGAGGCAAGCAGCAACAATTGCCACAACTGAAATGATCCTTAATAATGGTACAGTGAAGCCACCACAGTTTGTAATTGCCAATTACCCATGCCAAATTGCAATATTCTTTGCATTTTATGCCGACTACTTGCTTATTATTTTAAATTATTGTTAATTGCAGGCAGCGCTTCCAATTTTAATTAATAACCATTTTTTGCTGTTGCTGTTTGCACATGCAAATTGCGCATTTAATTGGATTAACGCACATTTCCGATGTGGACACCCCTGCCGGCTCCTCGGCCATTCCCTGGCCCTATTCCTGGCCAATTCATCATCGCTTGTGTTTATTTATGTTGCATTTTAATTATGTCGCATTGGCCAACGCAGCCAACTGAGCCACGTTGGAAGTGTGCCATGTCTGTGCAAGGGGCAAGATAGGGGCCAGATAGGGGCGGTGGCATCCACATTGAGGAGGAGACCGCTGCGGATGTGCGGCTCGTTGCAGCTGCAGTTACCAAGCAGGCCACAACAACAACTAATTTAAAAAAAAGAGCATAAAATACGCAATGCAAAATTGCACATTGATTTATACCTTTTACTTATTTCTCCTTTTTTTTTTTGTTAGTTATCATTTGCAAATTCCTCTCCATGGTAATTGATACCCTTTCCCAAAAGTGTTGTCTGTCCAATATCTGATTGCATTGAATTGTGTGCATATTGCTTCTTAACGGTTCACTAATTTTCAGTTGCAGCAAGTCAATTGCCTGATTGCTGTTGGCCCGATAACAATGGTGAAAGTCGTCTCGCTGCCAGCAGCAGCCACAGCTGCAACAACTGCAACAAATGCAACAACAACACTCATTTCATGCCACTGTGTAGGCGCAAGAATGAGATGCCACAGATGCAAAAATAAATGACAACGTCATAATACATAATCTTCACTGTTGACATCAATATGCCAATCAAAAAGGCATTTGGATAATGGGTCATGCAACTTGGTGGCACTACACAAGAATGCAGCTCGAATTCTTTCCATTAACATTTCTCAAAGTTTAAGTATTTTCAGCAAAAATAATCTCGGCTAACGAACTGTTTATACTGCAAATAAGATGTATAATTTTAACATACATTTCGAACAAGAATCGAATAAGTTTTGGTAAAGCTTTGACTGATGAAATCTGTTATGGGAATGCAATTCTGAATGGAACCCTATAAAAATAGGAAAACTAGAAAACTAATTTAATATATAAATTAATTAATTTAATTTAATCAATAAGTATCCCCATATTGCCAATATACTTAAAAGCAATTCTAATGTGTATGCCGAGTGCGGTTCGAGCTGTCTCAATGTGTATTTCATAGCCGGTTGCAGGGTATCTGCTAGTCGAGCTTTCTCGTGTCGAGCATTTTAAGTATTAAAATAGAAGAAAAAGCAAAAAAAAATTCGCATTGTTTAACAGTCAGTGTATGCCAAAACTTGATGTTTGCAAAAGGAAGCTCAATGAAAAGTGCCTGCGTGGACAAGTCTCGATTGTTTTTCGCCTGGAATGCCTGAAGAATTGGGTTATTTGTGTGCTGATGTATTCTAAATACAATTTAAATGTGGGTTAACTCCCTGAGTCTGGTCATGTGCAAAGCACCAAGAGACAATGATTATATTTGAATATGTTTCTTGCTTATTTTCAGTTTTATTTCCATATATATAGAAAAAATTAATAACATTGCCAACGATCCGTTGAAGTTATAAAAAGTGAACCAAGTTAATTACCACGTGGAACCTATTTAAAATAGGGACACAGACTCAGCTCACTTCGATGGTTGCTGAAGTGTTGCACGTGGGGCGGTGGTAGGTGAGGTGAGGCAAGGGAGCAGGTCACATGTCAGGCGACATTTAATTCTGCTGCTCGCCGTTGACAATTCATAATACATGCTTATAATTATCCTGCACCCTTTGCAGCCAGTTTGTGCCACCAGCCGCTTTATGTCAGCTCGCAAGATTTACGGTCACCTTTTTGTGTTATTAATTGCCACATCGCACGAACCTGTAGCGTCCTCGGCAGGTCCTTTCCGACTCACTAACCTGGCTTGTCCTTGGTGACTTTATGCTTGTCGTCGCCAAATGCAAATCATAACAATTGGAAGAAGTTTGAGCGCACGACTAAAAAAATACCCGCACTAATTGCTATTTACGTATTTATTTATTAAATGATAAATAAATAATAAAATATATTAAATGAAAAAAAAACGTAATACTTAAAAATGTAAATTAAAGTTAAAAAAAAAAACAAATAAATAAAAAATGTTATACTCGAAATAAGATGTTTAAAATTTTGTTATAGGTGAAAATGCTCTAAAGTCTAATATAATAATTACAGAATTTGGGAAAGGCTTCATGCATAAAATAATTAGTATTAAAACAGTTAAAAGAAACTAAGAAGAAGTAACGAGTTGGCTAAGAAAATGAATGGAATGGAATCAATTTCACCAGTTATTAATTTAACTATAAAATAATAATTTAGGGATATAAAAAAAAATTAGATATTACGACTTGGATTTACAGGTAAGACTCTTGATCTTTTAATGGTCATTAAATTTAAAAATAATCTAAGTTGGTAATCAAAGTTGTAATATGAGATTATTATTCTTATTAAGTTTAATTTTAAAAAATGTGAATGAAAATTATAAACATAAAAAATTTCTACGTTCTTTATATAAATTATTGCACACAGACAGTGCATACCCCATAAGCACTCTAGGGTTAGGGTAACTGTAAGACATAAATATTAAAAGCCTAATTAATTTAAGCCGGCATTCCAGTTTATTGTATTAATTACCATTTCGTTACCAATAATAATTGTAACGCAGGCGCAGCAGGTGTGAAATATTCACTCGATTTTCAGCTACCAGTTCCTTTCAGATCCTTACAGCTGCTTACAGCCAGGATATTCAGCAAGCAGCAATCAGTAAATTGCAAGTGGCGTTTCTGTCATTTTTAATGTAAAAAACTTATTAAATAATTAAAGTAAATTGTACTTGGATTTTGCTGGTACAGCAAATAGGACCAGTTTCCAGTTAGCCAAACAGCTGCCTTGTGACATGTTTGCCAACTATTTAATCAACTAAATGCCCCAGGACATGGCAGGACAACTACTCTTAGACAGCTGCAATTAGCACGACTGTATTTAAATTGGCTCAACAAAAATAATTCAATTTTCTTTCAGAAATGTTTATCTGGACTACTTCTAAATGATTGATGATGACAATCATTAAATTCACTTTTGCTTATGCCTTAAGCAAAGTGTCCTTTTTCTATAATTGATTTCAAGAATTACACTTAATTCTTCATAACAGATCTGAGCAATTATCTCTTTTTTTATTTGAGTTTGTCTACTTTTTCTCTGTGTAGCAAGCACAAATTACTTTTCCCTCACTTGCAACTAAAATGAGGCACATGTGTTAGGCCTCATTGTTAAAAACAAAATGCAAGTAAAAGTAGTTAGCCCAGTTCGTAAACAATGTTTGGCAGTCGCCTCCTGGCTGCAATCGATGCATTAGTTATAGCCATATCAATATCAACATCGCCACTTTTAGTTTCATGAGTTGCAGGTGCTCGGCAAGTCTCTCCATGTGTAAGATTCAGCTAACTTACTGGCCATTCACTCAACACTCTTTAGTTTTTCAGCGGAGCATATTAGCTTACTCTTTGGGACTGCAATTTATAGAAAATAAATGATATATAAACATTTATACGTTTTTTTTAAAATAATTTCATAATTAGAGAAATCACATTTGTAAAATAAAAAATGCAAAATTATTTATAGGAAAAATCCAGAAAATAGTAATAAAAATTGATATCTGGAGGGGCTGTTAGAGTTTAGGAGCATGGGGTCAAAGTAAATTATATGTAAATTCTTTTAAAAAATAATGTCATAATTAAAAATCATTAGAAAAAACAACATTTTTAGAAAAAATTCTGTCTATAGTCCAAATTAATTTGCGCTCTACATTGTTGTTAGAATTTAATATCCGCTATTTCAATCGTTGGTATATAAAAATTATATAAATTAATAACACAAATAAAATATTAAAATCTTATAATATTTATATATTTTATATTATTAGAATTTATACATCATATACACTGATTGTATAAGTGTAATTTTAAAAAGCTGATTTTTAATAATATAAGAAACAATGGTAAATTATTACCATTAATAAAGAAAAATCATCAAAATTAGATGCATATTTTTCTAAGCTTTTGGAAAAGATTCCATGTAATGAAGAAAAGCAAACCCATGATTCTTAGAAAGAAAGATACAATTGTTTATATATTTATATGTGTTTCCAGATAAATAACGTGAGTTATAGTAAAAGCAGTGATTCATTGCAAATTGCCGACAAATGATTTTCAACAGCTGTTTTAACAGACACATTATAACCAATTTAATTGTTTTGTTAGCGTATCTTCTTTTTGTGATACTGCTGTGAATTTTCTTCGTTTTTATGACGCTTCAATTGGCGTTGCTGTTAAAGCTGATGTTGGCTGTTGCTCATATGGCTAACGATATTGATGGATAACAAGTTTACAAGTCACTTGGAAAGTAGGTGAGTTGGCCAGTAAACGAATGGAATGAATCAAATGAATCCAATTGAAAAGTTCGCTGCTCTCCGCTTACAGCTCAAAATTGTGAATGCACTGATTCATGAATAGTAATGAGGAAATCGCTTTAGACTTTAATTTACTATTCAAACGAAATTGCATCTAAAGAGAAATTATTGTGGAAAATAAATGCCTGGCTTATAGTCTTCATTTAACTGCATTTATAATCAATCGAAACTTGGCTATATTGTATAGTAAATTGGATGCTGCATTAAACAGCGGATATATTGAGAATATTATTCTTAAACAGTTTAAGTTAGTTTTCTTATTTATATCTTTCAATTATAGCAAAGATTTTATGATACTATTTTATTTCATATGATTTCGCAATATTAAAAAAGAAAAATTGTTATCTGAGCTGCATTAAACATCTGATTTATCTGGAATCTAACTAGAAAACTACTCTGGTTATTTATCTTATTTTTAGCTATTAATCATTTCAAATATTTATTTTTTCTCCTTGTTATCATGAAATAATAATCAATTTATCTTTTTATTTTTGTTTTGCTTGCATCGGATTTATCTAAAGATTTCATTTTGGCCAAGACTGAATAAATAAATAATTTAATAATTTAGTTTCAATTGAATCACAAACTATGCCTGATACAAACTAAAGTATTAACTAAAAAGCAGAATTAACTTTCAATAATTTGATGAGTATTTTTTTAATATAATATTTCAGTTAAAGATAAATTCAATTATCTCACAAAATGGAAAGTTGAAATTTAATCAGTTACTCAAGCCTTTGATCTACTGCAGTGCCGGGTGACTGATCTATATAAGAAGCTGTCAGACAGCAGATCCTTTAAATCTGTCGACTGCATCCGCATTGGCCAAGAGCATTGGGCCACCCTCTTTGCCATTTTGCCAAAGTCATTAAGGGAACCGATGCGTCGGCACTTTGAAGTTCTTTGCACAAATTAAGTTGTTTTTGACGGAGAGCATATCATATCATCGTCATATATAGCACATAATTTGCTCGGGTTCTAAATATAGTCGGGCAGAGATCATTAGTGCACAGGATGCAGGAGCGAGACCATTTGCAACCAACACATTAACTCCGCTTTCTTTGAAGGGGGTTGGGCCGAGAGGGGGCACAAACTAAATCACACAAAAGCTGTAAAAATTGATGTGACAAATTGTTTTCGGCTGGCGCGCGACTTTTGACCCACATGCAGCAAACGCAACTCGGCAACTTGGTGACTTGGCGACTTGGCGACTTCCTTGCCACTTTATTTGTTCGCTTTTAATGTTTTCTTTTTCTTTCTTTTTGTTTTTTTTTTCTTTCCTTCACTTACCTCAGCAATAACAGCAGCAGCAGCTGCAGAACTTTTCGCAGTCATCAATGGTAATATCGTGAATGTGAGTGTGCGAGTGTGTGTAAGTGTGTATACTGATAGCGCGGCAGTCTGCAGTTGACTATGGACTATGGAAAAATATAGCAGTTGAAGTTGAAGTATTAATATTCGGAACAAGTCACCTAACCAAAAATTAAAAATTAATGTTTTGACACAAATAAATAAAAAACAAACAATTTCGCCTCAAAATAAACAAAAAACTTTAATAAAAACCAAGAGTTATATTTATTTATTTATAAATCGCTTTTTAATATTCGAAATTTAAATTATTATTAACTATTTATTTTATAGCCCTTCGTTTTTTTATATTTTTACTTTAAAAGATATTTTTATGAAAATTGTGTTTTTTATCCAAATTATTAAATAAAATAAAATATTTGTCTAAATATGACGAAATGTTTAATTATTACTGTTATTAAACTACACATACAATTCTTATGTATTATTTAAAAGCCACAAATATTTAGTTTTAAAAAAATATAATTGGATATGATTTTTCTTTCTCGTATTTCTTGATAGCTTATTTGCTGTTTTTTTTATAGAAAATTTGATGTTCATAATACAACCTGAAATCTGAAACGAATCAATGTATTCAAGATGCAGTAAATTTATTCCATCTTATTTATCAAATTTCATTAAATAAATTTATTAAATAAAAATGTTGTTCTCAAAATATAATTGCTCCATAAATACAATTGTAAAAGTATATTGAGTTTTATCCAGAAAAGCTGACTTACAACACCATTGTGATATGCAACTCACTCCACAAGCAACACCAGCAGCATTACTAAGACGGCATCTTTTGGCTCGAAAAGTCGCCGTTGAGTCTGACCCAGTTTTGGCTGATGGCAGACAAATTGTCTGCGCCCCACAGATAGTTTATGATGCTTTTGAACTTTGCTTTAAAGCGCTCAAAAGAAGTCGCAAAATACTGTTAAAATCGCAAACGCAATTGGCAAGCTAAGACGCAAAAAATGAAATGTGTTAAAAGCATTAACTGACCAAACTGGCGCCTGTTGCAAACCGAAGGTGGCATGCCCCATGTAAATTCAATTATTTACCATTTGGTTTTAACCCTTGACTCTGAGAAAGCCAAGTTCAAATTTCCGTACTCTTGCCTGCAAATGAGTTTTTCAACAATTTAAGCAGATTTGTTTCGCCAAAATGGGTATTTTTTGTGACTATGCCACATATCTATAAACTAAAAATGCCAACTCTCACTGAAATGGCAAAAGTCAGTTTTGCGATATTTAGTGTCAGCGGCTGTGTGACTTTTATTAATGCCCCAAACATGCATAACTAGTTTGCCCCCACCCCTCTCCCACAACTCCTGGTAATAATGACAGAGTTCAGTTTTATGTGCATATGTCCGAGACGAACTCAAAATTCAACATTCGACTTTATGCGTCGCACTGCAGTGAAATGTCAAAAAAGTGACCACCGACAAAGTGGTGCTGCGGTGCAGAGCAGGGCAGAGAGATAAGTGGTGGACAGCAGCAACGTCGCTCATGTCAACCAGCCAGGGGAGCGGCAGAACGGAGAGTGGCTGCAAGTGCATTGCCAGAGGCATAAGTAATCCACACAAAATAACCACAAGAAACCAAACAGCCGCAACTCCACACACATAAAACTGTCAAAATTGTGTGTGCGAATGCAAAGGCACAGTGCCTGCTAAAAATAACCATACATGCAGTGGCTATTGGAAAATTACAGCTCACACTAATTAGTGCTGTCCGAAAATGTTAATTACTTTTAAGTTTATTGTTTTGAACCATGAAACTCGTTAGTACCGTAAAGTAAAATATTAATTTATTTTAAACTATTAAATTCAATATACTTGAGAATTTTGTAGTTTTAGGTGTGGTTGTTGCAAAATTATAGCTTTCGGTTATAAAAGATATTTCAAAATTTAAATTTATTATCTTATCCTTATCTTTTAGTGTATAGTTATGAACTTTGAAATTAATCATAATAGTAAAAATGTTTAATTAAAAATGTTTAAAAATGTATTTAATTGGTAATTATTATATTTTAAGTATTCGCTAATTATGTATCATAAAATTGCACAAAATAATTTTTAAAAAAAAGAGCCAATTTTATATTGCATATTATGTACCGCAAGTTAATCTGTGGAAGAAGCTAAAAATAATATAAGTAATTAATTAAAAAACTAGGTAATTAATTTGATTCTCATAAAGCGCACAAAAAGCCTATTTGTAATTGATTAAATTTTATAAATATTTCTATATAAAAACTAAAGCTTTCAAAATTAAACCTAATACTTGTGCACCAAAATTCGCATTTTAATTCAAATATATTTAAAGTACGCCTCAGCTTCAATTATTTGTTTGTGTGTACATTTCATGCTTGCACACACTGTACAAGCAAACACAATAAAATAGTTGCTCCTCATGCGTATTTCTGACACCCACATTTCAACAGCAACTAGCAAGTTGCACAAATCAAGTCAACAATAGAAGAATTGCATTTATGAGTTTCTAGAAGCAGAACCCGAAAACTGATAGACATCTTTCACTATATGCAGATTTTCTCTAAAAGTGTGTGTGTGTGTGTGTGTGTGTATGTGTGTGCCATTGACTTTGCAACTTTGTTAGGGAGACGAGTGATGAAAGAGAGGCGTTGACAGTTCTGCCAGTTAGTCAGTCTGCCCGTCAGTTTGCTGTCGATGGTGGCAAACAAAGAAGTTTGTCATCAGACATATTTACACTTTAGCATAAGTAAGGAGATAGTTGGTGTATGTATTTTGGTGTTCCTGCCACTTGTACATATTGGCATCGCCAACGGAAGTGCAACTCAAACAGCAGTCCAGTGGCACGTCTGCTGGCTTGGAACACACACAAAGGCAAAAACTTTTTCAGTTTGCTGCCACTCAAATTTTGTGGCAAGAGCAGATCATTCTCCTGTAGGCACTCCAACTCTAGCTTCCGCTGCTGTTGCTATCACTGTTCGTCCGTCACTTTGACACTGCTTGCATTCGGCAATCATATTTTCTTATTGTCTACAAAGTTTTTTGCATTTATGTAAAACAAAAGTCTAAAAAGAGTCTACTCTTCTCATAGAGAGTAAAGAACAAAATTTAATAATTAGTTCACTCAATGTTTTTATTTAAAATTGCACGTTAAGTTTAATAAAAATACTAAATTTTCTATACATTTTACGAATACATTTGCTACATGTAGAATAAAGGCAAAAATTTTACACTTTATTAACTAAATGCACGTAAATATGAAAAGAATTAAGAACACCTAAAATTAAAAATGTATATTAATCCTTTAATGCGAATTAATTCATTACTTATTTATATGAGCAACTTAACCAATATTTAATTACATTAATCACAACATTTTCCTTTGAAAACTGACAGCTCCTTAAAATTGTAACCAAAATTTTAAAGACCATCATTGCAACAGCTTCCCCCAGCCGACATTTAATTTTTGGCCGTTATGTTTCCATGGTACACGCTCATTTACGATATTATATAGCTTCATATCTTTTTTTTTTTGCTTTTTTATATGTACGTGTTCGTCGGCTGATTGCAGAACTAGATAAAATGGCGCAGACGCTATAATTATGGCTGGCTAGCAGGGCAAACGCTCTTTTATTTCATTTTCACTCAATGAAGCGCAATAATTGCTGCGATTAATGCAAATTCTTCTAACGCTTCAAAGGCATAAAATTTGACTGCACAAAAAGGCGGCACATGACCGGAGTACGCCCATGTCTCGCCCACACATATATATATATTTATATATATATATATATGTATTTATATAAATATACATATGCATATACATACATATAAACTGTCAACCCCTTGCGAGACACTTGTCCCCCTTTTGTAGCATACCCTTTCAGTTAATACTGGCAATGTGTATGCAAATGAGTTTCCAATGACTTGGTCCGAAAACAAAACACCGCACAGCGCCCAAAGGATGATGTCTGCTGCACTTGAACTTGACTCCTCCCCGGACACTCTGACAGCGGCCCAACTTGCCATTAGCCTGCGTGTGCAACTGTGTATTTGTGAATGGGTGTGTGTGTGAGTGTGTCTGTGTGTGATTGAAGAAAGCGTTGCTTGTACTATAAAAGCATTTTGTGCAAAATTTGCACTTTTACTGCGACCAGTCTGTGTGGCATGTCCCTTGTGCCTTGTCGAACTTTAAACGCTTAACGCAATGAGATAAGAGCGTGCAGCAATTTAATGCACGTGTCCCTTAAAATATTATGGGCGCTTATCGCACCTTAAGAGCAACTTTTCGTTGACACTAAAAGCCTCCAGTGGTCGAAAAACCTGTCAAGCCGATGTTTAAGTAAGTTTCACATGTGTTTTTCGACCCAAAGCTAATCATTTAATGGGTAAATTTTTACTATTTAAGTGTTAAGTTATTATGTTTTTGGCGCTCAACTTTTCAAGCTAAGCATCAGTGCTGTAAAGCACTGTAAGTATTTCTCATAGTCTGGCAGCAGTTATATGTAGCGTTGCCACACAGTAGAAACTTGTTGCATTGCCACAAGTTAGCAGGACTGCGTTTTATGTAAACAAGAAGAAGACGAAACGCTTATAAAACATTTGACTTTGCAGAAGAATACAAACAAATCGTGCAAATGTCCAAGCACACATTAATAGGTAGGTTTAATAAATGCCCCATATAAAGCAAAATTATTGACACGGATACTCATCGTCAGGTGGCGGGACTGGGTTCATTGGCCAACATCTGGCCAACCATCTTACGCAGAAGGGTCATGAAATCACCGTTATTTCTCGGATGCCCGGCCCAAAGCGGATCACCTGGCACCAGCTAGAAAAACAGGGCATACCCAGCAGTGTGAATGGCGTAGTGAATACCACGGGTCAGAATGTCCTCGATCCGTCCAGACGCTGGACTCCGGGCTTTAAGCAGAACGTTTGGAACTCTCGCATAAATTCAGCCAAAATGTTGAGTAACGCAATCAAAGCAGCGCCCCAAGTCAAATCCTTTGTGAACGTGTGTGGCGTGAGTCTCTATCGTCCCTCGGCCACAAAGACCTACACAGAGGCCGATCAAGGCGAAAGCTATGACTACATGTCCCGCTTATGCCTGGCCTGGGAGGACGCCGCTTGCTCCGCAGACAGCTGCAAATGTGTAAGTTTTTTCGATATAAAGTTCGATATCAATAACATTTAACTGACACCATTTAGACCATAGTGCGCAGTGGAGTCGTTGTGGGACGGAATGGCGGCATGATCAAGTCCATATGGTTACCTTTTAAACTTGGATTGGGTGGTCCAATGGGCAGCGGGGATCAGATCATGCCTTGGATACACATGCACGATTTGTGTGCACTCATACAACACTTGATGGAGAAAGGTGAAACGGGTGCCTTTAATGCCGTCGCCCCAGAAATAGCCACCAACAAGAGCTTCTCGCAGGTAAAGATTTCCAATTTATATCTGCTCCAAATTGACTGCTAAATCTTGTACTCTATTGCCATAGGAATTTGCTAAGGCGTTAAATCGTCCCTGCCTGTTCAACGTGCCCGAGTTCGTGGTGCACGCCATCTTTGGCAAGGAGCGTGCGGCGCTTCTCTTGAGCGGCGCCAGAATTCAGCCTCAGCGGGCGATCTCCTCGGGCTACCAGTTCAAACACCCCACTGTCAAGTCTGCTGTCGCCGAGGTGGTTGGCAAATAATTCTACATGTGACATTCAAATGCTTTACATTGGCCAAAACTGTTATATATTATTTAATCTTTTGTATATATTATCGAAATTAAAATTAGAGCATACACGAATTGAACCTTTGTAGAATCACACCGAAAATTGTGAAATTTAAATTTCGTAATTGTTGAATTTAATTTGTTTACCCATTTGTGTGAACCATTTAGCCATCTGTTAATAATTATTTTATTAATATAATGTGTCATGCTTTATGGTTGGAATAATGAGTAAATTGTGGCAAAAGGGTTGTAGTGAGAGTAAAAGAAAACGAAATTTTTAAACGGAATTTGTTTTTTATCAATTCTAATTTTTGTGGTGCATCCCAAAAAGTCTACTTGCATTCAATTTTATTTATTATATTTGTAGCAATCTACTATTTTTATTTGTATTTACAAATCACAATTTACAATCAACCAAAATTCATACAAATGTACTCAATCTATTATAGAAATTTTTTTTACTAAGGCCATTTGTTATATATATATATATGATATGATAAAGATAATCTACAAAAAAATTATCGAATTAATAGCGTATGTCAATTGAATTAATTAGGCAAACAGAGTAATTGTAAAAAACAAAATGTATACATACATATAATATATAGATATAAATAATTTCTATAGCTAAGCTACAGGTATAAAAAGGCAAAACATTTAGAAGAACTTTCAGTACCTCCAGTGGAACCAGACTAGAAGCGCAAAGGTAAAATGCTATCGAAATCTCAGCAATTGTTGCTCGTTATTGGGCTCTGTTTGGTATGTTTGTGGCTATTAAACACGCTAGTTCGTAATTAAATTTTTAACATATATTAATTAATTAATTAAATAGTGTGTGGCAAGCAGTGCCGATGTGGATTGCACCGAGCGACCCACATTTGTGAATCCAGCAAAATGCTGTCCAATCCATAATTTTATCAGTGCCGAAGTGAATGAGAAATGTGAGCAGTATAAAGTGAAACCGTCAGAAGAGCAGCCAATGTCGGATGAGCAGAGCGGAGAGGGAATGCATCACCATCGTCATTATCGCAGGTTCTTCCCCCAACAAGTAAGTAAAAAGCATATACAAAAGATTTTAGCTAATAATTGGATTTCTCTTAAAGTGCTTAATTTCGTGTATATTCAATGAGACCGGTTTCTATGAGGACAACAAACTGGATGAGGTGAAGCTAACTGACTACCTGGAGGTTACCTATGGGCACGACGCTGAGGTACAGACCGCGACCAAGGATGCCTTCATCTCGTGTGCGGCCAATGTTCTAGAGTTCAAGGAGAAATATGGCAATCGACCCCGCCCCGCCTCTCAACCAAATCCATCTATGTGTCCTCGTAGTCCCGCCTTCTTGACTGGCTGTGTGTTATTTAAATTACTAAGGAGCTGTCCGGACTCCATTTGGAGTGATACCCAGGAGTGCAATGACAATCGCGAATACTTCAGAAATTGCCAGCCCCCAAAACGTCGTTTCTCAAGCGAAGAGAAGCCAACAGATTAAACAAAAATATGCAATCAGCAAATTAAGCCAGTTATCAAAAGCACTAAAAATTTGTTTACATTTATTTGTTAATATTTTAACTTAACCATTCCTAAATATGAATTCATTCTGGAAAAATAATTAAAGCTTCTCCACCGAAAGCGTTAACGGATTTAGTAGTCCCAAATTTTGTTAATAAAACTTCATTGAGGATAACTTGGCAAGCAAAATGAGTTTCATTCAAGAAATTAAATCTCAAACGATTGTTCATTTGGCAGCTATATGATATAGTCATCCGATCCGACCAGCTTCAACATAGCGAATATTTGTTTAGTTTCAGCAAAACAGCAAGAAATTTCGCCTCTGTGCTGCTCAAGAAACCTCTTAATCATGTCGAAGACGTCTCCCTAAATAAAATATTTAAAAACTTCAACAATACTTTAATACCCTCCACAAAGTCTTACAAGGGTAAAGAAATTACTAAATTACTAAAAACCTCAACGTAATGTTTGAAAAAATGTAATTTCGTATGCAAGAAAATATTATTTACAGTACAAACATGGAAAATGTTTGGCAGCAATGTAAAATATAAAAGGGCATTTTTATTTATTTAATGTATTTTTCATAATTGTTTCTTAAGCTCTCAACGAACTTTTGTTAAATATTTATGAAATGATTCGCTGCACGGCAAACTTCTGCTTTCTTCTAGTGTTGTGTTTACAAAACTTTAAATTTAACTTTAAATAACTCCTTGCAACTTGAGTTAATTCTGTTCTGCACATCCTTTGTGGTGCTTATCTTTGTGTTGCACGTCTGGGCGCTCAATGAAATAGAAAATTCGATTTGCTACATTGAAATTGATAATCGGGCGCATGTGCCACTCAGGCCAGCAGGACGACAGTTAGTTCCCCGATTGTGCTTCATTCGCATCCTGGCAGGCAACGTACAAGGACATGGCAGCTGTTGAGCGCGAGTTGGAGCAGTTCCTGGAGCAGTGCCGACGGCAGCAGTTCAGTGAACAGGAAATGCGCAACATATGCCAACCACTTGTCTGGCATGTGCGCTTAAAGCAACTGCGTCGCTGGACGCAGTGGCTCCTGCTGCCTGCTGTTCTTGCCTTTCTGCTGTGGAGCTACTGCGACACTTGTGCATGGACAGCCAGCGCTGTGGGTCGCCTGCTGTTGATACAGATGCTGCCCTATTGGAACTGGACGCACTACTACAATGCCCAGTGTCTGATTGAACGTGGCACAGAGGAGCAGCCGTCAGCGCCAAGTCTGGGCAGGCTCGATACGCTCTGGGAGAATTGTGTGCTGTGCGAGACATTGGGTAAGCAGATTGAAACATTTTTGAAAAAATGTAATTAATAAGATTTACTAAACTGTACTTCAAAATTAAGAGTCTGGTTTCAAATTAATATTTTAGAATAATTATTCAAATCGCTTCAATGAAAAATATAATGGTAAATTTTTCGAAATGCGTAAAATTTCTACAAATATAACAAAATTCTCACGAAGACTTTTAAATTAAATAAAATCATAAAAACGAATTGTGTACAATATCTTAATTATTCAATATAATATTAATAAAACGATTTAATAGAAAATGAGCCAAAGTCAATTATAATGGAAATTTCTACAAAATGCGATAAAATCTTTACAAATATTATAAAGTTCTTGCAAGCCGGTATAATTTTTCATAAAATTAAGTAATTCAAAAGTTTACCTACAAAAATGTAAATGGTGTTTTTTTGTAATAAAAAATATTTATTTTTAATTTATTTCTTGCAGCAGGCTGAATACAATCTAAATATTTTGTATATCCAACTTTCCGAGATTTGCCTTCGTTGTCTATCCTTTTTTTATTTATCCTATCCTTCCCTATCGATATGCTTACCTTTACCTCTACCTGAATTTTTGGTCTGTTTGGATTTTTCTCGGTTTTCCCAAGCATACCAAACAAATGTTTAAATATTTAAAATTTGTATATCCCTCATATATAAAAATCCTTTATTTTGTTCTCAATTATAATTAAAACTAAATTATTATATAAGTTAATTTATAACCTTAATTTAAGTTTTAAAATAAATCTAAAATTTGTTTAAAGCGTTATTTTTAACTGTGATCATTTCTTTTTCCAAATGAAACTAAATTTAAAAATATAATCAATAAATTTTCATCACCTGCACAGAAAGCATACCAACTGCCTCGAATGTCAGCTACTCCATGTTGGAGACGCAGTATTTGGAACGTGGTCTGCCCGTCATCATCACTGATTGCCAGCTGCAGATGGATTTGGATAGTTTGCTGATGCGCATTCTGGACAGGGCACCCGATCTGCTTGCCAGTGAACCCTGCGATGTGTCCAGCAATCTGCTGTTGAGGCAACTGTTCAACTTGGATGCTGCACTGCAGAAGATTCCGACAACGGCTGCTTGGCATCTGCAGTTCCGCAACTGCGACTCCAAAGCAGTGAAAGCATCGCGTCTCTATTCGGACCGGCCCTACTATTATCCCAGACATCTGGAGCCCTACTACTCCAGCTGGCTGCTGATGGCGCACAATGTACCCCGCCACCAGACGGAGATCTTTGTGCGTGGCCTCATCTTTGTGCAGCAGCTAAGCGGCCACTTTGAATGGCGTCTCAAACCCAAAAAACCTTGCGACGAAGACGGCTGCCCCAATCTCAGCCTGCGTCTAAAGGAAGGCGAGTGTTTAGTCTACTCCACAGATCTGTGGCGCCTCAGCTATGGCCTGCAACAGCTGCAAACCAGGCACTCTTCGATTGCCACTTTACTGGAGGTCAACTGGCAGCTGTAACGAGCACATTCAACCAAAAAAAAAAAAACAAACAAATAATAACCAAGAATATCAAAAAAAAAATAATATAAAAACCAAAGTACAAAAAAATTTAGAATTTGAATTTATTATGAGTTTTGACAAATATAAATAAAAAATTTTTACACCTTAAAATATACGGTTAAGAATAAAAAAATACATTGAGAAATAAATTTAAATTAAATATAAAAAAATTTCAGAAAACAATGAACATTTAAACAATATAACAATGAACCTGCACTTAAAGAATAATCAAAAACTTCCCAGATAATTGAAGATACTTAAAACTGATTTATTATTTGGTCGAAAACAAATAGGATTCGCTAGTCAAGTAGTTGGCCAAATTGTATTTACAGAGATTTATGCGAGATTTTAGCCATCGAAAGCACAGCGGATATGCATGGAACTTAAGTAATACTGAAGGATAAATGATTTGCTGTGATCACCTGGGATTAGGCGCGCCGGCACTTGGCCTCGACAAGTTTCTGCAATGTGCCCGTCAGACTATTGATGGCATCGATTTTCATGCGCTCGATGCGCTCCTGTTGGACCATTGACATTTTCTGGATTTGCATCTGTTCTCGCTGCAAACTGCGCTGCAACTCCATCTTCTCGCGCTCCATATCCAGCTTGCGCTCAAAGTAATCCTTCCACCAGGAATCATCCGCCACCTGTGAGTGCTGCTCGTATAGCTTGCTGGTGGGTGCCATGACCATTTCGTTGCTATCGTTTTGATCCGGCGGAGTGCTGGTCGTCTGATCCGCATCGTACTCTAGTTTGGGCTGACGCACCTCCGACAAACTGTTGCTATCTTCATCGAACTCATCGTTCGACTTTGTGTCCAGCTGCACCTGCGGCTGCAGCAACACCTGATCCACGGGTGTTATATACGGCTGTGCCTCCTGACAGCCGGACTGCAATTGTCCTGGTTGGGTCAGGAGCACTGGCGTCACTGAGTTCTGCTGATATGAAATCGGTTTTAGCGGTGGTGGTTGATGTGGCTGTTGCTGTTGCTGCTGCGACTGTGGCGCTTGTTGCAGTTGTTGCTGTTTTTGCTTTGCAGCCGCCGGCAGCTGCATATCGAAATCGGCCTTCTTGCCCTGCAAGTACTTGAACATCTCCTCAAAGAACTCCCAGTGCACATAGCCCGAAACATATTTCTTGTTCAGATTCTTGTTATACGTGATGAGGATGTTGTGCCACTTCTTCTGCACCTTGGCAGCGCTGTACCGAAATCCCAACCGTTGCAGCTGTCGGGTGCAGTGAAGCCAAAGCGCCGTTCGCTTCTGTCTGCCCTCGGTGAAGCTGCCCTCCATCGGACCCCGAATGTGGATGAGTGCACGTGTCGCCTCCGTTGTCCAAGCGCGCTCGTAGGGACCACGTCCAATGTTATTAATTCCACCTGACTCCGCCTCCTCCAGCAGGCAATCGTCGTCGAAGTCATCCAAATCATCGTCGCTGATTTGAAAGGCTGCAAAAAGTGCAAAAGGGAAATTTACAAAAAATTACACTTGTTGCATTCTCGCAGTGTGGCAACGCTGATAACTCTAATATTCCGACATTCTCTCTCTGTTTAGTCGCTCTCGCACGTTCTAGCTCTCCGTGTGGCGCTCTCTCAGTTTTTGGCTTACCACCCACCACCAGGCCACCGCATACTAGTTACCGCCCACAGCTGCAAGGATGCTAGCGCTGCTGCTGCGGCTGCTGACGCACAATCATACGTACGTAAATAGCTGCAGCCGCAGCCGCAGCCTCAAGCAGATACACAAAATTTCTCATACGTCAGAATCAAATCAAAGCTCATTACACTATAAATTTCAATTAAAACACACACATACAATGCTTATAGATGTATTATTAACTTACGTTCATTCTCATCGACACTGTCATTATTATTAGTTGCAACATTCGCCTCATTAGTTATAGCTTGTGCCATTTTACTTCTATGTTTTAACTAGAATTTTCTTTTTTGGTTTTTTTGAATTTGCCAGTCTCTAAACTAGACCTGCGTGCTCTCAATAGTTATCCATTACTAAAGAGGACATTTTGCTTGATACAGCTTCCAAGCAGACTGATACATTTCGCGTGCGCCATCGCTCTCAGAGCTCTCTCGTCTTTGTGGGCTGGCTCTCTGGTCTCAGATCTGCGGCAGCTGTGTCCTATGAGTGACTTGCAAGGCGGCTAGTCCATAGTATAGTAAAGTATCTAGAACAATCACTACTACCTGAAAATGCTTGTGTTAACGGCGGAATGAGTTATTCAGCATCTGCGCACTGTTCATAAATATTTCAAATTACAAAAAAAATTACAAACTGTATAGCTTAATATATAAGCTAGATATTGCAAGACAATTTATATAACCATCAAGCGCCTATTTTCAAAATGAGTCTATTTATTTTGATTTTATTTTTCAACAATATCACGTATTTTTGTTCTGGTTCCTGTGATTTTGCCAAAGTCTTCAGATAATCTGTTAATTATTTTGAAGTCTATTTTATGTTGCTTGCACACCATATTAAATATAAAGTACTTACGTTCGAAAACATTGTCAGAGAATTTTTAAATCGATTTAAATTTTTGGACACATTTGCCAATTGCATCATCATTTGTTATAACGGCTGTCGGTCAATTTTTAGCACAGGATAAATCTTAAAAGTGATTGGCATTTGTAAAAAATTTTGTTTTTTTTAAATTAACTCACCTAGGACTAACGCTTATCATCCGGTTTGTCATCCATTTTACTTAGAAACCTACTAATTATGGACACTAATTAATAAAATCTATAGAATACACCATTACAAAACAACGCACTGAATGAGGACTCGCATACTTGACTGTATAACGTACAAGAAGTATTTTATGTTTCTAGCCATTTGAAACGTCAGGCAACGCAGTTCTCAAACAACTGATATATTCGTAGCAAAGCGTTGCCACTTTACCTAACGATTGCCGGCAAATATCGATATTTTTCCATCACTAAACGCATCAAAATTGCGCGTGTTTCTTTTTTGTTGTGAATTTGTTGCGAACTGTGAATTTTGTTGTCAAGCAATACAAACTATAATAATAAATCTGTCTGCTCATATTGTTGTGTAGTTATTAAGTTATAATTTATTAAAATGCCTGCCGTCGAAAAGTGTGTCATGTGAGTAGCTGTAATAGAGTAATTAACGGTTGCTAAATGCTTCTTACACCTTTCCAGTTACGATTGGAAGCGACTATGGCAAATGGTGTCTGGCATACACTATGAGACGCAAAAGGAAACAGTGCGCGAGGAGTTGCTCAGCGTTTGCACGGAGCTGCAAACGGGTGTGATGCAGTTCAAGCCCAAAAGTGCCTCCAATGTGGAGCTGGCCGCACTCCTAAAGGAGAAGAAACAGGAGAAGCTGCTGCCATTTACTGTGCGACTACAGGAGCTGCTCAACCTGGAGTCGGCTCAATGCTGGGAGATCTTGTGCTATTACCTGACTAAGGAGTATCGCGGCTCCGCCAGTCTCCTAACTCAGCTCATCTCCAACGAGACTAACATGATGAAACTGCTCGAGGACATCAGGCACTACTATTCACTGGAGCGCATGATTGTCCTGAAGATTCTTAAAAATTTGCTTGTCTTTTACAAAGTGCCCAATCATCCATACCACAACGAGTACAGAGAGGTTGTCGAAAAGCTGTCGCTTCCCCGCCTTGTCGATTCTTATCTCAATCAATTGGAATATCTAATTAATGAGCTGCCGCCGCACAAGCTGCTGGCAGGTGAAAGCTTTCACTGCACAGCCAGTTTGGTCAACTGGTCGGAGCGCAATGCACGCGAGACAAACGAAGTGCTGCACATACTTTTGCTGCTCAGCGAGCATTATTCCATGGATCTGAGCCACATCAAGCGACTGTTTACTATCATAAAGCAGCACTTGTTTGGTCACATGCAGAACCATCTGAACAAGGAAAACCTCTATCACAAGGAGCTGATCGAGAATATAACTTATTCTGAGCTGGTATTGCTTCTAAAGTGCTTGGACTTTGAGCAGCCTGGCAATGATGCCAATCTAATCGAACAGCTCATTGAAGATCTGCACTGCGAAATAACGAATATGCATTATCGCCCCGAGCATGGTCCACTGTTACTGACTTGGATGATGCTTCGGCTGCGTGCCACCAACGATGCCGACGATGCGTCCAGTTTGTTGCGCTGTCGCCAGCTAGGCAAACGTGCCGTCGATCTCAAGTGCTTTGTGCAACTCCACGCAATCGTCACTCATGTTATGTTTTCCGATGACAGCCTTTTGTCGCGTATTGTTCGCAAAACCATTTACAATCAGCTGTGCTACTTGTGCGACCTCTTCGATGGCGATGGCAGTTGTGCTCGCTACGAGGGCATCTACGAGCTGCTTTGTGAGCTGCTCTCCTGGCCACAATTGGCGAAAGATTTTTGCACGCGCGTAGGTTTGTTCTCTTTAATACCCTCTTACTTGCATCCATTATAAATCCACAAATTTTAGATGGCGTATGTTCACTGTACAATTCGTTGCTGGAGAACTTTCCCCTGCAGTTTACCAACTTGGCCAAGATAGCTCAGGCGCTCAGCAAGGCTGGCCAAGGCAACTACGTAAGCTAAAATTGCTTCTAAAAACCATGCTCAGAGTAAAATGTATGTCTATTTTCTTTTGAAAAGATCAAAAATCAGTTGGAATCACTGCCAATGCTTGCATTGCTCTATGATGACCATGAGCACAAGGTGAAGGAGTTGGACTCAAATGAATACGAGTTGACCAGCGCAATGCAGCCCTTTCCACGCATCGATTTCACACTGCCCGCCGGCACAAGTTGCACAGTTGTCCAGCATGCTAACGGTTTCTATATGCATTTCCGCTGCAGTGTAAACTTTTTCAATGCGCTGCACCACGAGATCAACTGTTTACTGCGGGAGAAGGCGCAGTTCCATGGCGAATTTGAATCCAATGAGCGCATAAAGCGCGTCGAGGCGGGCCTTAAGTATCTGGAACTGGTTGTGCAGCGCACCAAGTCCGTGGAGGGCATCAGTGCTGAGATGGTACATCCCACAGAGATGTGCATTGATCTGCTGAGTAAATTTAAGAGCGTGCAATGCCCACCGGTAGGACTGCTCTCCAATTGCCTGAACGTCTGCACGGCACTGCTGCCACTCGTTGATGAGGAGATCTTCATGCGCATCAGCAATCTGGATGTATTGCCCACGACCAGCAATCAGTCGCTGCACGACTTTAAGCTCTTTGCCAGCGCTGCCTACTTCGAGTCCCGATTCCTTGGCTCGGTCATCGACAATGTGGAGAAGAAGATGCAACGCTACGATTTTCTCTTGGCCTACTTGAATTTTCTGCGCACCTACACAAAGCTGCAGCGCAAGCGATATCTTCAAGTTGAGATACCAGGATTGGTCTTTCTGCTGCGCGATGTGTTTCCCCATCTGCACACGTGGCACTTCAAGTCGCATCTGGACAAGAACAAGATCTACTTTGAGGTGCTCAGCCTAATCTGCGATATCTTTGATATCATTGGCAGCAGCAGCGCTGTCAAATGCGAACAGCGCCAACTGTTGCTCAATATCTGCATTTTTTCTCTGCTCAACCTGGACAATGGATTAATTTTACTGAGGTATTTTTATATAAATAGATATATATATATATATTATATATATATATTATATATTTATATAGCCGTAACTGGAATCCCTTATTAATCGAGTGCATCTCTTTAGATTTGTTGGCGTTGGTAATGCGTATGCGCAGCACACAATGGAACTACAGACGAACTGGATGCAGCAGCAGCCGTATGGACTCATGATGCTCGTGCGCCTTTCCATGCGCATACTCATGCAGGTGCTGTGCCTCAAGAGTCACGTTTATGCCGCCGACACGCTCTCACCACTGGAGGCTCTGATCTACACGCAGCCAAAGCAGAGGGACACGTTGCGTATAATACCCAATGTGTGCAGCTATATAAGCAACATATTTGATCGCTGGTTACCCATTGTTTCTTGCCGACTGCTCAAACGCATCGCCTTGGAATTCAACATGTCGCTGCTGGCCTGCTTGGACATGGAGGCGGATCAAATCCGTTTGACATTCATACAGAAACTGCCCGATGAGCTGGAGAGCGATTCGATTAAGATAGCCATATTGGAACTGGTGGAGGCGTGCATTGCCAAGCAGCCGGGCGTCACCGAAGCCTTTTTCAAGGTGAACTATGCGCACGAGAAGCGCTCCTTCTTCGGCAAGGAGTGTACGCCCAGCATTGGCGATAGCATAGTCACCTACATGAAAGAGTTTCTCGATGCTTTGGAGACGGAACCGCTAACCGTAGAGCAGGCACTGCCCTGCAAAATCATGAACATCTTTCACTCGCTATGGAAGCACAATCTGCAAATGCTGGTCGATGAGCTGCTTAAGCAACCCAAATTCTGGACCAAGCTTTGCTCATCGCTCTTTGCCAAATCCATGGCCGAGCCCCAGGTGCGCGTCTACACGCAGCTGATCAACATTGTATCAATTGAGATCTACAGCACGGGCATGAGCCAAAAGGATGAGCTGCGTCAGGTGCTGACCAAGTTTTTTGAGCGCGACTCTTTCCAGCAGTGGCTGAACTATGTCTTTGATATGCCCAAGGTGCCAGCGGTGCAGAGCGACAGCGATGAGCTGCCCGACTGGATTTGCTGCTTGCAGTCGTTTAAGGATCTGATTATCATACTGCTCAAAAAGCAGCCCGTGTTCCTTACCATACCGGATGAACAGTTTAAGCTGCTGGCGAAAAAGTGTCTGACGGTGCTAGTGGATCGTGCCAACTACTTGGAGGATATGCGTCCTTTCATAATGCTGGCGGAGCTCTATCTCTTTATCCTGCTGCAATTCAAGCAGGCTTACACGAGCAGTGTCGAGGAGGAGCAGGAGCTGATGGAGCAGCTGCAACAGCTAATGACCAGCATCTGCTCATGCTACGAGGATCTGCATGTGCGCGCCAAGGAGGCGTGCTTAGCCATCATCACCAAGTGTGCGCATCTCTATTCAAATCTCTTGATCCGAGATACATCCATTGCGCTGCGCTTCCTCAACTCTGTGGTCAGTATTATCTGCAAGGAGCTGCAAAGTATGGAGAAATCAGTGAATATAGAACCTCAGTCGCCGCCGCCACCGGTGAAGACTATGGGGAAGCCATCCACAACCTCGAATTCGCTGATCTTGTGCCTCAATCTTCTCAAGGCGCTCGCGTCCATATTCAACAATGAGGGACCCGGCAACTGGGATTTGCCATTTGTGTCTGTGCGTCTGTTTCAACGTCTGCTGCACTGCATCTCCTACACGCTACCCATGCACAGCAAACAGGTGCTCAGCGTCAAGCTGCTGGACGTGCTGATTGTGTTCGCCAAGAGCAATTTATCCAGCGAATTTCTGCACTGCGATGTTGGCGAGTATCTGTGGCTTAAACTATTGCTGCCGCGGGAGCTACTTCAATCCAGATACGAGTTTAATAAGGCCACAAGCGATGTGTGGACGATCGAGCAGTGGTGGCCAATCTACTCGCGTGGCATTGAGCTTGTCAACATTATCTATGACAAGCACAAGAAGTGCTTCCTTCCGCAGGTGCTGCAATTTGTGGGCATACATGAGGTCTACCTGGTGGATTCCCTGCTGCTGGGCAAGCAATCGCTGGAGCCAGAAGCCATGCAGCTAATTAAAGCGACCATCTCACTGATAGCCAGTTTGACGGAGCATCACAAGGAGTGGGCAGAGAATCACAACTCCTCGCTCATCAACATTATGGTGAGCCTATCTCAGTGCACTCATAAACTAGACAGACTAATTCTCCAACTGTGAATCATTTCAGAATGCAGTGCATAACCTGATGGGCCATGCCACCTTCATGTTCCATCAGCACCGCAACTTGAAGAGTCTGCTTGCCGGACGACGCTCCGATTTGAAAATTCTGTGCAACACGGAGCCAATTGCTATCGATGATGACATTATCCATGCCTGCAACGAGTGAGTTTTGGTATTCCTCATAAGTACAACCAAAATTTGTAAATAATAATTTTTTCAGTCTCACGGACATTATTATCTATTGTGTGAAGGCGCTGCAAAAGTTTACGCCCGATCTGCTGGATTTGTTGTGCTGTGGCTACTATGAGCCACACAAATGGCACACCATACTGGATACCAAGCCCAAACTCAATGAGAGCAGCTTCACGCTTACCTTTGGCTTGGTTCTAAACATGGTTACCATCTATGTCAAGGCGCTCAATATGGTAATATGTTAATCAGGCTTTTTCTGTGCAGTTTGAATATTATTTTCGAACTGGCGATATTTATCAGGTGTTAACTGACTGCCAGGTGACAAGTCTGGTGATAATTGATGATATCAGTTTGTACATGGAAAATCCACATTTATAATACAAACGTTTTTTGATAGGAAGATTAGTCACTTCTTTTAGATAAGGTTTATTTTCGAGATGTTGTGGTTAACAAGTGTTAGCTCTTCCACTCTTCTAATAATCATAATTAAAACATTTTATTACATTGAATTTGAAATTAGGAATTGTACACAAAATGCGAATTTTATTGAAAATGAAGTTAGACTGTTTTATTTTTTTTTGTAATATTCTGAATAATAATAATATTGTAATTAACAAATACTAACTATTGCCTTACAGCAAAACCATGCATTTGATTGTGCACCGCTCAATGTTCTGCCAAATGTAAAGCATGGCGTGGAGATGTCGAGCAGCGATAATACCGGAAACACGAGTCACAGCATTGTGCATTCCATATCGACAGCCACGTGTCC
This sequence comes from Drosophila dives, assembly GCA_035042365.1. Lineage (NCBI taxonomy): Eukaryota > Metazoa > Arthropoda > Insecta > Diptera > Drosophilidae > Drosophila > Drosophila dives. The sequence continues at coordinate 2,610,790 of JAWNLJ010000431.1, read as the reverse complement.
ATCGAACGAGCTGCTCTCGAACTTGGATGGCCAGCTTTGCCTGGTGGCACTGGAGCATCTGCTGATGTTGGTTGCCTCGCAGAGCATTTATATGATACGCTCGCCGGATCTGGAGCCGCGCTGGAAGCAAATTGTGCGACGCGATATTAGCAGTGAGCTGCTCAGCTTCAATGAGTTTGTGCGGCGCAAAGTACTGGTGGGTCATCGGGACTCGCGTAGTCCCTGGGTGCGACGCAAGCATGGTCTGCTCAAGTTCCAGCAAACCGATGCGATGTGTCAAGGGCACGGCCAGCAGGGGAGCAGCAACATCAGCGGCACAGAGCTAGTGCGTCGCAGCAGCACCACCAACAATGAGCTGCGGGTGAATGTCGTGCGGCGATTGCATCTGCAACAGCATCAGCAACAGCCGAGTTGCAGTGAAGTATCCAATCCCATGGCTGCCTCTACGCCACGTGGCATGTGCACCGACGTCGCGCCAATACCATGTACTGAGAGCAGAAAACGTTTGTATCCAGATGTGCCGTCGGCCACTGAGCTGCAAGTTTTTCCCCCAACGACGGAAACCGGCTATTGTGAGCTATCGCAGGTGCAGCTGGTCGAGGAGGATTATCTGCAGCTGATGTATGCGCTGTTTGGCGTCATATCGCAGACTGAGTGAACTAGTTTTCGGCTGTTGTCTTGATTCTTAGTCGTTGTATGAAATTATTGAATAAAGTTTAATTTTTAACACAAGCATGTGCGCGCAGTGACGTCACTGGGGGCTCGTCAAGTGACGAGAGAGAAAGGGAGAGTGAGAATAAGCGTGCAAACCACCCACGCTAATCTTTATTCCCTCTCCGGCTAACGCTCTCTTTTCGTGACTTGCTTTAGTTTCGTACATCCGCTGCTTACTCACAAGTCAAACATGCCACGCACAAAATGTGAAAGAAGTTAAAAACTTGCTTCTGCTTCTGCTAGCGTCGTCAGCACGCTGCCGGCGTGCTGAAACTGATTATGAGTTTAGCATTCAGTACCTTGTGAGTAGCCAAAGAGAACGAACGCATGTGCAGAACCGTGGAACACGAGATACACTATTAGCCGAAAAGTAGTTAACAGCAATAATTCGAGAAAGCCAAACGCAAACTATTACAACTACTACCTCATAGACACATACATAAGTAAATTTAGTGTCCAATAGTTGCGTTTATTGTGATAATGTTTAAGGGTTTTCCAACGCTTGCAAATCTAAATCTGCGCTTGCTAAGCAGCAACGGAAAGTGTCGCCTGGTGTCGCCAGTCAATGGCTTAGTGCGGGTGCAACGCACAAAAGCAACATCAGCGACATCTCTCGACGTGGAGGATGCCAGTGGCAAGCACAGCAAGATAGATGTCGATGTCTACAGTGAGCAGGATCTGTTGAAGCGTGCCAAATTCAGGCATACAGGCGTTGATGTCAAGCAAAAAATCGCAACAGAGGTGAGTTCATCATCAAATCCACCCCCAAAAATAAAATGGAATCCAGCTGATTCGTGGGTGTATTTCCCTTTTCACACAAACACAGCAACAACGGGCTTTATTTTAAATTAGTGCATCACATAAATATTGATTTTTACACAGCAACTTACTCATAAAATTATGGTCATGCTTTTATTCAACGCGCAAAACAATTACGCCAAATTCTAAAAATATAACAGTAGCGAAAATGATTTTCCAAATGTGGTGTAAAGTGTACCTCACGTATATTTAAATTAGCAGATAGCCATAGGGCTCTTATCTAATTGTTCCATTAGATAACTATTAAATTAAATTTCGTGCCCCCCCCCCAATAAAAAGTTTAATTTTATAATGTTTTATCTTATCAGACTGTATAGGGCTCGTCAAACCATAACGGCTTCTGGAAAAATTTTACTGCAAAATAATGATAACGCTTTTACTATTTTTATAAATTCCTTGATGATCTGCTTTTAGTTTTTTATCTGGTTTGTCATAACTTTTATCTTTACGATGCTTGTCAGTCTAAATGCACATTTTTTTAAGCTACTATAAATACAGATCGCAAAGTTCAGGAAGACATTCAATGTGATTTGTGAATGAATTAATCGAATAATTGTTGTTGTTGTACACATGTTACAATATATATATACGAAATATACAGCTATGAATCAGATGTGTTAACATAAGGCATCAAAAAGTGTCACGAGAAAAAGTATCAAAAAGAAATCAAAGCGAACTCAAAAAAATACCATATATATATATATATATATATATACAAAAACAGCTTCTTATATACATATACACAAGCTCTAGCCGACGTCTATAGATAAAATCATGTGCGATATTTTGTGCTCTCTGCAAATAAGAATTTTTGTAGGGCTGGAAACAATCATTTCAGCGAAAAGAGGTAAAGCAGAGAATAATAAATAGAGATCATTTAGCCAAAAAAACACAAACATCTCTTTTCACTGGTCTTTTCTTGTTGCCAATTGGAAAATGCATAAAATGTATCTGTTTTTAAATACTTCAGCCAAGAAAATGAGTCGAATAAACTATAAGATAGCATGGTTTTAAGTTAAATAATTTTTGAAAATATTTTATTTTATATATATATCCGTACCTTTGACGCTTATAATTTGTTTTTTCCTAAAATAAATCATTTTTAAATATATTTCAAATACATGTCAAAAATGTCAATGTATAAATTCATTTGTATATTTGACGTTTTTGGTTTGTATATTTATAACACAAGAAAAATATTAATTATGCAAAGTAAATAACTTTAAATGATAATTAAAATCTATATATTTGATGTACTTAGTTTGAAAATCCATAGCTCTACAACTAAATAAATGGCATAGATAGATAAAAATTCGTAATAAAATTACAATTAAATAAAGCCCAGTAAATACTCAAATATTCGCCTTCGATGTCTTTTACCACCCGGCAAGGTATCACCTAAGCGGCGCCACGTTCGCTTCGTTGCCATGGAAGAAAATAACATTCTTAGGTACACACAGAAAGGCTACATACATACGTAGATATGTATAAACACATACAGCTATACGTTTATATACAAAAACAGCTATATGTTAATTATTGTGGGCCGGCAAAAAACAAGCCCCTCACACGCAGCACATCACATGGTTTATGTTGTTATTGTTAATGTGGGTTTTTTCAGACAGACAAGCACCAAATAAACAGATGCAACTTATGAGCAAAAAACAAAGACAGATATATAATATGTATATATAAAGTAATATTTGCTATAGGTATTTGTTTTCTCATTGTTTCTGGATATTTATTTATAAAGTTCAATTGTATTTGCGTTTCGTGCGTCAAACAAACTTTTCATTTCATTTGTGAAAGCTGTCATGCAAATTGCAAAACAGCAAATACGTTTTTTAGGAAGCTGACAAAAAATGAAGCTGGTGCAGTTTTAGTGTTTATGTTATAACACACTTATTTACCACAGCTGTTGTTATCTGCTATTCACATGACTCTATTGGTCGAGCTCCCCTCTGGCCACAAAATTTATAATACGTTTGCAAACAGCAGTTCCACCATAAATCGTCTGTGAATTCGCTTGATTTAAAATCTTCTTATCAATTGTTTGGTGAATCAATTAGCAATTTAGGTGTCCCGCTGTCGTCAAGCAACCAAGCTGACACTGCGGAGAGCATCTGCCTCGCTCGTCGGCTGATGTCATGTTGACAGTCCATGGGTGTAATCGAATATCTAAACCGGGTGCAGGTATTCAATTACTTTTAATGGATATTGATTCATGAATTCGGTTAAATACTGTCACGAACGGTTTAATCTCTTAGCGTATTTAATATGATAATGGAAATAGAGAATCCCGTTTATTTGCTTAAGGTGTTAAAAGAGTTTTACAAGTTTATTTAAGTAAGTTGATAGATCTAAGGCATTACAATTTTGAGGAAAAAGTAACTAATTGTTAATATTTTTTCAGAAGGGCAAAATATATTAAACATAATAAACATAATAGTTGAAGCGGTAAAAAAAGAACAAATTCTTAAATAATATAATATATTAATAATGATAATGACCATAACAAAAGTATTACTAATAACAAATAATGTTGTTGCTCGTATAAATACAGTATATAATATATAAAATTCTACAACTTTCGGTAACAACATAATGAGTTTTAATACATTATCATAATTGGACGATTTTTGAGAGCTCGATAGGTTAAAGTCGTTAATTCATTATAACTATAACGTATTAGTGTATAACACTATTCAGACTAATCATACTATTAATAAGCAACGTTTGGATTAATAACCTTGTACACTGTGTGTATCTGCATCGGTAGTTATTGCTTAATCATTGTTTAAATAAATATTTATTAGGTTGCGTGGAACAGCGTCATTTTCTTAATAATTTGAAAATTACTCAGCCTTCAGATTAATTTGAATCATAGGAAGCCTGGCATATATAGTTTCGTGTGTCTTACACAAAATTTGTTATTTCAAGTGTTGTTTTCGAACGCTTGTGTTTTTTTAGCGAATTATGTATTTATGCATTTCTGTTACTCGTTTAACACAGGTAAAGATCAGTTTAGTTTTTATGGCAGCATTTTAGGGGCAGTAAATAAATACGTCATAGGTACAACAAAGAAATGTATATGCATATGTGAACATGGGTAAATATATATTTACATATATATATAAATGTTTATTATCGTTATTCGGTTTGTTTAGTCTGTAAATATTGATAGACAGGGCAGTTGAAAATGTCACAACGACTTAAATTAATTGTACGTGTGCCAGCCCCTAAAGAGCTGGCTAAATATTTAACGAGACGTGCTGAAAAAAGTAACACATAACTTATAATTGTGCATTTATTCTAGAAAAAACTACGAACGCCGCCGTTGTTGGAATTGGTATTCGCCAATCGCAAATTATCCTTTTATGATCCCAGCTCCGGACCCAAGCAACGGGATGAAAATGCCAAACGGTAAGTTGACTGACTTATCAATTTAATAGAACCATATGCATTGCACAATTCAACACAAATACCAACGCACTCGCAGCAACAATTAACAATTTATTTACATAATATTTGAGATTTACATTTGCCCCCCTGTAATTTTGTGGCGTTTACATTGTAATTTACAACAATATATTAATAATATAGCAATAACTTAAATAAATAATATACCAATAACTAGATCTAATTAACTATTTGCATTATTTGTGCAACAGTTAATTAACAGTTTTGTGACTATTTAAAGAAATCATACAATTAACTTGGCTATTTATAAATTGCCGTTTTATAATCGTTGATTTGCACAATTAGCGAATTTATATTGTGAGCGATTTTGAAAACATTTCGGATTATTATTCAAAACATGTTTTCACAAAAATATTTACCTTGCACATTTGCATGCCATATTATTGTGGGCAAATTCTGCTTTTGGGATGCAGCCAAACAGAATTGGAACTGTTTTTGTTTTGCTCGAAATCAACTAGGCGAGAATGCAAGGACTTTCTCTCTGCGTCTATCAAGGCGATGGACTATTATATACCCTGCTTTTCATTGTGCATTTAGAAGAATTTGTTGCTCAATTTTAATTTTTAATAAAGTTATGGAACTTGGTAGATTTGTTTTGTATTTTTAAATCATTCGAATTAGATATCAACTTATGATCAATATGGTATGCCGTTTTGACAATTCAATTTATAATGGAGAGTGAATAATATCACAATTCTAAAGCTCTCCTAAGGCTATATGAATTTCAAAATATCGAAAAGGAATATAATTAAATTCCAGTGAAGTAAAATGATAAACAACAAAAGTATATTACACAAATGAAGTTCTATTAGAAATCTGTGAGCCTTTTCGGCATTTTACGCATGAATATTATGCTGCTGAAGCTCACATTCTTCTACACATATTGAATTTATAGTTTTATTCTCCAAGTTATATTATGTTATAAATCGACTCTCCATTTGCCCAGCAATTGGCTGAGGTTCGCCAAAAAAATGTTACTCTGCACGCGCATACGCGCTAATTGATGGCAATCTGAGGGCATAAATATAAATTAACATACGTTTATTAAATGAAGATAAGATCGAAATGCGCTCAATTCTTTGCCCCATGCTCACAAAACATATAGCACCACATATATGGATGAGTGTATGCGATGCCAACTATAAAACTGTTGCCCCATCGATGTTCCGCTCATTTCGGCATCGACGGGACTAGGGCCACACGTGTTTAGAGCTGTGCAGGAAATACGCGAAATCTTCTTGAAAATTTAACTAAAATCGTTACAAGATGGGTGAACGCAGCCTGAGTCTGTTGCAGTATGCGACGGAACAGGCCCCACTGCCACTAGATGGCTATACGCCCGAGGAGGCAGCGGAATTTAAGGATAGCATTCGCCAAAAGATACTCGACGACCTTAAGTCGATGAGTGGCGAGGAGCTCATTCAGCTCGTCAAGCAGAATGCAGCCAAAGTGGTCGAAGAGGAGCAGCAACAGCAGGAGGCGGGTGCCAGTGCCGACCGCGTCCAGGATGATGCCGACTTGATCGATGCAAATATCATTGGCGAAATGGTTGCGGGCATTTGCACCAAGCACCAAAAGGCCACTTTCATCAAAGTGATAACCAAGTACATCAGGTAAAAGTGGCCAAAGTGCACAGTGACTCAATCAAAAGACAAATCCCACCTCAACCCTATCTGCTCTACAACCTCAGCTGATAGTGACTTTAATCAATGGAAGATTCATGCCGAGTCATCAAAATGTGACCACAGTGAAAACTGCGATGAGTTAACATTTTTCTTATCAGTTTAAAAAAGAAGCTCGGCAAATAGCAATAAAAGAAATATTATTTTTTTGATATATTATATAAGTTGAGCATTTGCCAAATTGGTAATTATTTCTAAATTTATAAAGGGCACGTAATATATAATATTTTAAAATCGACGAAATATTTATTTAGAATTTACGAGAAATTCTCTTGTTCTTAATCTTTTAATTTTTTAATGAATATTTATTTATAAATGTGCTTTCAATTTACTTGCCTCAAATTGTAGTTTTATCTACATTCAATATTTCTTTACTGCGCATCATAACATATTTTTAAGAAATATTATTTTAATGTGCATTAAAGCCTTTTGTCACAGTATATAAAATTAAAGCTAGTTTCTTCTGCGTTCAATATTTCTTAAATATTTTTATAATGCGCATTTTTTTCCTTAATATATAAATTTTAGGCAAGTTTCTTCGTTCAGGTCAATTTTTCTCAAGTAATATTTTTCACTAATATTTTTTAATGAGTTTTCAATATGTTTGGAAAGTTTTAAGCTAGATTCTACCACATTTAATTATTTTACTGAATCGATTGGTATCTCATTTGCTTACCACTTTAAGTGATATCCCTATTGTCATAATTAGTAGATGTTATTAGCTGAACTTGTGCGTTGGTCGACCTATTATCGCTCAACTCGAATTCTACTTACAAATGCAAATCGCTTTATGTGTTTACACGCTGCCGTTCGCATTGAAAGGGGAGTTAATTAGTTTATTTTATTGGCATGATTTAGAAATTAGCGCCTCTTCTTCTATGCTTCTCCTCTCACTCTCTTTGGCTCTCCCTCCTGCTCGCTATCCCTGTCCCCGTTCCCGTCTGTCTGCCCTTCCCAGCCCGTCTGAGTGTCTATCTGTTGGCCAGCCCCCTCCAATCAACGTAATAAAAATCACACATTTGGCTAATGTATAAAATGTCGGTGGAGTTGAGCGTTGTTTTCATTACACCTGCAAAGCTCGAACGCTTGAGTCCTAAAATATATATTGTATTACGCATACGCCACGATGTTAACTGAGGAAATTGAGGCACTGAAGCGCCAGAGCGAGGATGAGGAGGCCAAGCAGCGCGAGGAGAGCTATCAGCGGGACAAAGAGCAAAACTGCTCGGAGACAGCCGCCATGATCGAGGAGATCATTGAGGGCATCTCGCTGCAGAATCGTCGCGGTACAATTGTGCGCACTATTTCAGCGATTATCAGGTAAAATTAGACACAAAGAGAGCCGCCTTCGGATATATAGATATATAGATAGATCTAGTTGTGTTTGTATGTAAGTCGAGTGTGTTGCACATTTATGACTGCTGCGGGCCCATCATAAAAATAAACACACAAACAACAGACACACCTCCCATATTCAAATTATGATAATGGTATTCAATTTGATTTGATTGCACAACATATGGCAACGTTTAATTACCAATTATGGTATAAATAATCTAATTGATATATATATATATATATAAATATATATATACTTATTATATATATATTTTATTCCCTTAGAATTCAGCGACGCCACTATTCGATAAGGCCGTGAGTAAATTGAATTCTTTTATAGCTGTGTTGAATGCTTTTTGATATATATTTTATATCTATATACATTTGTATCTGTTTTATCTACCCATAACATACATTTTTTGCTTATAGTTAATTTATATATTGTAGCTCCACACCAATTTAAATATTTGTCGAGTCTTCAATTGCCTGGAGTCGCATTTAAATTGAATTTAATTGAAATCTCAAATATATTTTGATAATTGAGATTTTTGCCGAAGAAAGTCTCGAATTTTAATCAATTTGACACGGTCAAATTTGGCAACTCTAAAAGGAAAAATTAAAATCGGACTCAACTATTTATAGACTCTCTGGATTCCAAGACAGACCTTTGCGCCAAGTCTCAACGACTCATAGCCAATTAGCGCCTCCCCCGAAACCAGTTTTTAGTTGTATTATTTCTTAGTATTTAAAATTGGTATTTTGTTTTCTTTTTTGCTTTTCCACATACGCATGCTAAATATTCGAATTCAAAACCGCAAAGCCCCCCGCCTTCGTTTTTGCCCCAAAAGATGTGTGATAAATATTTGAAATTTTGCAATCTTATTTTATTTATTGACGTACAGCCATCGGGAGCAGGAGCAGCGCAATGCTGAGGATGTCCTCTTCGACATGTTCGCCAGCGAGGAGACGGGCCTCATATCCATGGGAAAGTTCCTGGCCGGACTGAAAACAACGGGCATCCGACGCAATGATCCCCGCGTGCGCGAGCTCATGGACAACCTGAAGAAGGTGCACAAGCTGAACAACTATGAGACGGGCTCTTCAGCCGAGACGCAGCATCTTAATCGGGAGACATTTAAGGCGTAAGTACCAAAAAGCTTTTGAAATTCACATTCAATTCCGATTAGAAATGATCAAAGAAATGTGTAGCAATAATATCATTTTGCTATTTAATCTTTTACTAATGAAAATATAATGAAAATAACGTCCGCTAGTTCTGGTGAAGATTCTAACCCAATTCATACAATTATTTTACAGCGTTGTCTCCCCGAATATTGTGCTGATTGCCAAAGCGTTCCGTCAACAGTTTGTCATACCAGATTTCTCGAGCTTCGTCAAGGACATTGAGGACATTTATCATCGCTGCAAGGGCAACTCTCTTGGCAAATTAGCCGATTACATTCCGCAACTGGCGCGTTACAATCCAAACTCGTGGGGCGTCAGCATCTGCACCGTGGATGGCCAACGCTTCTCCATTGGCGACGTGGAGGTGCCCTTCACACTGCAGAGTTGCAGTAAGCCTCTGACCTATGCCATTGCGCTGGAGAAGCTCGGTCCAAAGGTGGTACACTCCTTTGTTGGCCAGGAGCCCAGTGGTCGCAATTTCAATGAACTGGTGCTGGATCAGAACAGTGAGTTGGGCTCCAACTGTTATCATTTGTATTCCTTATCCATACTAATCCTCCAATTCTCTTTTTTTCACAGAGAAACCGCACAATCCGATGATCAATGCCGGCGCCATTCTTACCTGTTCGCTGATGAACGCCTTGGTGAAGCCGGACATGACCTCTGCGGAGATCTTTGATTACACCATGTCCTGGTTCAAGCGTCTCTCCGGCGGCGAGCATATTAGTTTCAACAACGCCGTGTTCCTTTCCGAGCGTGAAGCAGCGGATCGCAATTACGCACTGGGCTTCTATATGCGTGAGAATAAGTGCTTCCCGAAGCGCACGAATCTTAAGGAGGTGATGGACTATTATTTCCAGTGCTGCTCCATGGAGGCCAACTGCGAGTCCATGTCTGTGATAGCCGCCAGTCTGGCCAACGGCGGCATTTGTCCCACAACCGAGGAGAAGGTCATGCGACCGGAGGTCATTCGGGATGTGCTCTCCATTATGCACTCCTGCGGCACCTACGACTACTCCGGCCAGTTTGCCTTTAAGGTGGGCCTGCCCGCCAAGTCAGGTGTTAGTGGTGGCATGATGCTGGTCATCCCGAATGTGATGGGCATCTTTGCATGGTCGCCGCCGTTGGATCATTTGGGCAATACGGTGCGTGGTCTGCAGTTCTGCGAGGAGCTGGTCAACATGTTCAATTTCCATCGGTATGACAACCTGAAGCATCTGTCCAACAAGAAGGATCCGCGCAAGCATCGCTACGAGACCAAGGGCCTCTCCATAGTCAACTTGCTCTTTTCCGCGGCCAGTGGTGACGTCACCGCACTACGTCGTCATCGTTTGTCTGGAATGGACATCACCTTGGCGGACTATGATGGTCGCACTGCCCTTCATTTGGCTGCCTCGGAGGGTCATCTGGAGTGTGTGAAGTTTCTGTTGGAACAGTGCCATGTGCCGCACAATCCCAAGGATCGCTGGGGCAATTTGCCCGTCGATGAGGCCGAGAACTTTAATCACACCTATGTTGTGGAGTTCTTGAAGACATGGGCTGAGAATGCCAAGGATGCGCCCCAGGAGTGTATCACTGAGGCAGTGACCAGCAAAACCGAAGCCGATGAGGTGAGTTGAATGTGATGATTTTATAATTAAACAACTAACATTTGATTTTGGTTCTAGGAGCTACCCGGGAACGCAATCGCAGATGGCGCCAGCACAGGCGCCAGCAGTCCCCTGCCCGAGGAAGTGGAACAGAGGAGCGACAGTCCCGTACCCTCGGAGGCGGGCAGCACAGGTAGCTTGGACAAAACCAAGCCGGGTCTCTAAACTTTACGTTCCAGTTTGTAAGCAGCGGCACATCGACAACAAACATATATATGTATATATATATATATATATATGTATATATATACTTACCTGTAGAATCTCGCTTAAATTATTTGCTTAATCATTTAGTTAATATACAGTTCTAGTTAGCTATCCAATATACATACCATATATCATATGTACTTTTTACTATATATACAAAAATATTACTTAAATGATATGAATATGCTTCTATGGTCAAAAATTGAAAAACTAAAGGCGGCATTTGTAATTGCAGGATTTTAGATAAGCATTCTAAGATCTGTGCTGGAATGCAGATATACAGTACTATTCAACAAACTAATGACAATAAAAATGTACTTAAATACCATTGTAAATCCAATAACAGAGCTATGATATATTATAATTATACATGTGTTTCTAACTGTGACTTGTGAATTTATATGTACTTATTACACAACTGTCAATTAAAAGTGTTTTAGTTGTTTAATTTAATTTCATTGTCTATATGCATAAACCAAATAAAACTTATGAAAACTTTAATAGCAGTATATTTAATCGGTTGAGATACACATGACATCTTACTTCAACTTCCCAGTTTGAGGGTTCATTTTAATCATATCAGTTTCATTAGGTATATACCATACAGTCATATATTTATTAAAAATATTAATTTCATTTTCGATTATGTATTTATCTGCTGACGTAATGTATTTTAATTTGTAATATGTGAGAGGAATACATATATTTATATATATTTATATATCGCCCTAATTTATTATAACATAGGGTAATATCTCATTAAATAAAATTCTAATATTCCAAACTTTAATCATATTTTTTAAGTAAGAAAAAAAGAACACAAAGGAAGTTCTATAAATTCTAAGAAACTCTTACACTGAATATTATAAAGGATATTTTCCAAAAGGATTTTGGACTAGCTTTCATACGTAAGAAAACAGGCATTTTTCATTGCTATTGTTCCACTGTTTAACGACGACACGATTCACGAAGCTAGCTCCAAAAAAACACCGAACAACTATTCGGACAACAACAAACAGTTTTCGATGTGGTCGGTTCGTCTTTTGCTGCCGGCATCCAATTTAGTTCGTCGGCAGCATTCGATGCGAGCAGACGTTGCGGAGTTTTGAGTTTTTCGATTGCGCTTCAGGGTTTTCTGGCGCATCGTGCGATTGCATTTTTAGCTCAAATGATTAAATAAACCATAGTTTGGAAGTAAAACGCAATTGTCGGAGCATAAAATCAGTGAAGATTTGATGCATTTATTGAAACATAATTCGTAAAATTAGTAAGACATTAACATCATTTGCACTGGTCTTTTGCTTTTGTGCGCACTGTAGAAAAACTTGGGGTAGGTTATAGTAAGACGAATGATTATTTGTATTGTTTGGAAACTGCAGCAGCAGCAGCAGCATCAGCAACAACAACAACAGCGGCTATTGCCTGGACCTCTATCGAACACTAAAGCTCTTTGTATCTGTTTGTGTGTGTGTGTGTTGTGTGCTCAAAAAAAAAAATAATAATCTGCTGATAGCACAGGAAAACAAAGTGTAAAAAAAGTGTTTAATCGGATTATTAAGTTCTGTTTGCATTCAGAATATATTGCATACCAAACCGCAGACTAATTCCTGGCCTTAAAATATTGTATCTCTTTAATGCTATTTTGGAACCATTAAATATTAAATAATATTCAGTTAAGGATTTAAATAAATTCAGCTTTTAATGAGCATCCGGCCAACCTATTAAAATATAATTTTCGGCTGTATGTTTTTGTTATATTTTATATTGTATTCAGATTCGGATACGGAAACAGTTACGCTGCATTGCATAATGTGCAGTTTCCTTCACTGAAATGGAGTCTACTCTGATATAAGTTTTGAGCTCTGTGCGCTCATGTGGGCAATGTGAACAATTAGGGTATCATGCAATAAGCTTCAGCTGATATATCTTCAAATTCCCGCACGCAATGAAATAGTTGTCAATTGCAACACGGAATTAGTGGGGGTTTCCTTTGTAAAAATTGTGATCTAAAGATAAATATTTTGGAGACTTTTGTTGATTCATAGAGAAGCTGAAATTAAAATTTCCCCTGAAATGTCGCCTGATAAACATAGTTTTGTTTACAATAGCAGACAGATATAATTAAAAAGTGTATTTTCTAATATCCATGCTTAGTATACATTTATGATATATGTGACTGAACTTATATTATGTTATTATATTATTGGATTAAGTGAATCAAAAATACTTTGTCTTTTATTGTAATATAATCGGAAATCCCTAAATACCATATAGAAAGGGTCAAGTTATGATAATATAATAAATATCTTGTCTAAAGAGCATAAATGCACCCCCATTGCTTGGATTGAACTAAAGTTAATTATTGTCAAAACAGGGTAATATAAACCAAACGGGTCTACTTGTGTCCACTATTTCCATATTGTGGTTTGTAAAAATAATAACAAAATGTAGCATTATCAACAATTTGTAAGTAGAAAAAGTGTTGCGACACAAATAGAATAATGGAATGGCCAAGTAAACAATGTACATGTCTATTTGAAAAGGACACTCGAGGATAGCTGTGCTAGTTTTCCATTGTCCGAGTAGGGCGTGAGAAATGGACACATGTCCATTATGCAAATCGAAGACATGAATTGAAGGCAAGTTGAGTAGACTATCAATGCATTCATGTGTCCATCAAAATGTCTCCTGGTCGAGTCAATGAACTCGCCAATAAATAGAACATATCTGTACTTAGGTATAATTATTCGATTTACACTTGTATGTGTGCGTGTGTGTGTGTGGAAGGGGGGGAGTACTGGGGAATAGGGCGATGGGGGCTACAGGAAGAGCGTCTCACTCAATCTGCGGCACACAAGCGACATCGATGTCGGAAATTGGCATTCTCCTCGATTCGACTCGACTCGATTCGATTTGATTCTGCAGAACGCAGTCGGACGTATGATAGTCAATTTTACACGTCGACTACGTCTGCCACAGCGCACAATAACAAACAAAAGAAAAAAAACAAACTCACACCGACATTTATATGCCCTGCGCTGACTTTTGACTTAAGTATTTTATATAAAAAACCGTAACTATTAGAAAAAACGCATTTAATTTTAGGAAATCTGCCAGAATATAATACATTTTTGTTAGTTAATATTTGAAAAAAAAAAATATTTTAAAATTAGTACACCTGGTAACATTTTTATTATAAATTTAAAAATAAAACATCATGGCTACAGTTTTAGAAATAAACTTTCTGAACAAAAAATCAGCCTATCAGCCGAAAGTGTGGCAATATTCTAAATTTCGGGACGTTCCATTTTGTCAATTGTTCCAAGACTTTCAGAAATCGCCCAGACTTTCAGAACATCGATTCAGGTTATTTTACCCAGCTAGAGTATAGATACTTCCTAAATCTAGCTCTAAGTAAGTCATCTAATAATACCCAGAAAAAGGTATTTCATTAGCACTTCAAATCAAGTTTTTCTTAAGTTACTCATAGTTTTTATTATCATTGTGAATAAAACAATATTGAATAAGCAGTTTCATTCAAAAGTAAAACCAGTCATCAGCCACTTATGATCAAAAAATTAAATTAAGATAGATACCGTTTTTTTTCAAAGTGTAACAAACTTTATCACAAAGTTATGATACCGTAACTTATTTTCGTCCGACTGCCGCTCAAGTGCAATGCACTCTGGCAAATATGTTGATGCCGCACTTTTACCTTCTGCTCACATATGACGAGCATTTCTTTTTTGTTTTTGTCTCCCTTTTTTTGCACATCCGAAAATAAAACTCAATTTCCATTTGAAGCATAAAAATATTTTGCTTGGCCAGATGAGCATAAATACCACGTATACATTTGAAGAGAGACAAAAAGCGGATCAGTTATCGGCTTATTCATCTGCGTGCGTAAAGCGCATTGCAACCTATTCAAAACAATCTGCCACAGATTTCAGTCGCCATTCAGAACTAATGCATATGCATAAATGTGTGTGTGTGTGTGTAGTGTGTGTGTGTGTGTACTTATTTATGTGGCAGGCACGTAATGAAAAGTGTGGCACATAACGGCGCCGCTATTCATCACCAGCAAACAGCCGTCCGACCGCAGTCAGGCCGAGATTTTCGCCCCCACACAGCATCCAAGTCAGCTCCACTGTCAGTTCCACCCTGACTTCCTCTATCGGTTCCTCTCTGAGTTCCTCCGTCAGTTGCTGCCGTCCGTCGTGTCTGTCAGCAACAGTTCGCCACTTCAGTCTCCGATTTTAGCTGCTACTAAATATTATGAAAAACATTTTTATGAGCTTCAAATGAAAAGAAAAAAAGGCAAATTATTATGCTCTTGCACACAGACCCGTAGTTTAATGTTGCTGCTGCTGTTCGCTTGAAGTTGTGCATCACATTTTGATAGCAAAGACAGACACAAATACAAACACACCCACATACACACACATCACGCACACAAGCACTAACTCTCTTCTTTTGACAGACTGCGAGAGGTAAACTATTAAAATTGATTGCTTGCACATGGATAGCAATTCAGTGAGTCCCCTGCCCCCGTTGGCCATCATGGAGAACGAGAAAACACCGCCAGGCACTCCCAATGGCATTGAAATGCCACCGCCTCCCGATGAAAAGTGAGTGAAAACTTGTTAATCCTCAAAAATCTTTAAGTAACTTAGCTCATTTTCATCATCAATTGATCATAATCCTTGCCCTGTGACCCTCAAAATATACTCGGGAAGAACTTTACAGTTAAATATCATAAAAATAAATTCTCCAAAATATTGCAGCTTTACATTTTAAAACTTTTTCTATTGTGAATAAATTTGCATTATCCGTGTCCCATTTTTTTCATCTTAGCTAAATGCTTCTGTTATGCTTATTTAAACATTAAAAAATTTGGAGTTTATCTTATATTGTTGACTCTATGCAAAAATGTCAAAATGCCCAACATAAATAAAAAAAAAAAAACAAAATTAATTGTATTTTTATTGTACTAAAAGTTTTATTATCATAGTAAAAAAAAATTAATTTAACAAATTTTATATACCAAGAAATGAAATGGTACTAAAAATATTATGATATAGATTGGTGTACTTAGCTATTAAGGTCACTACTTATGTACTTAAGGAAATTCAGAAAATTGTTATAAATCAAAATCTAACAGTAACATTAGCAGGAATTTAGAAATAATTTCTTAAAATATGGAAACCCAATCTCTGAATGTTAGAAAGACCATTTTTGTTATATTTCAAAAATAAATTGGAAAAATTTAGAAAAAGTAGAAATTTAAACACTTAATTTCAGAACAAATATTTTCAGAAATTCAAAATAATTTAATTAGTTTTGATCTTTTTCTGATATGATAGTGTTTAGAAAGTGTATAAGTTATTTTTAATGTTTATATATGCAACATTTTAAAATAGTGATGTTAATTAATAACAAAAGTAACAAGAGAATTAATGGAAGAATTTTATGTACACATCTATGTGAAGCCAAGAGTAAATGAATTTTCTGAAATTCAGTGTGATTATTTTTTAAGTGTATGTTAAACAAATCTACATCTATACCTCAATTCATCCAGCTGCGGGATAAATGCCACAACATGTGTATTTCCAATGTTATGCGCATTTGTCTTTGGAGATCTACATAAGTATTTGTTTCAACTGCTGATGAAGCTGCCACATGCCACTTTGCTGTTGCTCTGTTTCAGTCTCACTTTGCCCCATCATCTAATCAAGGCAATTTCAACAAATTCGCAGCACATTTGTGCATAGAAAACAAAAAATATTTAAATAAATTGTGTCACACGCCGAATTCTAAAACACATCAGAGATAGAGAGAGAGGCATATAAAGAGAGAGAGAGAGAGAGAGAGAGAGGGAGAGTGGAAGCAATTTGCGTTTGTCTAGCCAGCAATTGGCATGCCAAGCTATTCCGTCCGCAATTCCAGAGAGTTGAACTGGGTAGCTGAGCAAAATGTGTGCCTTGACCTCGCCAGCGAGGAGAAGCTATAAAAAAAAAACAAAAAAATAGTCGCTCGTTAAAACTTTACTATTACGCATTAATCGTTGCTAATGGCCAAAGTGTAACATTTACATTTCAATAGCTAGCCCCAAAATGTTACGTATACGCCGCGTAATTAATGCACAGCATTTCAGCCACGCCCTACTTGGTCCGTACTCCTTTCGTTTGTTGGCCAATTTCCTAATCCATGTACCCAACGAGTCGTAAATTCTATTTTAATATGACTGTGTCCGCAAATCACACAAACAATGTGGCCACACACAAAACACACACACACACACACACACAGGACACGCACACGTATTCAACAGTTGATCGCGTGCGTGACATCCTTATTCCTTATTTGTATCCTATGCTTTGTTGTTGCCACAACACTCATGTAATTACACAGATATTTTGTGGCTTTAACTTTGAACCACATTTTCGATTTGAAGTGTAATTTCTGGGCGCGCTCTCAGCCGAAAAAATAGAATACACAGCAACAACAACAACAACAAGGACAACTTTGTATGCCGAGAATCCCTTTCATTTTCAAGGAGTTGCCGTTCGTGATTCTCTCGCCACTACGGGTAATGACCACCCATTAGCAGGGTGTGTTTTTGTTTCTATTTGTCGTTCGTCAGTCTCTTTCCCTCTCTCCATATCTCTCTCTCTCTCTCGCTATTTCTTCTAGTATTATTGTCCTCGTTTCGTTTACCATTTACAAACTTCGTTTATTATTCATGCGTTTGATTATTAGTTTGCAGCTGTTGTCCTGATTGATGTTCATGTGCACAATTATTAACCAAAGCATTTATCTATATATAAAAATGGAGATTGCTATTAATATACTATGAAGTTAGCACAGAATTATATACATGTACTTGTTTTCCTCTGTTCTGCTTATAAATTTATATATCATATTTGATATCAGTGCTCTCAAGTTATTATCAAGCTGTCGCACTTGTTGCCTGCTTAAGAAAATTTATAATATTTGCATAATTTCTACAATCTCTTAAAATATTTATCTAAAACCTCGAAATATGCTCACATGGTTTTCATCAAGGTCATAAGCGCTATTTAAATGCACTTCACGTTTAATAATAATGATAAAACTACTGGGAAAAAATTTTCAACAAGTTTTTAGCCTCTTAGAAAAGCTTTAAAATATTATGTTAACCATCAATTAAATTAAACATTTGGTTAAATTATTCGAATTTGTTAAGTGATTTAACTAAATTGTGTTATATATTTTTTATTTTATAAGCCAGCTACAACAAATCTCTTCATCATCCATTTTCTGTTTTTTTTTAAATTTCCCAAAGCTTGTTGCTGGTTTGTGCCTTCGCTCGATCGCACAAGTAAAGACACTTAACATGTTCGTCTCTAGCTTAACAGTGCCATTTTGAGCACAAATATTGTTAACATTAGTAACTTTTTACGTTCATTTTATATTAATAAAATTAATGTAAAATGAGTTAATTTTTAATATTATGGAATTAAATTAAATAGAAAACATTTAAAAAAGTTTTTACCAACTATTTGGTATATATTGTACTTAATGCATACAGGCTTATCGTCACTCAAAAAAACGTAAAAGCTCAGGCAATTTATCTCTGGCCGGTTGATCCCAACAGAAATTCCCGCAGCATTTTTTTTCAGTTGATGTCTGTTGTTCATTCGCTGTGGATCGTTTGCGGTTGCCGGGCGGTTTTTGAATATTGTGTTTAGAAGCAAATAATAACAAATGTGAGTGTGTTGATTTAAGTGTTGTGTGTTGCGCTACAAAACAACAGGCTACACAATATAAACAACAACCTTGCGCTGTTATATAGAAAGTGTTTTTGTCGGCTTATAATAGATACCTGAACACAGAACCGAACACTTCAATGAGATGCTCGTTACACGATTCTAGCCATTGTTTATCAATTAAGAAATTGAAAGTTTCTGCTTGTCTAAATAAAAGAAAACGAAAACGAAAAAGATTCTCATTTACATAGAGAAACGCATCAACCACATAAATTCAATACTCTCTGATAGATAACAATCTTTTTGAAATACACATTTGTTTTTTGAGAATCTATGACATCCTCTTATTTCTCTTATAAGAAATTCTCTCTTTTTTTTGCTGATTAGCAAGTCGATTGTCTAATTGTCTGATTGATTTATACTATACATATATATTAGTTACGTAGACTATAGTATCTCAGCGTATCTATCTAATTTCTATTATGCTTTTTATATTCTATTCGCTATAGAACCAAACCCCGAAATTGTTTGTAAATACTTTTGTGGGAAAATTCAAAAGCTTTTTTCGCACACAAACTAAACGCGCGATCTTTACAGAAAATTAGCCCAGTGACGAATCCGTTGCGTATACGCCGTGCTCGAAAGTATACAAAATAAAGCAAAATACCGAAACAAAAAAACGAAACAAATTTAAATAATTCACATAAGTTCGCCTAAATGCGTGATCGTCATTTGGGCAAAATGCCGCGTGGTGGAACAACAACAGCGTAAGTTCAACACGACGAGGGTTGCACATTAAATAATCCCCTATGTTTAATTTAGTAATGAATAAAAATTAATATAGCTATATATGTATATCTTGAAGGTTTATTTGCACTTCAGGGATTTCTGCTAATTGTTACACATTTTCACACATTGCGCGTCGTCCAAAAGCTTAATTCTCAACTCAGATTAGGCGCTAACTTGTATCATGATTTTTTATGGGAGGAAAGTGTGTATTAATAAAAAAAAACCTATATTATTTTAGCTAGACTCAACTCTCACTCAAATTTATGCAGTCGCACAGCATCAGAAAACACATGCTCAACTACTATATACATATGTATGAAAGTTCATTTAAATGGATAATTTATGCTCGACTTGAGGGTAGGCACAACACATGACGACAAATGCCGCCTGAGATACATTCAGCAAAAAATCGGACTGAGTTTCAGAAAATCGACCTAGGACAAAAGGTGATTTAACCTATTATTCAGAAAGTTTATTTCTAATACGGAAGGTTTTGTATTTCTGAAACTCATGGTTTTTCTTTCTAAACCCTAAGATAAATTAATATAGAAGTCGAGTATTATTAATAAATATATATTTCGCAAACAGAAAAACATGTTTCCAATTTTGTTACATATTTTTTGCGATTATTTAGCAGTTATTTCCAAAGACATAAACAATTATTAGCTACGTGGCGATTTTCTGAAATGGAGCAATAATTTTTCTGACTGTTTTGTACACTGAGCCAGACAGGGCTGTCTCTTAATTCTATAACAAAAATACGAGGAAAGAGAAAAATATTTATAAATAAGTAAAAATAAATAAAATAATTCAATGAATAAATTGCAGGCCAACTGTGGCTGCGTGTCGAGTTTAAGTACTGCGAATTTGATTGTATCTTAAAGATACAATTACTAAATACACACACAGACAAACACACACCCCCCACACAGATATGCAGGCGAAACATAAGACTGCCTCTTTAAACAAAACGAGGCACTGAAAATGTTTCAATTGAAACTCCCCGAGACATCGTCAGTAAACAATTGTCGCCCATTGTAAAGCAAAACCAACTCACACACATACCCACACTTTTGTGTATGTGACTATGATTGTATGTGTGTGTGTGTGTGTGTGTCTGTGAAGCTAAGCTTCGCTGAGCGCACTTCATCATAATTAACCCGCAGGATATACACAGTTTTTCTTCATTCTCTTTGAGGTTGAGTTCTCGTAGTTATGCATGCGTTGAGTTGTGGTTACAATTTAGTTGCATGCAACACACACAACACACACTTAAACTTATTTACTAGCTGACGTTTTTAATTGTGGTACTTGTGTAATTTGTGACATCCCACATTACGAGCTGGTAACTCGATTGAATTGTGCAGAAGTTTCCTGCATGCCTATCGCCTACTTAATAAATCTGGCACTGTCAGATACAAATGTATCTGCTTATCTGCAACCGACTCGATTGATGCGCACACCTTGATTCTTGGTTGATGGAGTCGCGCCCCAGTTCGGTCCATAATTAGCCCGTTTTCATCGACTGCGAGAGACATGCCTAAAGACTAGTTACAACTGGGCTCTAATTATGGCATTACTGTTTCAAACTACTCATCAAGATACATTTGTAGCTCTTGTGTCCATCACATGATCTTATCGCAGATAAAATACCTAGATTAAGACTGGTAAACACCATGTCAGACATACATTGTTAACTTGCTAATTGGAACTTGCTCAAATGACTACTGTCCAAATATTACAGTATTATGCCCAGAAAGGGTATTATGGACTTATGCAAAACTATACAACAGTCAGACGGAAGCAACTCCGATATTAAATATATATGTGCATATATAAATATGTATATAATATTATATATATATTCTTGATCGGTATCAACTGCCGAGTCAATCTAGCAGTGTCTGTCTGTCTGTATGCTCAATCCTATCTATAATTGCTAAATATAACAAATTTTGAATATTTGTTTGCACTTTATTTTGAATATCGATCGGTTCATCGGTTTAATGTTTATAGCAACTGAGTTTCCCTAGTCGACCTGTCGACTCATTCTTACTTATTTATTTTCAATGTTAAATACATTTTATAGAAATTCTCATTGAAATTTAATGTAATTTTTTGTGTGCTTTTATAAATTAATATTATACGTACATTTTTTTAATTTAATCTGTGTAAGTATATGCTTCTATATGAAATGAAGAAAACAAAATCAAACTTTTTAATTATTTGAATATGTTTTGTAAGTATTTTTAAGTTAATATCTGGTACATATTTATTTCATAAAATGTTAATTTTATTAAAGAATTGACATACAAATGAATATACCAAATATATTTTAATATATATTTTTTTTAAGGAAAATTAATTGCCGCTGCAGATTTGATGACGCTTTCGCCGCCTCTATGAAAATGTTGATGCTGCAGCGTCTGTTAAAGAACTGCCAGCTTTGGATTGTCGTTTAGCTTCATTAGTCAAGGCAAGTCTGCAGACATGTCTGCGGCAGTTGCATTAATTGTTGTTGTTATTGTCGTTGTTGTTGTTGTTGTGGGCGCAGTGTCAATAGACTTAAAATGTTGTTGCTGACCCATTAGCAGCAAGTGGCATGAAATCAACAAACAGCAATTTATAAATATATATATATATACATATCTGACTAAAGTTGCAAGAGCTATTGCGAAGTTCAGGTTCAGGTTTAGTCGGCAAAACATGCCACATGTCGCTGCCTCTATGTAAAACGAGTTGAGACAAGCCGAAGCCGAAGCCGCAGCCCAAGGTGCAGCAGCAAAAGCAAAAGCTGGCAGCGAAATTTTCCCATGGCGCAGCAGCCAGTTAAAAAGTGAAAGAGCTCCGCAGATGCAGATACAAATACAGCGATGCACAGATGCACAGATACACAGCTGCATGCAGCTTGCAGCTTGCCCACACCAATCGCCTCCCTCCCATTTCCTCTGCTCCTCCCTTTTTTTGTGATCGCTATGCGTTTTGGTTGCACTTGGGCCAAAGCTGGCAAGTGAAATGTGTGTTAAAAGCAAATGGCTACGTCAGCTAGGTGCCCCCACTGGCCAGGCAACCCGCTGCGGTCTGTGCAATGTGTTGAAAGCTAAAAGCCTCAGCTTGCAGTAACTGCAGCTCACATATAGATATATATATATAAATGTATATATAAATTGTTTGTTTTGTTGCAACTTGCAACGCTTCACGTTCATTGACATCGCGGCCTGCGGTCTGCCTCGGCGTCTGCCCGCGCTTAATGAAATTGTCAGGCAAGCAACTGCAACAGCAACAGCAACAATAACATCTCAGTGGGGCATAGTCGGTCGATCGGTCAGAGACACTCACACATTGGACACTCACTCACACAGACACACACCCATTCGGGATGCCTTGGCGCATGTTAATTAAAGCGCTTATTACAAAATGGTGCAAGTGATACAATGCAGTCTCCTATATTACTCTCCTCTCCCCTCCCCTGACACTCTGTAGGCGAGAAAGTGCGTGCTTAATTATGATATTTATATGTTATTGTTTTTATACCCTGTACACACTTCAAATGTTTGATGAGGGTGACACGATCTCCAACAAAATTACAACAGGCAGATCGATATATGTATATAAATGTTATATAAATCATTGTTATTTATGCAATAATAATAATTCTAAATTAAAAATATATATTGCGATATTATGTTGCTTAACAAAAATAATGATTTAATACAATAATATATCATTAAAAATAACCGAAATGCAATAGCAGCTTAGGTAACAACTATAGTAGCATCCACGGGCAGAAGGAGTGTGAAACTGAAACATATATTATAGTTTTAATAAAAGTAGCATAAGATGTAATATAGCTACAACTACTGAGAGCACAATGGAAATGCTTTTGCTCTTACTTCTGCTATAGTACTTGATAGATCAGAGCAGAGCGAAAGAGCATTAATTTCAGTTTTTACAATTGGAACTGCATTCCTCTGTAAATGTTTTATTTATTTATCTCTGGCTGGTACAGATTAGTAAATTAAAACCATTTTATAATTAAGTTAATACAGTTTGGCATCTAAGACAGCGTACAGGGTGTTTACTAGTCGTGTACCTTTTCGACTCAAGTGTTACATGGTGTTTTTATTGGTAGTGTTACTTTTGCTTTCATTATCAGCTCTGTCGAGCAGTTTGTTAGCTGTGCGCACTATTAATTTAAATAATAATTTTGTTTTGGCTTTCGTTTCGAATTGTTTTCTGTCATTTCAAGTGCAGCGAAATCCGTTCAAAAGTATGGCACTTGGAAATGATTAAGCGGCTGGCTGGCCGACAGCAATGCGCCTAATTACCACAGCAACAGCGAGCTGCTGCCCCAATCCTCACTCCCCACTCTTCACTCCTCCAAAAAACCAAGCCATTATTATACAAACACTGCTTTGGGAGTTTCAGTTTGTCTGTGTTTACTTTTGACAGCTGCGCTTTGAGTTGAGTTTCCATTGTGGCTGCAGTGCAGCACTGTGAGAACCGCCACAGCCACTGGACGACAACCACAGCTGCTCACAACTGGCAATGATGATGCATGTTTCTTTCGGCACTGAGATCATCGCAGTATAGCCATCAAATGTCATTTGGCATTTGTCATTTGTTATATGATCAGTTCACGCAATGTGTGATGAAAATAATTTGATATGGAGGCATATTTAATTGGCATCGAGTTGCAGATGAACTATATTTTTATTGACAGCAGCAAATACATGTACTTATATATATATATGTCTATGAGAAATATACATATATGACAAGTTGAAAGCATTTTGAACTCTCATGATCCCTAGTTAGTCGTAGTGGTAGTCAATCAATCATTACACATATTACAAATTTATGAGTTTCAAGTGCGGTCTTTATCAAAAAACTAAAATAGTTTAAAACCTATTAAAAAACTTAAAAAGTTTTTTTCGACATCAATCTAAACAAATATAAGGAACCAATATTAGTTTTTATAATTATTTAAAATCTTAAGTAAACATCTGACAATTTGATGTTTTTTTTAAATACATATTAGCCTACTTTGAATAATTTTACGGTTGTAAAATTTATTTTTTTTAAATGGTTAATTTTCCAATTTAAAACAATATACAAAAGTAAGTTTAAATTTGATGAATTTTTTGGATTTGAAAATCTTTAAAGTATATTTTCACAGATTATAAAGCTACATCTTGTAGATCTGTTAGCTTCTGGACATAAAATTCTCTTGTCTGAAATCATTAAAAGATTCAAATAGATTTCCATAACACTAACTTTCTGCATTTATTCCTCTCTTTATATCTTTCTATATTCTTTGTTATGGGTACAATAATTACGAAAGCTTCTCAAAATATTTCCGAACACCAAACTAATTTTACGAAAACCATCTTGCATAAATTCATTAAATTTTATAAGCTTATTTTATAAACTAAATTCTTTAGATATTAAAAAAAAAGAAATTATGAATTAGATTTGGTTTCATTCCATAATCTTTTTCAAATGCTTAGTGGATTCTGTAGTCAAATAAAAGCTTTATCAGTTTCTTCCTTAGCTGTCAAACTATATAGAAAACAAACATCAAAATTTTTAATTTTTAACTAAGTAAATTTTATTCAGTGAACTTAATAAAAAGCAAAAAAACATGCAAGAAAAACCGAAAGTATGTACTAAGTGATCCCTAAATAAGTCTTAACTTCAGAATGCGGTGCTGCTTCAATGATTTTGTAAGATATATATATATAGATATATGAATATATATATATATTTATTTAAGCTGCCTCAATGGACTGTGTGGTAAAATAGAGATATAAAGACGAAGATAAAGTCTGGGTTCGGTAATTACATTTGGCCGGGGTAAATTAGATAATTGCGGGCTTTCTTAATCTCGCACAGTGATTCCAATTTGTGACGCTGTAAATATTTGCTTTATAAATCAATTAAGCCGATTAGCAGCGCATTCAACCCACAATTAGTTCAAGAGAAATTTACCTAATTATGACAGACAGACAGATCGACGGAGAAACAGAAAGACAGTTGGACAGACAGACAGACAGACAGAGTTACGATAAATTGCTAGACTTGAGCTTCAATTATGCAACAAGACTAACACTTAATTGAATTATAACTGTGAAAAATGTGGCTTAAGTTTAAATATTTGTTAAATTTAGCTCTAACTTGAATAAATGATATACAAGCCTTTTACGATGGATATGATTGATGCAAATTTTTTACATAAACTTAATCGAATGTTGTTTCGCAATAGTAAATCAAAGTAATAGAATATAAAAATTATTATAATTGTTATTTATTTTTTACTTAATAATTGATATTATAGACGCTATGAGGAGGATCCGGATAATGCCTGGAACTGTTGTTCTTGGTGTGAATACTTGCTGATTGTCATCTTGTCGACCATACTTCTGGTCGGTGTCCTAATACTCACTCTATTCTGGGTGATGTTCTATCGTGGTGGCTTTGCCTGGTCGGAGCGACCACTGCAGCAGTTCAATTTGCATCCCATTTTGATGGTTGCCGGCTTCGTAACTCTCTCAGGATTTTGTAAGAGCCATATTTGCATTGACATTTGCCTGTTGCATAATTATCTCGATTGCAGCTATCTTAATTTATCGGCTGTGCCGTTGCGTGAAACACATCTATGTGAAACTGATTCACATGTTCTTTCATGCCGTTGCGATACCCTGCATCGCCCTCGGCTTCCTCTCCGTCTTCGACTCGCACAATGCATTGCAAAAGATAAATTTCTACAGTCTGCACTCTTGGCTGGGTTTCGTGACAATGGGCATGTTTGTGCTGCAATTTGTAATTGGATTCTTCAGGTGAGCTCTTTTTATGATCACGATTACTCAATGCCGTGCTAATACTGTTCTTCATTAGCTTTCTGGTTATGCTCTGCTGTGAAAATAAGACTTATAGCTGTCGCTCAGCCATGGTGCCCATTCACGCCAGCATGGGCTTGGCCAATTTCTGGCTGGCCATTGCCACATCCGTTACCGGCATTATTGAGAAGGAGCGCGAAACTGCCAAGGATCCCAGCTTGAGGTAAGTTTGAGGGACAACTGTGTTGCCTAGTTAAAAGATAGAAAATACAAAATATATTATATTTAAAAGTGAAAACTAATTAGCATTCTGCTCAATGTAAATAAATGAGCATTATTTATTTTTTTGAATATATATTTTTAAACACTATATGTAAAATCTAACTGAAACATTTTTCTACTACTTACAGCGAGGAAAATCGACTAATTGAGCATTATATAACGAGTGCGATGGGAATGACTCTGATCGTGATTGGCATTATCGTTACCTTTGCGGTCAGGAGGACGAATGCTCCCGCATCCGCCAAAGTTTACGTTACCGAACGCATTTAGATGACAGCCATGCCCAAGACCAAAACCATGTCCATGCCCATGCCAGCGTCCGTGGCACAGCCAGTGTTATAATCAAAGGCTTATGTTTTCTACATCACTCGGTGCATCTATACTATATAGTATAAAGTACATAATATATAGCTGTGCAATCTAAAAATTGGATACATCAAATATCTGTCGTCTGTAGCACAAAAACAATAAACACGCTTTAGCATTATCTTCATAAATACTTATATATATACACTACATACTATACGGTTATGCCAAATCAAAATCTCTTTATCAACTCAATCAAAATTAGATATTTTCTCTATCAAACATTTCCGCTAAGTAGATTTTTTAGGGTTAGGTATCTCATTCTAACATTCTAACAAACTCACAGCACACAAAATTTTGTATTCCATCAAGCAGAGGAGATCACAAGGTGGACATAGACAGACACACATTTATAGAATAGCAACAATTGGACCGCCCTGCCACACAGACCAAGTGTATGAAACTAGAAAGTGAATCAAAATGAAATTTTTAACAAAATCAACATACAACTGAATTCTTTGTCAGTTTTTGGTAGTTTTCTAGACATTTTTACCCAAAAAAAGGAAAAAGAAACCATTCAATACTACTTACACAAAACTAATGAATAAACTTTAAACAAAACTATAAATACGTAGATATTGTCGCATTTGATGTTTCTTTTTGTAATTGTGCAAATTGTATTTCATAAAAAAAAGCTAAGCAAAATAAGTTGTAAACCAATTTTACAAGTAAATCTATAATAAATGATTTTTTTATTTATTACATATAAAAAGTAATGCGTCTTTTTTTCAAATGAAACGGCAAAAATTTGGAAACTTGGACAATGACTCGCTGTTAACTACATGCGTTCCCTTTGATGCGGGGTACTCGCAGTACTCGTTTTCGTATCGTCAGGACTTTCTGGTTGGTTTGTCCCTTTATTAAAATTGTGCCATCGCTGGAGCTGATGGAGTAGACACTGACATTCTGCGGCTCCAGATTGCTAGCTAGCATCTCGAAATTTCGTACACGCGGTCTGATCTTTGGGTTCGTCTGAATATTTTCTATATCTAACTTAAGTGGTGAGACGAAATTTCGTATCCACGGCTTGGGCGGTAGCTGCTCCCGATTCAGGTGCACTGTAGGCTCTGCCTTCTTGCTCATATAAGACAAGTCTGGCTCAAATGCTGGAACTTCCCCCTGCAACATCGAGTGTATTTTAGTGTGTTATAAATATATCAAGTTATGCTCTCTTACCATACAAATATGTAGTTTCTGTGCCTTGGTGTTGTTTGCAATTAAAAGTCCGCATTTACATTCGACATATCCATGTAGTCGATAGATGGGTCCGATCTTTTTAATGCTAAAGCAGCGTTTAACGTGCGCAGTTATATTTTTCTTAAACTTTTCAGTGGTACTGCCACAGCTGGGGCATATGGCCGCGGTCATAATTTCACCAACTGTATACCAATATGTTTTCCTATCTTGCAACACGCTGGATTTGGCTTTTGTAACCTAGGAAAGGTTAAAAACAAAATGTTAATTTGAGCTGGCTTGTTATTTGTGATAGTTATAAAATCTTACCGTCACTTCCTCTTTGTTGGACATTGTAGATCATGTAGATTTTGATCAGTATGCACTGGTTATGTTTGGATATTTACTTTAAGTACATCAATCAATCAATCAAGCTTCATATTGTTATTTTCAACAAGTCCTTTATTTCAGTTCAGCAAAGACGAGTCACATTGTTGAAGTTCGCTACGATTCTTCCGTAATGCAAGGTGCACAATTTGTAAATAGGAAGTTGGCATAATTTGTGCTTAGGCAGCACTCCAGCTTTGAATTATCTCACCTTTCGCTAGCTACTTTATATATTTATGCATAAATATTTTTTGTTTATATTCAATATGGCTTTATGTTATCGATGTCATTGTCGATGCTTGCTAACCGATTTCTTAAACGTGCCATTTTGCAACACTTTTCTTATCGGTCGACTATCGGTCGGCCACCACAAGTTGCTTCTTCAAGAAAACATAAAATTGCTAATTATTTAAAAGAAACAATTCTAAAACAATTGTATTCATCAAAAGGATTTTAAGGACTAGTCACTATAGCTCTGGCGCTAAGAACACCATTCCCAATTCACACCGTCTATTTTTGTGATACTTATATATGAGATTCTACATGCATATAAAGTTTTAGTAGTTTAGCATGGGTAAGAGTTGAAGAAGCACAACAAAATATAAATAAAGTTAAAATTTTATATGTATTGACGCTCTGTTCCATCTAGATGTACCAGCGCTTGAGGCATGTGTGCTGTGCCTGGAGGAGAATGTCCTCACCCTGAACGACTGTTTGGACATCTACTCGATGGAGGGCGCACAGCTAAATGTGGTGAACATAATCAACAAACATTTTCCCATGCAGCTGGCCGAAAGCAAGGGGGGAGCGCGAAAGATATGTTCACACTGCTGGAGCACTGTGTCCGCGTTCAATGCGCTGTACGAGTTCGTCAGTGCCGCACAAAGTTCGCCGCAGGACGCGAAAGTGCTGTGCATGGAGGATGATCCTTTGACGCAGGGTAACTTCAGCGAAGCACCCAAACAGAATCAGGAGCAAGTCGAACAGAACGGTCGCAATTTCTTCTATCCCGAGGTTAAGATTGAGGAGCATGAGCTGGAACAGCTGCCAAAAATTGAGGTGCTCGAGAGCACGACCAGACTACAAACGGTGGATCTGGATGCGTCTCCGGTGAGACGATTGCGCAAGCGTGTCAAGGCCGAAGCTGAAGCACCAAATGTAGAGGCGTGTGAAGACAGCAATCCGGATTCGGCCGTGACCGCTGAGGCGCCGAAAAAGCGTCGGGGACGTCCGCGTAAAATAGACTTAGTCATTAAGGACTCGCCAGATTTAACGCAAGCTGAACCAACTGTTGACTTAGATGCAGATCTAAAAGCAGAGCCACCTGGCGATTTTAGCGACGATGATCAAGATCAGGATTTCCCGAGCCAACTAGATGATGTTGTTGCTCGCAGCGAGGATAGTAGCGTTGAGGAGAGTTCAGAGACCGATGATGATTCCGACTTTACGGCGGATAAGCCCAGCGAAAGCGAATTCGCTGTCATACCGAAGCGGACGACAGTGCGGCCTAAGAAATACAAGAAGCGTACGAAGCCAGCGGAGCCGAAAGTCCGCAGTACTCGAGAGCAGCAGGAACAGCGCAAGAAGCAGCAGGAAGAGTTTGATGGCATCATTGCCAAGTTCTTCAACGATGTGTTGCCGTGCTCCATTTGCAATCTGTTGGTCCATAATTTTACGGAAATGCAACGACATCATCGCCTTACACATCATGTAGATCCGGGCTATGTGATTTGCTGCGGCCGGAAGTTCACGCAGCGCAAGGTGCTAGCGGAGCACGTGCTGGTGCACTGGAATCCGGATCACTTCAAGTGCACAACTTGCGAGAAATCATT
This sequence comes from Drosophila dives, assembly GCA_035042365.1. Lineage (NCBI taxonomy): Eukaryota > Metazoa > Arthropoda > Insecta > Diptera > Drosophilidae > Drosophila > Drosophila dives. The sequence goes on along the minus strand of JAWNLJ010000431.1, from coordinate 2,580,300 downwards.
CCAAAACTCACGACATCTGGAGTCCCATCAGCAAATCCACATGGCCAAGCTCTCCTTCCAGTGCGAAATATGCTCAAAGGTCTTCACCAGCAAAACGGCAATCGAGTACCATAAGTTGAACAAACATGTGCCCAAATCCGAGTTCAAATTCACGTGCACGGAGTGCAGCAAAAAGTATGAAACATCTCCGCTTCGATTGAAACTAAAACTTATTATTATATTTGCTTACAGATTCCTAACCGAACGCAAGCTAAAGAATCACATGAACTCAATGCACGATCCGGAACGGATAATAATATGCGACAAGTGCGGCAAGCAGATGCGCACCAAAATCATTTTGAGAAAGCATCAGGAGCTCATGCATTCGGATACGCCGCGACCGGAGCCCGAGCTAAAGCAGTGCCAGATCTGCGGCGCATGGCTGAAGGGGATGACCGGTCTAAAGCAGCACATGAAGAGCATTCACGTGGAAAGCGCCGGCGAGCATCGTTGTCAAGTGTGCGGCAAGGTTTCACCAAATGCCCGCGCCCTGCGTCGCCATATATATCACAAGTAATGCATATGCATTTTCTCATATCCTTAATATGCATTGTAAAATACTTTTCTCTTCTTTTTCGTAGTCACGAATGCGAGCGGAAGTTCAAGTGTACGATGTGCCAAAAGGCATTCAAGCGGCCCCAAGAACTAAAGGTAATCTTCCAATTGAATAATATCTTATTATAGTCAACCTTATACTAATAAAGTATTCCCCCATTCGCCAGGAGCACACATCGACACACACCGGCGAAGTTCTATACACGTGTCCAAACTGTCCAATGACGTTCTTCTGCAGCGCCAACATGTACAAGCATCGCCAGCGTTTACATCGTGCACAGTACGAGGCGGACAAGAATCAGCCAAAGCCACCCAATATTCTGCAGCAGGCGGTGGGCGCCACTGCCGCCATGAAGATGCAACGTATTCAGCACACGAGTGTGGCAAGCATAGAATCGGACTTGAAGCATTTTTAGACCATAGAACTCATATGTATTAAGCCCTTAAGTTTACTTCTTTTTTTTTAACTATAGCCAGAGTTTAACTTAGCGTTGTGTAAAATGTAATATAATGAAAGAAATTAAAGAAAAGTCGATGTCGACGGTTTTTGATTCATGTTGAGTTATTTCCATTTTAAACAGCTATGCTGGCAAGATAAAACAAACAAGGTTGGAATGTCTTTCTTTCTTTATAATTATTTACAAGGATGGCTTAACGGCACCTTATATAACGCATTGACATGTTCATATTTGAATAATGCATAAATTTAAAATATATATGTTTAAAAGATACTGCATTTGTCTCATTTTTATAATAGTTTTGGGCGTTTTTTTTTTCTTCTTTTTGGTTTTCTTATTTCGTTAAACATTTAGATTTGTTGTAGCTGTAGCAAACATTGAAAATACATTAAACTTTACTTTACATACAAATATTATTGTTCTTTCTCATTAGATTAGTGCATTAAGTTATCCTTTGAATTCAACGAATAAATGTCGAACAAGTTGGGTACAAGTACGTATAGATAATGTATGTAATGTGTGTAAATATTTATATTGTGGCTTCATTATCTATGTGGTTACTTTAATATATTAGTTTAAAACATTTCAGCATTATCATAGCGTTTGCATTATTTTTCTTATGCGAAACATGCACGTTAATAAACTTTCGATAGTTGGGGAACATTTATAAATAGAATACTTTCGTTTTGGGTTTTTCATTGCATCGGTGTTTTTTAGTGGGCTTTTTTGTTTTATGCATCAAACTATTTGCGACACTTAAGTTATAGGATTAGTTTTTCTTGCTTAACTGTTTGTTTAGGTTTGTTTTAGTCACAGTTATCGGAGAAATAAAAGCACAGGCACATTAAACAGGACAGGATTTAACACATTATCAATTATTTATTGGATTAATAAAAAATGAAATAAAAGTTTGGGTTCATTTAGTGACAATTTCATTATAAATTTTAGCTACGTGTTAAAACTTTTCTATATCATTAATTTTACTAAATATGTATGTATCATAAAGAACAAAGAACAATTATTGTTTATTAAAAAGGAGTGAACAAAAATAGAGAACAAAATACTGTTTTTAAACTGAAGCAGAACAAAAAATTTCTTATACAGTTTTATATATATTTTGCATAAGTTGAAAATAGATTTGTTTTTTTTTTTTTTTAATTTTGTTTTGCTTCTCTTACGCGCTGAAGGAGGGTGTTTCTTAACATTTTGGTCGAAAGTAAGTTGAACTTGGAAACGGAATTCTGTGAACGCGTAACATAAATAACAACAATAATTATATAACAATGACTAAAATTATTTATAGTAAACTATTAATTGTTTGCGTGTTATTATTTGCGTGGCAACAGCTTGTTTTGTATCTGATTCTAACTATATGCTTTACAAGTTATGAGCAGGATAGACTTGTTTTTGGGTTTTGTTTTTTGCTTACATTTCAGTTTGGTCAGCGTCCCATTTTGGGTGCTGTTCCGAATACAATTTGCATATTGAATTTGTTGCTTTTTTCTTTTTTTTTTTTGATTATATGTATTTAATTTTGTTGTGGGTGTTTGTGGTTGTGGTGGTGGTGTGTGTGTGTGCGATGCAGAGGCATGAGATAAGCCCCTTAAAGCTTTGTTTGCTCAACCATATCGATGTTCACCTTGTAAAACACATAGGGGAAGTATTCCGATTGACCAAAGCCCAAGCCGGGTATGTCCACATTCTGAGAAAGCGGAATTAGATAAAATTATTAATGCTGGGGAAACGTTATTAATAGTGGTATTTAGCTTACATCAGCAGCACTGCTGACATGTCCGCCAGCGGATGCACCATCCAAATGTCCATACAACTGGTTGAGCACATCGCGCAAACGCTTCACGCTCTTCTTGTTGGGCTCAATCAATATGGCCTGGAAATTAACGGGCAGGCCGTATCTGCAACAAGCATAGAGATAAATTATTGAGCCAAACGCATCGAGTTGATGAGGACGCACCTCAGCACGGATTCCACAAACACGCGCAACGCCTTCACGTGTATCAAGGCGCAGAAGGCTTCGCTGAAGTTCACCTTCAACCAGCGCACCAGTGGGCCCTGTTCGAGAATATTGTGTTTATTCAAATTATAAATCTAATTATATATATAAATAATAGTTGTGATACATACATACTGCTTCTTCTTATCGGTCATCAGTTTGGTCATCTCGTTCTTGCCCGCTGCGAGCTCTTCCTCGTTGTAGACGAAGTCGCGCACGATGAATTTGCGCTCGCGAGCATGCAGCTTGAACTCCTCGGTGACCTTCTTGAATAGCGTCACATTGAAGAGGCAATAGTCGGGATCCTCCTTGATGAGCTGCGATGAGCGTGGCACAATCATATCAGTGATTTTCTCATAATTGGCTACCCAATCACTTGCACTGGCTCTAAAGGAGTGTACATAAATGACATTAACTAAATTGTCTCTGCCCAATCTCTCTGCTTTACTTACTTTGGCACAATGACCAGCACCGTGGTCAAGTACTCCGAATCGAGTATGAAGTGCTCCTTCTTGACCAAATCGGCCAGGTTGCGAGTCAGAAGGCTGCCACTGTTTGTGTTAAAGTTGGAGAGAATGTTATGGGTAAGTCGAGTCGCTTCAATTGGAATTAACTTCAATGACTGCTTACGTTTTCTTCTTCTCCAAGTTTTGGAGATTGCCCTTCAGGTTGTTGTATGCCTGCGATTTCGTCTTCAAATCGCCATCAATTTGACCGATTTGTTTCGAAATGATATCGGCAATATTGCGCAGCGATTGCTTGATCGGATACTTGGCCATATCCCATTGGAAACGCGTCAAATACTGAGGCAGATCGGCTGTTTATCGAGTACAAAAAATATATAGATTAGTTTACATTTGAACATTGAAAAACTCTTTCATTTTTATGTAGCTGAACAGCAGAACTAGTCCGTTATCAAATTTAGAAAATGTAAATTATAAAATTTACTGTAATTATCTAAGACTTTTAAGGTTTTATAAATTTCTTATTTTTTTAGTAGAGAACAAACAGAGTTATTTTATAAATAAATAAAAACAATAAAGTTATGTAAATAAATATTGCTTTTTATAAATATTGATTTTAAGTATCAGATAAGATATAGATAAATATACAAACATGTGCACAATAGACACACATACGCATACACACAATCACACACATTCAAGCAAAAACAGACAAAAGCAGCTAAATTCAAAATCGATTTCACGCTACACTACAATAAAGTGTACAATACTTTAAGAAAACTTTATTTTATAAATAAATAAAAACAATAAAGTTATGTAAATAAATATTGCTTTTTATAAATATTGATTTTAAGTATCAGATAAGATATAGATAAATATACAAACATGTGCACAATAGACACACATACGCATACACACAATCACACACATTCAAGCAAAAACAGACAAAAGCAGCTAAATTCAAAATCGATTTCACACTACACTACAATAAAGTGTACAATACTTTAAGAAAACAATAAGCGTTCTCAAAATTATTTAGTTAAATGTAAATATAAAAAATGTAGGCAGGATTTAATCAATTTTTAGAAAGTATCTTCCAAATTATGATAAACTCCTTCAGCATTTTACTGCTGTGATATCATTTGTTAGTTAAATTATTTTTTGTTGTTTGTTTACTTAAGGATAAATTCTCAATATTTTAGAATATTAAAAGTAGCCATAAAAATATAAACATATATTAAAATAAAATCGATTATTAAGTTTTCCTTCTTCTTTTTTAATATTTGAGATTTTTTTGGAATTTGTTTCCGTATAAAAATTTTTTTCTGGGAGTTTAAATATAATGAATTTTAATTCGGATTAAAATTCTATAATGCAAATAAAAATTCGGGTATAGATTCTGGAAATTTCAAAACTTTTTACCGGCTATATACGGTAAACGATTTTAATACATTAACAACTCATGCAAGATAAAGATTAAAGAGGTCTCATTATTTTTAATAACACAGATTTTGAATAATTCCCGGAATTATCACTGAATTACTTTGAAATGCAATAGATAATAAATATTAATTTATAACAAACACTGGAATACGAAACACAACTGGATGCACAACGAATTATCGAAAAAGAAAAATATACTTTGAGGGATCTACAATTAGTGTTTTTGTATTATAACAACAATTATGTATATCTTATTATAAGGGAATAACGAGTACCTTTCGTCAAATATTTATTAGCTGATTTGTGTGGTTTAGTGTTTGCAGTATATATTTGTAAGTTTATTAAGTAAGCTTATGTTTAGACACTGGCAAATAATAAAAATTAAATATAATATTACAGTAGATCATTTCAAATAAAATAGTTTCGAGTATTTTGGTATTTTTATTCTGTGTGTTGAGTGTGTGTTTCGGTGTGTGTGTGTATTTTTTAGCTTAATGGATATCGGCGTTAATCATGGCTATGATAATTGCGCAGCAGAACAACATTTTTGGTGAGCAGAACACTGAAAAAACAACATATTCGCTTTTACACTGTTACAAATAATTTGGTGTGTTCATAAAAAGAGAAAAGAAATCAATAAATAAAGGAGCACTTTTATACATCATAAATGCCCATGAACTAAAAAGAAAACTGCAAAGATACATATTTAGATTTATATAAGATACAGTTGAGAAATTAAAGAGAAAGAGATAGATAGAGAAGTGGACACATAAAAACTTTGAACTTTGTTGTTATTGGTGGTATGGTGTTTAACTGTAGTCGGGTGTATAACACATATATATACCGTATCACAGTTATAAACAATCCAATCCAATTCCAAATCGAAAGCAAAAACAATATTCAGATTTTTCTGGGGGTGGGGGTGAGAGTCAAAAATACATAGTAGTGGTGTTGGAAAATACATCATTAAATAGTGGGTAAATAGTGGGTACATCAAGTAATAGTGATTCCTGCAAAACGATAAGACTTAAGTAAGGAAAATGAAAAGGAAAATCAACGGAAAATAGGAAAGAAACCGAAAAGAAACAAAGCAATGTCCAAGGCCCATTATACCAATACACATATATATTTTAGATATATGTATATATATATATATATGGTGTATATATAGCCAGGCATGCTAACCTGGACTCAGCGGAAATTCGGGCGGCTCGGCAAGATCCGTGTCTGGACTGGAACGCCCCTGGCTACTACTGCCACAACAACTACTCACTGGAGACGATCTATGAGTTGGTGTTAAATTAAATCCATTGTTTATATTTAATTGACTCGGTGTAGAACGTTTGCTATAAATTTGATCGGCAAGAGAATTGAAGAAAGAGCGATAACTAGAGCGCGGTGTGGGCGATGTCTGATGCCAAAATGTCATTGTACTTGGATTTGTAAGTGTTTGTGTTTGTGTTTGTGTCTGTAAATGTGTCTGTGACTGTGTTTGTGATTGTGCGCTGCTGTGTGCGTTTCAGTGTAATTTGTGTGGTGTTTAGTGTTGATTTGTTTTGTGCATTTTGTGATTTTATATTTTATTTTTTTTTTATGATGGTGGAATGTGAGTTGATGCCGTGAATGAATTAAAAAAAGAAAATACATTATTATTGCATTTTTAATGGTTCATTCTTTTAATTAATGAAATCAAACATTTATGCATGAGAGGGGGAGAGTAGAAAAGAGAGAGAGCAAAGCAGGTGCATAGATGTCACATCGTTTTTTTTTACAGTATTTTCAGTGTACGTGTGTGTTTGTATGTGTACTGTGAATGACTGCAAACTTTTGAAGTGGCTGGATGACTGGCATTTGGCAAGAGTTTTCAGATGGTGCTAATTTTTTTTTTTGCAACTGTTCTACAGAGATAAGTGAATGCGATGATAAAAGATACCTGCACTTTTTAGAGTTACGCTTCGGCTTATTAAACCACCAGTCGAACGTTTCGGATAGTGAGGAGGCGCTTTGCGGACTCTTTGGATCGTCCAGCTCCACATCCTCATCCGTATCGCAATAGGATTTGTCTGTGGGCGACAGCAGCGGCGGCGACTGTTGCTGCTGCTGTTTCTGTTGCTGCAGCTGCAACTGTTGCAGATGCTGCTTGGGCGATTGATGCTGTTGTTGCTGCTGCTGTGGCAATTGACTGATGTGACTGCTACTGCTACGAAAGCTCAGCTTGTTATTGTTTATGCTGCATGTGTTGTTATTCAGCTTTTTGCTATTAGAGCGCGACATGCTGTGCGAGGAGCTAGCCGTGCTTGCTGTTGGCGCCGACGTTGAGAAATAAGCCGACGAGCAAATAGTCGATGAAGATGCTCCATCTGTTTTTGTGGCCGCTGCTACTTCTGCTGCTGCTGCTGCTGCCGCTGCTGCTGTTGCTGATGCAGCTGTGGTTGGTGTTGTCGCTGCTGCTACGCCTGCTGCATTTGCAGCAGCTGTGCCCATGCTGCTGCCTGTGGCAATGGCTGTCACAGTGTTAATGGCACAACGCGTCGCATTCAGCATTGAGGAAGCTGTCTGGGAATAGCATTCATCGGCCATTAATGTGCTTGTTGTGGCACTGGCGCTGGGCGGTGACAGGACACTGCAACTGCTGCTCAGCGCATAGCATTCATCGCAGCCACAAATCGCCGGCGGTATCACAAAATCAAAATCACGCTCAGACTCATCGTGCGTTGAGGATAAATTTGTTAAACTGCCGCCGCCCAAATGGCAAACATTGCAATTGGCTCGAGCGGACGTGGCATAAATTGAGGCACAGGCACAGGAGGAGGCGGAGGCGCAGGCGGCATGCGTATTATAGGAGGTGTTGCAACTGGTAGTTGTGGTTGTTGTTGTTGCTGTTGGTTTTGTTGAGTTGAGGCATTTACCCTTGAGATCCGCGGGCAGCTGATGGTGATGATGGGTTTGGTAGTGTAGGGGATTGTTTTGGTGATGCGTGTGCTGGTGTTTACGCTGGTGGCGGAGACTCAGATGCTTCAGGCGATTGTGATGACGACACGGTATGATTTCATCAGGCGGGCCAGGACCTTTTGTTGCCAGCCACAAAAGGGGGCATTGCGATGAGTCCAATTGTTGTCGATCGATTTGTTAATTAACGCAGTTGATTTTTGAGTGCGATTTTGAATATTGATTTGGAATGCGGTTTCAGATTCAGATTCAGGTTACAGGTTTTACAAAATAAAAATAAAACATACATAGAGAAGAAATCATTTTTGTTTTTGAACTTAAAAACTATAGCATACACTTTGGGGATATGCCAAACGTTCAACCCTAGATATCTATAAAAAATTATGGAAGATATACTTTCGCGACTCCATCAAATTTATGAACCAAAGGCCAAAAAGAAAAAAATTAAAATAAGTAATAAATTAAGAGATGAACTGAAACTCACAATAACGAAAATAATAAATTTGATATACGTATATTTAATATATATACGTATATATATAAACTCATGAGTGGATACAATTTGTTTTTTTTTTTTTTCGATAAATTTGTGTAATATGAAAATCAATAGAATTAAAATATACAGATGTATATAGTTTCGTGAACAACAGTGGAAAGAATGTTGCAAGAAAAACTGTTTGTTCAATTTTTCTCATTGATGATTATGGTCCAATTTTGCATATAAAATAATTTCGTAAGACATACAAATCAAATCAATTGTTTTTTGTACAGTGTAAAAGCGTTATATTATTGTTTTTAACGAATCTTTCTCAATACGATTCAGCTACAGAATCTAAAAAAACAAAGCAAGGTAAACATGTGAATGGCAAAACACACAGAGCACATTAAAAAAACACAGACAAACACACACCCACTTACACACACACACAAACGTACACACACATGTACAGAGTGAGGCATGAGATCAAGTGCGTAAAGTATTAGTAATTATTTATGTTCAGTATTAATATTAAAAATATTATTAATAGAGATGTGTGTTTTGTATACGAGCAGAGAGCACAGAAAAATATGTATGCAATGTTTATTTGAGGGGTAACAAAATAAAGGCTCAGACAACAGCACAGCAAACACCCACACAAACACATCAAACACACACACACAAGTAAGTATACACAAAAATAATTATATTTGTTATTAGTTTACGCACGGATTTAAATAAATAAAAACTAAATTAACAAAAAACCAAGAAAACTAAAAATTTTTAATACACAAACTCAAAATAAATAATAGAAAACACGCGCATTTTTCTTTAACCCGAGTATAACTTGGTAAGTATATATGTATATATGTTGGTATATATGTTAATTATGATATTCTAGACACACATTTTTTTTATAATTTTATTACTTTATAATATTACAAGATAAAGAATTTGTTTGATTTTTTTTAATTGTTATTAGTACCATTTTTATTAGTGATTTAAAAAGAATTGTAAAAATAAAAAAACATATTAAAAATTGTAAAGAATAATGTACAACATTACTTAAGTAGAGTTCATGTAAAATATACAAAGTGTTTGGAGAGAGTTTAGCGATTTTTAGAATATATCATTTAGTGGGATTAGTATTCAAGAGCCTGCATCAAGTTGTGTGTTTGAGAGTGTGTGTGCTTATGTAAGTTGGCTTAAGTTTTGCTGTATAGCTAAATATTCGTGTGTGTATTGGACATGTGGTGCAGGTGGAAAGGTAGAATAGTTATTAGAGGGGATGTACAACAAACGCAACATAAAATATAAACAACGCAAATTCTCTTCAATTTTTTTACAGCTCTGAACTTTAGTTCCATTGTTGTTATATATACTATATTAATAATTGAAAAATATTTATCAAATTTATATTTATATCATTTCTTTCATCTGGTCGTGATTGATGATTTGTGCGCATGAGTTTCAACATAAAATTAATAAATTAAAACATAAATAAAAAATTATAATAATAAAGGAAAAAAAACGATTCAATAAAACTTATAAAAATAATTGAGGAAACAATACAAAATATATCAACATAATAATTAAATAAAAAAATCCTACAAATTTTCAGCTGAAAATGTTAATCATAAAAATATATTTTTGTTGTGGTTTTTTCCTTGGAGTGTTAGGGTAACTGAAGGATTTATCAGGAGACATAATACATTTTTATGTATTTAATGTGTGTTTAAACATAAATATTCCACATTTCAGAAGCTATTTTGCTCTCGTATCTTTTGGTTCTAGCAATTCTTGCTGATACTCAAGTCTCACAGAAAGTAAAAGAATTCGACGGGGGCGGGAGTGTAGGTATTATTTCAAATATGTAGTGTGTATATATGTATATTTATTACCATTAAAGGGTTTCAATCGTAGTTTAATGTGATTTTGTTTCTGGTTGTTGTTGTTTGTTAGTAATAGTTTGTGGAAAAAATAGAGATGAGACACTATACGAGTATATTTGTTTAAAAATGTATTTTTTAGAGCATTCCGTTTTGCAACAAATGTATATATTTTCATAAATTGTACGCTACCATCAGCTAAGAAATAACTAATCACGCTAACTGTAAAGTTTGCAATTGTACTAAACTAAACTAAGCTAAGCTAGACTAAAAACTCAATTTTAATAATAATAATAAATGTGCTTCTTAGCTGGTACTTACTGTTGTTGGCCAGTAGATTCTCGTGCAACCTGTCGCGTTGATCTTCTAGAACCTCGCCCAAATACATGGCCACCTTGCGCGTTATCTGCTCCACATACGTGTCCAGTTTGCCAAGATCATCGGACAGGCCAACCAACTGATCCAAGGTGCCCACCTTAACACACAAAAATACACAAGTTAATTGAATACAGAAGCCAGTGTAATCTTATCTATTGTTTTCACCTTCAGATCGGGTATATGAAACTTGTAGTTACTGCATAGACTATGTTGCTTGCTGGTGAGGTTGTTCATCGTGTCGAAGGTTTGCTGGCACGTCTTGTCGCCAGGCGCTGAGATAATCCAATATTCGGACATCATTTTGAAAGCTGCAGTAAAAAATTTCAAATTATCATACAATTAAAAAAAAAATTATAATATTCAGCTATCTTTTTTATATTTTTAAATCATTTTTTAAATATAACATTTTAAAATCTTAAAATATTTAAAATTCAATAAATCATTCTCACACATGTTTGAAAATGTTTTTCGATTGCTGAATAATTTTATTTTTTAATATACAATAGAACCGATTTTAAGTCTTTCCCTTTTTGTATACTTGGAAAAGACATAATATTTTTACTATTGACCTCCCAGATTAAAATTAAAAATCGACCCTCAATTTGCATTTCATTGGCCCTGGAGAAATGCTGTATAAGTGGTTGTGTGTGTTTTTTTTTTTGGGCGCCTGACAGACAACAAAGCGCAGACAAATGGCGCCAGGCAGACTTATATCCTGTCTAGGCCAATGCGCATTATATACAAAATATATATTTGACCTTACAATTCTAACAGTGCTTGCGCTTCAACAATATTGTCAGCAACCTCTCAATCCGTATGAGGTGTAACCTTTTGGGCATTGTTTTATCTTATTTATCTGTTAGTAGTAATAAACAAAACTTGAACTACGACTCTGACTCTGAATGACTTTGAAAACACACGCGTTGCGTGCGTTAAGCGTGCGCACTCGTCGAAGACTTGACGCGAAATGAGCACTGTTGGAACTGTTTGGCGCCGACACTGCTGGCTGCCATATGGTTGGGTTTCTTTTTTTTTACTGTTGCCGTTGTTGTTGCTGCTGGTGTTGGAAGGCGCAGTCACAAAAATGAAGCAAAAGGAATCGATGACGAAGCAGCCGTCACGCAAGCCGCCTGTTCAATTTGGTAAGTGTCGCCGCCATTGCTCTTCTAAGTTTGCTGTTGTTCTTGTTGTTGTCGTTATTGTTGACTGGTTGTAAGGTCAGCAGCGTATGAGTAATCGTCAGGAGATACAAATCTAACTTTGGTCAATTTCATTTTAGTAGTGGCTATTATTACATAACATCATGTTGGCCTTCGAAGGGCTCTAACAAATAATGAACTTTCGATTTCATTTAATTTGCTGTCAGAATAATTTTAGTTTCGCTAAAAATTAATAATAATAATGTACAATATATTAAATGGCATATAAAATTTAATATTCTATCAACTATTAATAATACAAAATTTAAAATAAAGGTAAACTCTCATTAGTGGCTATAAATCTCTATTATTTTGTACGTATGTAAAAATTAATAAGCAAAAAAATGATAGCCGATTGCAGTGCTGAACATGCCCAATAATATGAACAGGCAGCAGCGTTATTATTTTCCCCGTCATTTACCTATCCTTACTAATCAACAACTCCAACCACAACGAGAACATTTCAAGGCAGTGCATTGTCCTCAACCAGGAAACAAAAATGATGAGCTTGGCAACTGCTGGGAACAAGCAACAACAAAACGTATCTATTTTTAGCCGGGAAATCTAAATTGCTTTTATACAAATCACTAGGTGGCAACAGAGGGCAGCAGTGGAGGGCGACAGGCAGATATGCTTCCTGCATATGTATTAAGTGTATTTTACATGTATTTGTGTGTGTGTGCAAGTGTTTTCAAGTTTCCTGAGCAAACCATTCAGAGAAGTTTGTTATACAAAAAACATATTACTTTTATTAGCTTCTAATTAACTACTTCATTTCAAATGTTATCGTAATTTTATAAGATTATTTAAGATTAAGATTAATTTAATAACATAAGTTCTTTCTAAACTAGAAAATTTAATTTGAAAATTAATCAAGATGGCAACACTGTTTGTTAGATAAACTCCAACTGTAAACAGGCGTAAATTGTGTTGACATAGTAAAAAAAAGAGCAGCAATAACAACAAGCGTGTAAGTCGCCAGTCAGACTGGCCAACGGCTGGCACATGTATGTGTGCGTGTGCGAGTATGTGGGTAGTGTAACGGTGTTAGGACTGCAATGTTTGCTGAAGTGATGACGAAAAGAAAAAACAAAATAACTGTGATGGTGTTAATTGCACATACACACAAGCACATTTTAACTGTTGTTAGCGGGCGGGCGCCCCAAATTAATTAATAATATTGTGTGCTGCCAGGAAATAAATTAACGGTATTTTAAATTTTGCCTTTCGTTGAGCCATCAAAATTGTGTAAGCCCTGCAGCTGTATTTTTGCGAACACTTTTATTTTGTTTCTTTGCTGCATAAACTTTTAGATTGATTTTTTTTGGCATAAATGTCTAAAGTCAAGTTTATAGCTAGCTGGTCAACAAAGTCAAGGTCTTTGCGGCACGCAATATAACTATTTAATATGTAGTCCTTGTGGCAAGAGGTCAATAAAACATGTACTCATCTATATATTTGTATATGTGTGTGTATATACAAATATTAGGAAGAAGTCGTAATTTTAATTAACATGAGTATGAAAAATGATTTTTGAAAATTAACCGCTTGATAGTTTGTTTACGCAGGGTTAGAGAATAACAGGCCGCTAAAGAAAGATAGAGAACACGGAGAGCGGCCGACGGCTATTCACCACGGCCCAGACACAAACGCACACACACCGACACAAGCGTGTTGAGTTCAGCACACACAGTCAGCTGTTCGTGTGACAGTCACATGATAGCTTTTCGATCGATATTTTCTTTTTCTCACGGGTTTTTACAACTTAAAAACAATTTATCTAGCTAATTGCTAACATATTTTTCATTTAACAACGCAAATGCTTGCTTGTCATTTAAAAATTTTTGCATCCGCTGGTCGCATATGCAACCAAAACTCCAAAAAGTCGATGAAAAAGCAGGCGAGGCAACAGTTTTTCAGGGTCACTTCCATTTTGCACTTTTTCACAGCAATTTATGCATTTTCCAATGCATCAATTCGACTCTAAGGCACTTGCATAGCTGTTATTCTCACGTCACTGTACAGTTGATCATTTGATAACAGGTCAGCAGACCTGTCGCAGTAACAAAAAAAAAACGACTCGTTTTTTTTTTGCAACGTTAAAGTTGCTTCGTTGGCGCAATCACTTACATTTTAGCGGCACTACTACACTTCAGGTGGCAGAGAGAAAGACACTGTTTTTGATTTTGTGCTTTGAAAATGTATTAGAAAATCAAGAAACACAACCGCACCACCCACAATGCACGTACGAACGCAGCACAAGTCTCTGGTAGAAACTCAACACAAAAATGACAATTCAGAAATTCATCATCAAATTCACGTGATAAGTGACGATAGACGATAAATAATGTATCGTTTAATGCACGGCGTGTGCAGACACTGTGCCAAACAGCTGTTAACAGGTCAGTCAGGCAGTTGTGTGTACACACTGCTCGGTCTCTATGTAGGCGCCTCCGCTACGTGCCTAATTATTAAAGTTTAGTTTAGTTAATCCTATTTTTTGACACACACATCGTCGGAATACTATACCAAATTTCGTAAGTAATTGCTAGTAATTTTTAATTAGTGTGCAACACTAAACCACTCAATTGATTCTTCTTTTAAAAAGTTTGGATGAAATTACTACTTGGGAGTTTAATGAATCGGTATTGGAGATTGTTTTTAAACTTTACTTGTGAATTAATCTAAAAAGTCATTCAAAAGACTATATAAAAAATAATGTATTCACAAGATAAATTGCCTCATTTGCATAGTATACAAAGTGTTTATAGTTTCTGAAGGAAAGAAAAACAAATCAGTTTTTGTTAGTTGTTTCATAATAGTACAATTGTACTACATTACAAAAGGTTCACGTGCGCTATTATTATGGCATTAATGAGCTACTTTTTAACCTTTGCCCGATATGCAATCAATTTGATTTTCTGCGAAATTCAGCGATGACTCAAACAGCTTTCAGTCAAACAATTAACTGAATGGATTATTGTTGTGTATACATTGGCGCAACAATTCCCATTCGCATTCCAATAGTAAGCGCTTTCCATCTGCCGAGTTTACTTACACACAACTATTTCTCCAGTGTCTATAAATATACCAAGCCAATTGTTTGTGCGGTGTGTTTGTTTGTCGGTTGTATATCTTCCTCATTGCATAAACATCGCATACATTTCCATAACATTGAACCCGCTCACAATCAAATCCTCAGCTGACTGGAATAATGGGCAGACAATAAAGCTCAAGTACTGCTGTCGGATATTGCCTTTGTACATTTAACCGACCGGCAGTCGGTAGTAGACCCCCATAAATGGGCGCTTATCAAGAATCGTATGATCAGCGCTTTTTTTAAATTTCTTTCATGCTGTGCGTTATCTTTGTAGCCAAGCCATTAATAGCCAAAAAAAAAAGGCCTGAATTAGCAGGAGTTACTGTAAATTTTGGTTTCAATCAGTGTTAAGAAATTTACAAAGCCCACTGTTATTTCTTAGTGAGCACCTTTTGTTATGCACAATGCATTTGACATTGGCTTACAGCGCACCCCACAATTGCTGCTCAGTCGCCGTCGTTGCTGACGCTGACTTCGACGTCGACATCGCTGTCGATCATACACATACACATCTGCTGTTAGCACGGCGCTGTTCAGTCTGCAAAGATATTCACTCCAGTGTGGAACGCGTAACGCAGACAAGCAGCAACTCAGTCAGTCAATCGATCGACAAACAAATAAAAAACGTTAAAAGTGAAAACAGACAACCAAAGAAAAAAATACGGTTTCGGTATTTGAGATTTTGTTGCAGGTGCTAACAGTAACGGTAAACATGACACTTTTTCGGTTATGGGAAGGGCCGCGCTTCTTATCAAATATACAATACTGGCCCGCTTAAAATACAAACCACTAACATAATATGAACCAATCAGAAACCCATACATCCCAGCCCTAAAAAAAAGTGAAAAACCAGAAAGAGATTTATGTAAAGTTTGTTAATGAAATGTAAAGTGTGTGGAAAATATATATTTAGCAAATTTCTTTATTTTAATTATTTTTTATTTAATTAGAATTGAGACTAAAATTAAATCCGGTTTTACTTTGGTTAACGCTGTCCGATTTTATTATGCTATATATAAACTTATTATATATATAAATATATAATTTTGATTTCACAATAAAAACTATAATTTCAGTTTTTAAATGGCAGCTTAAAAGAGTATACAAAGAATAATTTTAAATTTTGTAGAAAATACTATTGACTGTCGAATATCTTCAATTGAACTTTAAACAAACGTAAAAAATCCATATAATTAGTGTGTGGCTGGCGACATGGTTTAGTTTTTGCCGCTTCTTCAATTTTGTGTTCTCTTTAAGTTAAGTTCCACAGTTTGGTGAAAGTTTCTTCAGCAGATTTTAGTGCTTCTTGCTGAATGTTGTTGTTGCTGACTGCTTTTAGGTATAATGCTCAATTCACTGTTCGTCCACCTGTCTGTCAGTCAGTCAGTTTGTCTGTCTGTCCGTCAGTCTGCCTGTCGGCAGTTCGCATTTAAAGCTGGCGTGTCTAAAAAGCTCGCAGCGAAATCAAAATCAAAATTACAGCGACGTCGCTGCCAATGCTGCTGTCGCTGTCGATGTAGACGTCTCAGCTGACGCATGGTCAGCGTAGCTCGAGCGTGCAACAGTTGGGTCTACATTGGCTGAATGCCGCCGATTCAATGTTGATTTAGGTGTTTCCCAACCCACAAAATAATATGAGAAAAAAAAGAGCAAGCAATATGCATAAATTAAATAACGTTTGTTTTCTGATTGCGCAGAATATTCAAGAGGTGAAAGTTGTGACGACACAAATCACACTGGAATTTCATTCAGTTATTTTCTTAGTGCATTCCAAATATGATGATAGTATAATATCGTTTACAAACCCTAATACTCTTTGCAGAGCTCAGGAAAACGGACACACAAACAGCCAACCAGCCAGAAGCGACGCAATTAGTTAATACATAATTAAATCAAATAAAATCATGTCGAACAATTGGCCTGAAAATGTTGGAATACGCGCCATTGAAGTGCTTTTCCCTTCACAATATGTGGACCAAACGGAACTGGAACTGTTCGATGGCGCTTCCGCCGGCAAGTACACAATTGGCCTGGGCCAGGCCAAAATGGGTTTCTGTTCGGATCGCGAGGATGTCAACTCGTTGTGCCTGACTGTTGTCAGTCGATTGCTGGAGAGGCATCACATCAAGCACACGGAAATTGGACGACTGGAAGTCGGCACCGAAACGATTGTCGATAAATCGAAATCGGTGAAATCGGTTCTGATGCAACTATTTGCGGAGAGTGGCAACACCGACATCGAGGGCATTGATACCACAAATGCCTGCTACGGCGGCACCGCCGCCCTCTTCAACTCTCTCAACTGGATCGAGTCCTCCAGCTGGGATGGCCGTTATGCGCTCGCCGTTTGTGCCGACATTGCTGTCTATGCCAAGGGTGCGGCGCGACCGACGGGTGGCGCTGGCGCCATCGCCATGCTGGTGGGTCCACAAGCGCCGCTGGTCTTTGAGAGGGGACTGCGTGCGACGCACATGGAGCATGCATATGACTTTTACAAGCCCGATCTGAGCTCCGAGTATCCGACGGTCGATGGCAAACTATCCATTCAGTGCTATCTGTCGGCACTGGACATCTGCTATCGGCTCTATCGTAAGAAGTTCGAGAAACAGCATCCTCAGCAGTCACAACAGGGTCTCGAGAGTTTCGATGCCATCCTGTTCCATACGCCATTCTGCAAACTGGTCCAGAAATCTGTGGGTCGTTTAAGCTTTAACGATTTCCTGCTGAGCAGCGAGCCCCAGCGTCTCGAGCACTTTGCTGGACTGGAGCGCTTCAACAATGCCACACTGGAGAGCACCTACTTTGATCGGGATGTAGAGAAGGCGTTCCTCACCCAATCCGCCGAAGTGTTTGCGTCTAAGACCAAGAAGTCACTGTTGCTGGCCAATCAAGTGGGCAACATGTACACGCCGTCGGTCTACTCCGGCCTCGTCTCGCTGCTTATTAGTGGACCAGCTGTGGATCTGGTTGGCAAGCGCATCGGCGTCTTCTCCTATGGCTCCGGTCTGGCTGCATCCATGTATTCCATCAAAATTACCCAGGATGTGACGGCCTTCGAGAAGTTTGTGGCCAAGCTGGACTATGTGCTGCCTTTGTTGAATGCGCGCGAGAAGATCGCACCCGAACAGTTCTCGACCCTCATGGAGGTGCGCGAGAGGAACAATCATGCGGCGCCTTATACGCCGACTGGCAGCATCAGCGCCTTATCGCCAGGTACCTACTACCTGAAGGATGTGGATGCGTTGCACAGGCGCAGCTACGAGAGAACCCCTACAATCTCAAATGGTGTACACTAGCTACCCCTATCCCCAACCTCCCAAGATGAAGGTTTCGCTCTTCCTGCTCGCGCTGAACTACTTAAAACTTGACAATAATAAAGTTCACTATAAACATTCATACTAATTATCATCATCGGATCGGGTTCGAGACTAAAGCTTGAACTCGACTCTTTTTAAAACATTAGCTTCTTAACTTGGCTGGATATGGACGTCTCTCTCTATCTCTTTCTTTCTTCCTTTCTTTTCCGCAATATTTACTTTAATTACCATTTTATAAAGTCAACTTTTATTTATATCATTACTTTCGTTTTTTAACTAGTGTCGGAATTTTAATCTACGCCTAATAAATGTACAATAGAAACCTGTATTTATGCAACTAAATATGCAAAATGCATATTCTAATTGTTTGTAAAATGCAAATAAACAAAGAATTTTCAATACGATTATATTGTTTCGATTTATTTATGTAGCTACAAACTCGATTCACAACGCTTTAAACTTGTAGAAATTGACGCCTAAAAACAAGTAAATGCTTAAATTAGTTAACTATTTGTTTTAGTTAAGAGACGAACTAAATAATTACCGTTGGGAATGACACGTATAGTAAAGTTACTCTCCGAATGAAAGACGCCCAAATTACTTCCCGAATCGAACAAATCCTGAAAGACAAAACATACTAATTAAAATTAAGATGAAATCACAACATTTATTATAATTTACCTTTACAACGTAGCCATTTTTATTTTTCAGCGATAACTGAAAGTAAATAATTACGCAATATTAAGTCAAGAAAAATGCAGGTAACAGGTAGAAGGAAGCACCTCTCACGCCGAAAATTTATATATTCTTGATCAGGAGCATTAGTCTAGTCGAGCTAAATATTTTAAATTCAGAATATAAGTCGAATACCTCAGGTTAAGCTTATTTCATTTTATGGATAAGTTCCACGATTCGCGAATCGATACATCAACATATAAATTGTTATTAAATTTAAATAAGTTCACAGACTTCTTGCTGATGTTTACTCACATATTCTGTATAAACTGAATAAATATCATTAAGATCGGATAAAAAACAGCCAGTTTATAGTCAAAAATCTATTCCCTATCTCATTGCTTGATCTCGCTTTTATCAGCAGCATGTTTTCAGAATATGTTTTTTAAATTTTGTACTGTTCAGTGACTTTTTGCAGGAATATGAAATGGCAGCACTTCTACGCATTTTTGAATTTGCAATACTTTTGAAAGCTGTCTCGATTACAGCATTCTTACGTCTTTGAGTGTAAATTTGATCCTATAGGGAGCACCGTCCGTGCGGCGACTGACGAAAGCCACGGCGTAGGAGTATTCATTGCCATCGGTCTGCGGCGTTATCGGTCGTCGCCAGACCTTCAAAGTAATAACAACAAAAAAAGATTTTAACAATTAGGCAAAAGCAAAGTAAAGTAACACAATTTAGCATTTCAAAAATAGTTACCTCAATGTCGTTCTTCAATAGCAGACGTCTGCCTTGAATGCCCAGTGGATCCTGATTGACGGCAATAACATCCCTGAGAGAGGAGTATTTATAATAATGGGATTTCCTTTAAATTAAATCTGACTAACTGATTTTGTAGGATCTCCTTAATTTCTGGTCGCACATGGGCCAAATCATTGGACATGATTAGTGGCGCTGCTAGCACCGCCCAAATGGCCATTTGTAGTTTGCTTTGATCATAGCTGAGTCCGTAATTGCCCAGGATAAGCATATCAGGATCGTTCCAGTGTCCGGGGCCACCATTTGGCTGCATGCTATCCTGATTTTTTCCAAAATAGTCCATGATCTGCATCACCGATTCCAGGGAATCATCAATGTCATCCCAGTTGCGCCACAGATTGCAGTGCTTCTTCAACGATTCAAAGTCAGGCAACTCGTTCAGTTCTGATTGATAAGCGGGCCTTGGATGCGCCTCACACAAAAATTAGTTACAATTTATTTAAACATTATATTGCATTATTACCAGCTACAGGAATAAACCATTGGTCTACCAGTCGAATTAAGCAGCCGTCCAAATTCTGGATAACCCAAGTGCATGTCGCTGACATTGGCATTACAACCGTCCAACTTCACATAGTCCACATCCCAATCGGCAAAGGTTTGTGCATCGAGTGCCATGTGATTGATCACGCCCGGATAGCCTGCGCACGTTTTTGTGCCATAGTCCTGGTACAAGCCAAACTTGAGACCCTTATTGTGAATCTGTTGCATAGAAAATCATAATTAAATGAATGGGAGTCCATGTAAAAAGGACATCAGTTACGCACATGGTCAGCAAGCACATTTAGGCCACGGGGAAAACGTTTGCGATCCGGAACCAATTTGTTTGTCATCTGATCACGCTCCTTTTCCAGCCAGCAATCGTCAATAATAACGTACTCGTAGCCAGCAGCAGCATATCCCTCCGAAACCAGAAGATCGGCATTACGACGGAATAGCTGCTCGCTAAAATAGGGATGAAATATATAAATATTGTCATAAGGGTTTTACGTAGATAAGGGAGGTGTTTTTGCAGGTTATTATTTTTGATCTAATCTAGTATTAACATATACATAAAGCATAATAAAGTAGATCTTCTAGAGAAGATCTCTTTCTCCTCTCACCTTATGCACTCATTCGGATAAGAGTCGCAATCGGTTATGCAACGAAAACGCTGCCAGGACATCCAGCCCATTGGTGGCCTGAAATTCACAATATTTTAAACAATACAATAATTAAAATTGAATTATATATTTAATAAACATTACGTGAGTGCCAGGCCATTGTCAAGAGCCAATCCTTTGTGGAGCAACTGCAGCAGCAGTAGTAGTGGAACCAGAACTTGCAACATTCTGATCATGCTTCTTATAGCTGTGTACTCTGAATGCGACCTGTTTAAGCAGCAGTTACCGGTTTTTATATAGTTGGACTTTAAATCAGATAACGCCTTTGCCCCGTAACGAAATGCTGGTGGTTCTTAACTGTAAACTGAAGAACAGACAAACATTGACTGAGCAGCCCAGCAGGGAATCTCAAAAGTCTCCTTATCGGTTTAACAACTGTGCACAAGTTCGCCAGGTTATCAGTGCAAAGCACTCAGCCAATTGCCTTTTACACTATCCAACATTCTGCTGAAACAGCGTGAAAATGTATCATAAATATGACTTTTTATTTTTGTTGTTAACTGTAGTTGCATGAAGTGCATGGAGCATTATAACATTTAAATTTCCAATGACAAATCATTGAAAAATTAAATTCTTGACCCAAATGGCGTTTTATCAGGCACTTATAGATACCAGCACACACCTCGGAGATATTCAGAAATCAATTTAAGCACTTAAGTGTATATTGTGCAATACCAGCATTTTTTAATGAATATTAGTAAGTTAAGATTTACGCGGGCGGTTTAATATGAGAATGTATTTGTTATTGTTAATTACAGACGAGTTGGCGCTAAAAAATGACAAGTGTGTTCCATGTTATTTGCAACACTGCTGCCGTACTATCGATAAACGTGTGATCGAAACTGCTATCTGCTTATTTTGCGTGTTGCGGCGTGCATTAAATTAGTTTATTAATTTTGTGTAATATTTGGCAACGGTCACTAAAACTAAAATGGCATTCCAACTGCCAACGACGACGACGGCGGCCAGCGCAACTGGCTTCTCATTTGGCTTAAACACCACACCGGTCACAGCAAATCCCGGCGCCGCTGTTCCCGCCAAACCTACTTTCTCATTTGCTACGCCAGCAGCCGCAGTAGCTCCCATTTTGGGCGGTGGGGATGCGGACAATACGAAGACTGCTCCCCCACCATTCACCGGCTTCGGCGCTCCAGCAGCAGCAACAGCTACAGCGGCGCCATTAACTGGCCTTGGAGCTGGTCTCGGAGGAACTGCATTAAGCTTTGCAGCAGCTGCAACATCTGCACCCGCTCACACACCACAAATGAACTTTTCAATGCCAGTTGGTGGATTTATGTCACAGCCGGTGACAGCGGCAACGACAGCAGTTGTCGCATCCACTGCTGCGGCTGGTGCTACTGCTGCACCCACAGCAAATCCTCTCATTGGCGGCATTTCGATGGCACCCAAAATCGCTTCCTCTGTGGCGCCCGTTTCGGCTGCTGTGGTACCTCTCGTCAGCAACGTTACAGTTGCCCCAGTGGGCGGTGGCTCTTTTGCCAACCTGAGCACGGCGACAAAGACCACAGATTCTGTTGCAGTGTTGAATGCATCTCAATTGACATACAATCAGCTGGAGGAGCACATTAACAAGTGGACTCTGGAGTTTGAGGAGCAGGAGAAGGTATTCACCGAGCAGGCGACACAAATAAATGCATGGGACAAGCTGCTCATTGGCAACAATCAGAAGATTATCGAACTAAACGATGCCGTCCAAAAGGTGAAGAACGATCAGCAGGTGCTCGACCAGGAGCTGGAATTCATTGCCACGCAACACAACGAGCTGGAGGAGAGTCTGCTGCCGTTGGAGAAGGAGTTCAACAATCTGCCGCGTGTAGATCAGGAGCGCAGTCAGACCTACTTGATGGTTGAGAATTTAGACACACAACTCAAGCGAATGTCTGAGGACCTTAAGGAGGTCATCGACAATCTGAACGAGGCCAACAAGCGACAGGACAGCACCGATCCCATCATCCAAATTGGCCAAATACTCAACGCCCACATGAACACATTGCAATGGGTCGAGTCCAAGTCGAAGGACATCTGCAAAAAACTCGACGATATCTCCAAAATACATGAGACCCAAAAACGCGACATCTTTCGCTCCCCTTATTAAGGTTGAAAACATATAAGAGAAGTTGTATTAATTCTTGAATAAAAACTATTTTTCTATTTGTAATTAGTCAAAGGAAATGTATTTATTTCGAGCTCGCTTTAAATGTAAATTTACTTATTGATTACTAATTAAAATTCGATAGACATTTAATACACTGTCAAAAAGCTTGTCAAGCTCGAATGAATTGAACAAGATACTCCTCGCTTCTCTTCAGTGTCCAATTCTGGAATAAGATTCTTGTTCTCCTCAATTTGCGATTCATCAAAAGAGATTGGAATCTTAATTAGAATTTATAATTGTATAAAAATTATATGAGCTACCATGATTTTCTAAGCCTACATGTTATTCCCACTCTCAATCGTTATACTAATAATTATTTCTGCTGGAATCGTTTTGTGTTCTCTATAATTATTACAGCCAGACTATCATGTAATCAATCCAGAGTCGCCTATTTGTATCATTTAGAACACAATTTTAAACTTATTATCTTGAGAATATTATTTTTGTATGCAATTGAAGTGGGGCTTAACTTATTTTTTGGTTTGATAATGTGTTTCCAAGTGTTCCGAAATAACTCCAGATATCGAATAAATATCTATTTTTTTTTTTTAGTTTTAATTTAATTTACCCTATTTCTTACTTAATTTACTATTGGCTTTTGAGCAAGGCTACGTGGTAAGTTTCTACCCGTGGTTAATAGTACCAGCAACAGTAAGACGAAGATGCACTCCTGGAGTGCCAGTGCTGATCACCTATCCTTTTTACAGCGCAAATTAATTTGTTTTATATTTAAAAACTTTGGTATAAATTTAGTTTAACAAAAAAAAAAAGAAAACGAATGCATTTTAGATTATATTTTTGATATTATTTAAAAACGTTCTACAAATCGTTTTTTAATAGTTTGTGAAATATTTAAGTCTAAAGAGTGGCGCTTTTTTGCCCTTGCTGCCGATGGCGAAATAGCCGCTGTTTGGCGAGAATGAAATGTTGTTCACATAGCCCACAGTCTCCTGCTGCCCGGGAAAGTTGGAGTAGACCGTTGCGGTGGGAAAATGTGCCAGCTTTAAAGCGTTTGGCAATAAACGCGAGCTCATCGCGAGCAGCTCCGATGTGTGATTGAATTTAAGGTCGGTGATCGCTGTGCGAATGTGCATGAAACGCTTCTCGGGCTGCGGTGCTCCCGACTTGTAGATGTTCTCGTAGTCGTACACATTGACAACGCCCTCGTTGCTGCCGGTGGCCAGGAGCCGTTGATTTGGTGACAGCTGAATGGATCTGCCCAGGACGCAGCCATCATCGATAAAGCTGTGCTCAATGCAATTTTGGCGCAGCGATAAAACATTAACATTGCAGCTGGATCCGGTGCAGAGCAGTCGCTGCGAGTCCGCCGTAAAGCACATGTCCTTCAGCTGACCCTCTTGCTTGAAGCTGTGCAGTAGCTCATTGGTGTGCGACGTTAGCAGATGGATCGATCCAAATTTGCCAGCTGTCGCAATATATTTGCCGCACGGAGACACCTCGAACAAACGCAAACAGTTCGTCTGGGATGGCAATTTAAGTCTGGTCTCCTTGGCCTCGAGTAGGTCGTACGAGTAGTAGTAGGGACGCACCGACCCAAAGAAGGCACGGGTGCCGCATGGCGCTATCCGGGCACAGGTCAGTGGGAACTTGTTGAAGCGTATGCTGTGAAGTTTTTCGTTCTTCACGCCGTCGACGCTGTAGATGTTCGCCAGACAACTCTCGCCGGTGACCAGGGCCGCTGTGCTCGTCGGATGGAACTGAATGCTGGAGATGACGCCTTCGCTGTAGGTGGCTCGATTTAAATCGCGAACCCGCTTGAAGTGCAAATTTGTGGGTCGCAGCTCTTGCGACTTGGCCTTGTGGTCGATGAAGCCAACTGTCTTCAGCAGCGGCTCCTCCTCAGAGTCAGCATCATCGGAACCGGCGTGTTCCGTTTTCACCCCGAGCGTAGCCCATTTTGGCTGACTGACGGTGCGTTGGAAGCGTGCCGTAAGATACTCCTTGTAGGATTTGTCCTTGCGCAAGTGCGTCAGTGGTCCTGTGTACCGTGTGGCACGCTTAATATCACCTAACTGAATGTCCTCGTCATCGGAATCCGTCCACGCCGGCTTTGGCTTTTTGGCAGTATCCTCCGGCTCCTCTTCATCCTCGTGATCAGCAGCGGCTGTTTTGCTTTCGCTTTCGTGCTTGGCGCGCTTCTTGCCCACAGACTTTGCCAAGTTGGAAAGAAACGCCTGCTTGTCGCCGAATATTACCTTTTCCGTTGGCACCTCAACATACGAGACTTTCACTACATCTTTTTTAGAAGGTGTCGTCTGAGTTTTGTCTGACTTGTTTTCATGTTTGGCGTAAACGGCCATCAGCTCTTTCAACTCCTCCAAACCATCAGATGACTCATCGTCACTCATTTCGGCAAACAAGGAACAGTTACAAGGTATACAAAATTATCAATTTTCTTTGGAAGTGAAGATAAATAGATTTCCTGCCACAAAGTATATTTATAAAACCGCACGTGTATTTCGAATTAGGGATGACACTCATATGAATTCTATATCGATATAGTTCGTGTATAACATTAAACGATAACATCGGGAATGTAACAATCGTTATTATATTATTTATCAAAAGTAAGATTTGAAATTATACGTTATTAAATTCAAAAATGTTTTGACCAGCAGTCAGCTAGAAGGAATATATTATATGGGAGGCTAATATCTATAGAACTACATAATGTCTAGAGTGCACTAAAACTCGAGTAAATAGGTAAACTCGTTGATTAATTCTTTTTTATTATGGCAATTCATTCAGAATTATTAATTGTATATATACAAAATAAATATAATATTATATGCGTGATAGTATGTGTAAAATATATCTTAAAGCTAAGCTATAACTAGTCATCTACTTTGCTGTATTCGTATGCGTATTCACGAGTAGTCGAGACTACTAAATTATAAAGCTTAAGCTGTTCACATTCCTGCTCTCGATGTTTCTAAATTTTAATGATGCCAAAGTAGCTGCGATTATTGGCATCCCTAAGAATCACATTGCGGTCTCGATGAATATCCCGCAAATGTATGGATTCGTCCTTTTGCAGCTGAATCAGTCCACTGGTGTGGCACGTGTGCACCTTTTGTGGCATATTCGTTGGCACCGTATTCAAGCACTGCAGGAATGCGTGGTGCTTGTGGAAGATGATGAAACCGTTCTGATCGTGTGTATTATTGTAGCAAATCTGCGCATACACATAATAAAGACCAGGCTGATTAACGGTCAGGACGCCATTATTGACGTTGAAGTGCTGCTGCCACCGGTTATCGCTGCTCGCGGTCGCATGCCCCACATACATGTCACCCTGATAAGCTGTGTATAAAATCAAATTAGTTGCAACTTTAGACAAGGTGGTTTCAATTACTCACAGTCAAATTTTATAGCCGCATTGTGATGAGGCACTTTGCGATCCAAGTGGAAATGCGCAGCTGGCTTGGAGGAATCCATGTGTCCGTTTCTCTCATTAAAATCGGTAGATTTCACTGAAACAGGAGATTCGCCTGGAAGTTAACAAACGCGCAATGGCAGTAAAGGTATCTGTTTTTGCTCCGCATACAGCCAATTCCAACTACGGCTAATACCAACCTTTGCGCACCAAAATGCGTTGACGCCCTTGACGCGATCGTTGTTGTTGCTTCCTTGGCTGCTGCAGGTTTTTGGCAACATCAGAAAGGACACTACTAAAAAAACAATATGAAAAAGTTTTAAATTATAAATTGATTAGTAATCAATAAAAATCAATCATTTCGGGAATTTTACACAGTTATGAAATTGTTTTATTTAATTAGATATAGAAAAGTAAGCTTTACCAATGATTCTTGGAATTAAGTAAAATAAGAGCTTACAGAAATAATAATTGTACATAAATAAGAAATGAGATTTTGTGATTGGACTAAAATTACTTATTTATACGTATAAATAAAGGTAAAATTAAACAAACAAAAGCTGATCAGCTAGTTCATCATGTAATATAGTAAATAAACATTAACATTTCTCCCAACGTGGTTACCTACCTTTCCTTCTGTTGATCTGTCCTGCTTTGGTTGTTTGGTGCCACATCGTTGGTCTGCAACTCATTGCGCATCACGGCAATGGAGCGAGATTTTCTGAATTCAGATAGAATTGTAATAAGAGTTGTATACCAAATATTAGGAAATGACTTACCGTGCCCTTTTCTTTTTGGATTCATTGTAGCTGGTGAAATCGCCAAAGAAATCATCGTTGGATGCAGCAGATGAAGTCGAGGATGTGGAGTCATCTGTTTCAGTCTCCCCATTGTTATTTTGGGGAGTTGTTTGAGTGCTTTCCTTTTCCTTTTCTATCATATCGAGATACTCGTCGTAGACGGCACGCTCACTGCCCTCTTCCTCATCATCATCGTCCTCGTTGTAATTGTCAAAATCATCATCTTCATCGTCCTCATCCTCCTCGCCTTCGATGTCGTCCAGTTTGTCGGGATCTTGGATGATCAGATTCGTATACTGCAATGTGGAAAACGAAATAGATGCTTTACGACTTGGCTTTTGGGTCAATCACAAGAACGTGACCATAACTTATCTTTAAAATGCACATTTCTCAAATCCCATTTGTGATTTCATATTTAAAAATACGCGCACTCTTATATACAGACATATATATACATATATATATATATATATATATATATATATATATATATAAATATACATTTTCGTCTCTTTTGGCTTTAGCCTTAATTGCTGGCGCCTTACCCTAACTCTCTAGAGAATCAATAGACCGACATTCATATACTATATACTTATAGTTGTATAGATTGCCACACATGCCAAATGCACATCAATAAATCTTGAAAAGATCTATGCCATTGATGAGATCAGATCTATAAAATATATATGTGCACAAAGATCTAAATAATAGCTTTTGAGTTCCTTAAGATTTGTATATTATATGCTGCCTTAAATGTCTATTTTTCAACTATAGGAATTAAATGGATTTGCAAAAGTTAATAAGTCAAAAAACATAAATTACACAAAAAACAACATTTTTGCCAATGCCCATTAAATATTAATTGGGTGTTTTCTCTTAAGAGCTTTAGTTTTGGACAGCTATTTATATGACAAGGCGATTTATCAAGTATATCAAATAAAATATGAAAAAAATATTGCACAGACTGATAAACTGTGTCTTCTTTAGAGAAAAGACCACAAAAACTCATTTAGAAAAGAGTTCATAAGATATTTTAATTTGAGTACATTTATCTATAAATACGCATGTCCCATTTAGATAGATACATGTATATATAATGTATTCATTTTTTAAGTGACGCAATAGAAAGTGAAAATATTTAAACTAATATTGTGGACTCACCTCCTTTTGAAATTCAGCCAGTTCGTCCAGATAATTAATGCCCAGTCTTTGTCGCAGCAAATACACTTCTTGTCTCAGACTGCTCAGATCTCTGTCCAAGTGTTGCACGTGCATCGTCTGCCATATCTGAAATATACACATATATACATATAGATATATTAAATATGTTCTGCGTCATATGTTCATTTGGGGATCACTTGAGCAAACTTCATATACACACAGCATTAAGAGATTATCATGTGTTTATTCTCAATCAAGCAAATGGAAGTCATTAAAAATCATGTAAACAACAAATATCATACATACAAAAATGTATGTATGTATATACATATATCTATGTTGTATGCCACATTGAAGAGTACAAAGAGAATTGATTACTTGTTGCCCATAAATTAAAACCTAATGGCAACACTCAACATTACTGCATAATCCATATAGTATATTTAATTTGCCACAAATTGATAGTGATAAGCAAGTTTATTTTCTATTTTGAGTTATTTAATGCTTATCTTTAATTTGTGTTCAATTATTTTAATGAGCCTTAATTATAGCGATAGGAAGTGCTACAGCGAACACATCAAATAATCCCAAACGGCGAACTTTGACACCCAAAAAACACACACAACGATTTTGAAAGATTTCGATGAGCATAGATGAACAAGTAATGATGCGGCTGCATCTGGTCGACTAAGCAATACTCTGTAAAATTTTTAATTGCAAAACATGGGTAAATTTTGCATTATAATTTGCAAGAAAACACACAAAAAAGTAAATAAAAGAAATATGTTTTTTATTCGAATGAACCCATAACCTTCAAGAATGTCAGCACATTTCAATAACTAGAATAAATGTCAAATACCCTTTGGCATTTTTCGGATGAGTCGAAATTTGCACACATAAATATACACCCACACATATATATATGGACTAACGCCGTCGTGGCGCATAATCTTCTTAATGGATCATTAACATTCTGGGCGAGCAGCCGCAACCTTTCGGCGCGTTGCTCAATATGACAACATGTCAGCGCCTTTTCCTATCATCACTTATTCCATATATACATACATAACTAAGTACACACTGTATATATGTACATACAAGAATATTTCTTTCTTTCTTTTATTTCTTGAGCCACTTAAGTTAAAAACTTTATGTCCGCCAGTTATAACTCGAGCTGAATTTTGAAAATACATACATACATACGTACATACTTACATACATGGATACATACATACATACATACATACATACATAGATTCATACATATTAAGTTGTGTTTGTGTGTTCATACATTGTGAGTACATCATGGAACTTGTTTACGAAATTATTGAATTAAGCCAGTGCATTGATCGTGAAAAGACAAGCAGCACTCTTGAAAAGCTGGGCTGGAAGCGTGGCTTAAGCACAAGGCCAATGTTCAATACACGTCCAGAAATACCCAGTGCACTTAAACAATAGGTAATAAATTAAAAATGTTTAACTTAAATTAAAATTGCTTTCTCTTTATCTTACATATAAAACAAATGTGATCTTCTTAATTAGAATTAATATTTGTACCTACGCCAAAGCGATAAATTCAGGTTATTATTTATATTATAGTTATATTATTAAATATGACATATCTCTATTTAAATTTATCTTAATTATAGAACTGTGTGCATATTCTCTCAGTGTACGTGAAAAGTGTGTATTCGATTTAATTCGCCTCTCACTTAATGCTCTACATGCTAACACTAAAAGCTCACATTGTCCCCATCCCTCTTCTTATGACAGCTTTTTGTGGATAATAACCAAATGTAAACGAGTTTCCCATTAGGCCTTTTAACATAAATCTTATCGGTAGCTGGAACGTCGTAATGGGATCTCGTTACGCCAGCATAAACTTAAAAAAAAATATATATATATATAAAACAGAAACCAAAACACTGTTTCCACTTTCACCACTCTTGATGAGGGTCACCCCCCGACTCTGACTTGGTCACCCTAACGATCAACTGGTATCAAAGATACCAATCGCTCTTCGTCTCTTGGGCTGCAACAGGAAAATCGAATTAAAATGTTAAGAAAGATTTATGTGACGAAGATGAAACGAATCCAAAATCCATTTACAAGTCAATTGACAATTGTGTTATTTCCGCTGCAGATGCCAAGACACAGTGAACAAAATCATTTATGAAGTGCGCATTTGGAGATAAATCCGTCTGGTAATTTTGCTTGCAAAAGACTTTAATCCATACAATGCAAATTTTATGTTCTACTCTAGTGGGATATTTGAAAAATCAGAAAATTGACTGTACAGAACAATCAGTCAGTTTGTTTTGCTGATCGGAACAATATTTACGTGTCACCCCATAGTGAATATGATTATACTGTATATATTTTAGTGATTAAACCAACAGACATTTATTAACTTCATAATAATAATGCTTAAACAGACCGATAAGAATTTAAATATCAATTGTTTTCGCGTTTGTTCACTACTAACTGCATTATTTAATAAGAGAAAAAAACTGAACTGAGCTTATGATTTGAAATATATGATATATACAACTTGATCTATATTCGCAAATCATAAATAGGTCCTCTACTGTTAAAAAGTTATTTAAGGTTTACTGTTTAGAGCACTAAATATTGATCAAAAATATAGTATTTCAAATATATCTATAATGTATGTTAGGCAAACTTCATCTATATAGGAAGAGAACTAGATATATAAATAAAGCTTTCTGACATGAGCAATTAATGTTGTTCAATAATATATAAATACTTATTTTTATTGCAAATATCTTCAAAATGAGGTTTTAAACAACAAAGCAAATTTCAAACAGTACATCACTTAGCACCTAGTTAAACTATTATTTCCAAGTCAGTGGTAAAATTATTTATATATGTATTTATATATGTATTGATTTTTATCAGCGGCAATAGTCGCCGGCTCGTCTCTGTGTCAGCTACCGCAATCCCCTATCCCTTTCTCTGTTAACTGGATTTATTTGTTAAGATGATAATCGGTTTGTTTGGCTTTACGATCATCATTGGGAAACGATTCGAGTTAAGACAAATTCACGTTTTTAATCCGAGGAGACTCAGAGACTGGTTTTACTGCTGCTTGAAAGACATGCTACCTACTTATTTATTTATTTTTATATATTTATTTTGTCGCAAATGTTTATATTTCTATATGCACTTCGGCTTAGGTATAGCCAAATTATAGTTATACATATTGTGCAGACCAAATGACTGACGGTCACGCATCGTAAAATTTAATTTAATTTAATATATTTCAATTTAAATTTAAATTCTTTTTGTGAATTTTTTTTTTTTCAACATTTGAATTTTAAATACATTCAGATATCATAGATTATTAGTAGATTAAATTCATTACCCTTGGTGAATAGCATTCAAATGGACTGCATTAAATGTAACGGGTTAAGTTAATAAAAAAATAAGTTTCATGCAAAAATGCATAAGGGCAACTTACCGTTAGCACCAGGATACAGCCAACCAGCACGAGAGCAACAATGCTCAACACAATCGGTATCAATTGTCGTGCTTTGTGTTTCGAGTGCGTCACGCACGACTGCTTGGCCGGAAAACCATTGGCGACACTCGTCGGTGTTATAAACGGCTTAAGGGTCTCCGCTATCATAATTGCTATGTAATCGTGCAATTAGTCAAACCCTCCACTGAAGACAGACTCAGCGTCTAGAATCTCTTTCTCTCTCTCTCTTGTGGAATGTCTGCTGTTGTCTTCTGTCAAGTGCACTTAAAGCTTACGATAACAAGATCACCAAAACAACAACTAGCGCACTTAGCCCTTAAAGATTTTGCTGCTTTTCTTGTTTCGTTTTTCTCTTCTGCCTTATTTACATGTATATTTTTTTAATTGGCTTGCAATTTACTGAGTAATGCTTGTAAAATAAACGAGTTTTGGCACTAGACACTGGGTGCTCGAAGATTCTTTTACGGTTCGTTTATCAGTTGTTGTTTTTTTCGATAAAATAACTTGTTAAAATGTTGTTCTTTTTTTGTGTCGTTGTTAGTATATATTTAGGTGGCGCGTGTTAGACTATTTTTTATGTGGCAAAGAAATAAACTTTGGTTGGGACGCACGCGCTACAAAATTTAACGTCTTGTTACCTCTGCGAATCGCATGGAACTGAGCGCTCCCTCGGAGTCTGCCAATGTGCCTTAAGCGGCGCCGCAGCACTGAGAGAGAGACAGTTAAAGAGAGAGAGAGAGAGAGAGAGAGAGAGGGAGACTGTGAAAAAGACAGAGAGAAAGCGCGATTGATTGGCACGCGCTCTTCATATGCAGAAACGAGAACGAAAACAGAGCGTACAGCCAATTATTTTGGCAAGCGCTGTGGGGTGCCGTTAACTCCTCTGCTACTACTGCCTAGACATGATCTGCTGCTGCTTCTGGTACTGCTTATGCTGCTGCTGTATTGGGAACAGCTCCATATGTTATAGTAAGAACAGTGCAGTTTAGTTACACTTTGACTTTTGCGCAGTTCTCAATTTTATTTGTTTTAATTCTTTTTGTTTTTCATTTTCTTTATTTCAGCCCTCCAATTTTAACGTTTTGTGTGTTGTTTTAAGGGGGTTGCTATAAAAGTACTTTTATTGATTGCTTTTTGAAATGTGAAGCAGTCTAAGCGGTTTAACGATCGCAAAAACACACCCCAAAAAAATTTATTTGTATATATATAATATAAAAATAATTTTTTATGATTTCATGTGACTTTTAGCGATAACCCTCTGCACGTTGTAGGGATTCAAAAACAGAATTGCAAAATTAACACATTAAATAGAAGTATCTTAGTATTTTCGAAACAAAAAATTTATACGTATATATTTGTACTATGACCATTGGCGATAATCGGCTAAATGACCTCTGTGTTTTTTCTATTTTTCTTTTACTTAATTAAACGATATTTATTATGACTTAGTCAATACTGATTCTTACGACGCTGTCTTATCTGGTCATGGACAGACAAGACGACGGCAGTCTGACATGTTTTTCAGAAAGTTTAGATTTGAATAATGCTCGGCCATAAAACTAATGTATACTATGCAGCTACCGTCGTCATCTCAACAAACTGTCTGCCTACCCGACTGCTAGACACATTTTGGTTTTCGGGCAGATTTAATGCAAACGATGCATTTGCTGGCATTGTGTGTCTGTGTGCAGCTAATTAGTTTTGAATTGATGTCGGCGACAGGTAGCCAGGTAAAAACTGGCACGCGAAAATTTTTTAAAGGAAAAGCGGACCATTAAAATTGGCGCCAGGCAAGTAGCCTGCAGCTTGGTCACTTCCGGAAATTGATTTTGATTCGCTTATCGCTGCACTTAACTAAAAAATCTTCTGTAAATGTGTAAATAATACTCAAATAGATCGTAGCGAGGGCATTTACGCTGCGAGCGCAATTCAAAGTCAATGTCAGGCAATTGAATGTTGCATACTTCAGCCGTTCTATACAATTGCTCGCTTGTATAGCTTATAGTTATTCGTTCTGTGTCGTCTCAAGTATATATATATATATATATATTTGTATATATATGTATATAGAAATATGTACATATGTATTTCATTCAATATTGTTTGCTTGCATTTTTATTGCGACCATTTTTCGCGCATACATCGGTCAAATTTGATGTGCGGAGGCAATCCGTAGCTCAACGACGCCTGAAATAAATTTCTTGCGAAGAACTTGACGCTTGTCGCAAGCTTATCTGTATCTCTGTGCTGTCTGCTGATGGCTGCAAGATCGCTTTACACATACTCATACTCATGCGGACAAGACAAGTAGTTGCGCTTGTTATTGTATCGTGTAGTTCAGCGTAATTAAAATTCGTTGCGATAATTAATATCTGACAAGCTTATTTTTTGCAGCAATCAAAAATACTTTCAATGTCAAAAGATTATGTTGTTTCATGCAAATATTATATAGAATTGCAAATGGCAAATTAATTTGTTGTGAAATTCTGTGTCGTTTTTGAGTAACGGTCGATATCGAATTATAAAACATACAAATAGCATATCTATTCGATTATAATTGGTATTAAGCAGTTCCAACCACCCGCCAATGTCGTTGGTACATTAAGGTAAGATATCGAGTAACCACACAGCTATCGTCAGACCTTCGTGCTCAGTTTCAAACTTCTTAGTTACGATACATCGATATCTTTTATATTCAAACCTGTGTAGTAGGTGACAGCTCTGCACTTTCAGCTGGCAGCTTAAAGTCGAAAAAAATGAGGTCGACGAAGCAGTTTTCCGGCTTTTTATTAATTTTAATTAATATAATTTATCAAATTAAGGGACAGTCAAATGAAGTGATTGGCTGTGGCGGTTTTATCAAAAGTCATGACGAAATTGATTTCTCCAAAGTGGAAATAAAACTGTATGTAAATAAAAATTTTACGAATATCATAAATTACTGATAAGATTCGAATTGATTTCAGTCTGACCAAGCAGGGCTCACTTAAAGATAAAACCGACTGCTCACCCTCGAATGGCTACTACTTTCTGCCTATCTACGATAAGGGCGAATATCTGCTGAGCATCTCCCCCCCGCCCGGCTGGAGTTTTGAGCCCGAACACGTCGAACTCAATTTCGATGGAAAAAGTGACGTGTGCAGTCAGGGAAAAGATGTTAATTTCGTCTTCAAGGGATTTGGCATCACTGGCAAAGTGACCCTGGCCACTGGTAGCGGTGCACGTGACGTCGATGTGCTGTTGAGGTCCGACCAAGGTGGCACTAGACGCACTAAAACGGACATTAACGGCGTCTTCTTCTTCACACCAATCGTACCCGGCAAATATGTGGTGCAGGCCACCCACGCCAAGTGGCACTTTGCCAAGGCGGAGCACAATGTGGTCGTTGTTAGCGGCAACACGGAACTGCCGGCCAACTCACTGGTGGTCTCCGGCTTTGATATCAATGGACGCTTCGATGCCAGCACTCAGCTGCCGGCAAACATTGCCGTTGTGCTTTACAAGAAGAAGGACGTGAGTATTAAGTAAAAATTTATCGTACAACTTTATTAAGTCATAAAATTATTCATCAATTAGTTGCTTGTTGACTTGGCAAATCTTTGTGTTTTGCCTACATAAATTTATGTCTTATATAATACTTTTCTCTCTTTGCATAGCAAACTCTGTTGCCGAAGTGCGAGAAATCGGCAAATGCGCCCGCAAACATGCTGAACACCGAATATGAGAGTACTGCCGCTTGCTATGCGCTGGTGGAAAAAGGCGAATATAGTTTCAAGAACGTGCCAACTGGTAAATATTTTCTGCTCGCCATCAATGAGAATCAGAGCTTGAAACTGCATATGACGCCCACATTCCTGGAAGTGGAAGTTGGCAAGGACACGCTGCAGTTGAAGGAGGAGTTCAGGATCAGCGGCTTTACTGTCGCTGGTCAGGTTCTGACCACCGCTGGCGGTGCACCACTCAAGTCCGCCATTGTAAAGCTCAACAACGAACAAGTGGCCGTTACGGATACCATGGGCAGCTATACGCTTGAGAACATCAAAGCTGGCAGCTACAACATTGATGTCGAATTTCCACAATTGCAATTTAGATCGCTGCAGGTGAAGATACAAATCTCCAAGCCTACGCTGCCCACAATTGTACCGGCGGCTTACAAGGTGTGTGGCAAAGTAGTCTCCACCAAGTCGTATGTAGTGGGCATCACGAAATTTGGCTCCACATTCCACACAACTACAAAAACGCAGCCCGAGAGCGGAAGCTGGTGCGCCTATCTGCCCGGTGGCACATACAGCTTCCAGGTGCTCACCAATGAGCTTGACAAGCAGAGTGGCGTTCAATTCTTCCCTGTGCAGCAGCAGTCCGAAGTGACAAATGGTCCGATCGATGGCATTATCTTCTCGCAGCTGCGCGCCACGATTCGGGGCGAGCTGCAATGCCTGCTAGATGCCACCGATACTTGCACATCAGCGGAGATTACGCTACAGGGCCTGGATGCCATCGGCCAGCCGACGGACAACAAATGGAAGGCCAAGGCTCATCGTAAATATTATCTTAAATTAAAACTGATATTTCCATTTATAAATAACCCTTTCGTGCAGGTGGCAAGTATGTGTTCAAGGATGTACTGCCCGGCCCATATGAGATTACAATACCGCAGTCAAATCTGTGCTACGAATCCACACGCGTTTTTCTCAACGTGGCCGCAGCCGAGGAGAAAGCACCACCATTCGTTCACAAGGGCTATGAAGTGTCCATCATTTCCAGCCATCGTGCACTTGTATGTTTTTAAGTTTTCAAATACTTAATGCATACTAAATTAACCCTTTGTTTTTGACAGATGCGTTACGTGCATTACACTGGCACCTCGGACACTAAGGCGCCCATTGAGACACTAAAGATTCTGTCGGGCGTCAACACGTTCTGTGTTTCCAAATACGGCAGCTATGACTTTAAGCTGGAGGGCTGTCACCTTTACGACGACTCGCTGCCCAGTAAATTCATTACACCTGAACCGGATCAGCTGCAAACGTTGATTGTAAATGCTATTGCGCATAAGACGGGTGTGCGTGTTCTGTCCACGGAACCAAATGCGGACTCCATTAGGCTGACTGTCGAATCAGATGCGCTGGGCAAGCAGATATTAACGCCCACAGCCGAGGGACACAAGGTCGATGGGAAATACGCGTATCGCTATGAAACCTACCTCAAACCCGACGAGATCCTCTCCGTTAGGCCAGTGAGCGATGTCCTGCTCTTTGCGCCAGAGCAACAAAATGTGGTGGGCGGTAGCGATTGTGTGGATATTGCTTACAATTTTGTGGGCACAAGTGGTCTCATTCTGCGAGGCAAGGTATTGCCACCGATTAAGGATGTAAAAATTACGCTCAGTTTCCCAGAGCAGCCAAATCGTGAACCAATCGACGCATTCACCTCGGTCACGGGCGAATTCAAGTTTTCTCCCATAGATGAGTCGCTCAAGTTCGAACTAAGCGCCGAGAAGGAATCGTATGTCTTCAGCGCCTACAATCGCCAGTCGAACTCGTTCAGTGCCCACAAGCTGTGCGAGATTGAGGTGATTGTGCAGGACGAGGCCGGCAAGCCACTGAATGGTGTGCTGCTTTCGCTTAGCGGCGGTGAAAGCTATCGCAAGAACTTGGTCACTGGTGACGATGGTGCAATCAATTTCCATTCGCTATCGCCATCGCAGTACTTCTTGCGTCCTATGATGAAGGAATATAAATTTGAGCCAAATTCGAAAATTATTGACATAAAGGATGGCGAAACCATACAAGTCATCTTAACGTAAGTCAAGATAAATGAAGAATATATAAATCTTTTTAAATATTTTTTATATTTATATTTATCGTTTTCAGTGGAAAGCGTTTTGCGTACTCCATCTTTGGTACGATTTTATCGCTAAATGGTGATCCCTTCCCGGAGGTTAATGTGCAAGCGATTGCCAGTGAGAACTGCCAGCATCAGATGGAGGAGGCGACCAGTGAAACGTATGGCCAATATCGTATTCGTGGTCTGCAGCCGGGCTGCACCTATACGGTACGTGTGGTGACGGATGAGGAGAAGGTGCAACGCTCCATACCTGAGAAGCATACGGTCAGCATAGGCAACGAGGATGTGCGCAACATCAATCTGCTTGCGATCAATCCCATCAAGATTGTTGACATTACGGCACGGATAATGGCCTCGAAAAATGATTACTATAAGATGCTGAGGATTGTGATGTATCGGCTTGGTGCCTCCGATTCACCCGTCTTTTCGCAGCGCATTTCAACGCCATTAAATCCCAAGTCGAGTGTTAATCCCGGCATTATGGTGTACTTTCCGCGCATACCTCTCGACGGCAAGAGCTATGTGATAGAGCTGCAATCGACGCTATCGGGCAGGACGTATGTCTACAAGCTGCCCTCGTTCAGCTTTGTGGCTAACCGTAGCTCCGTCTATGTGAAGCTGGAATTTAATCCGGAGGTGCGTGCAATTGAAGCGGATCTCAATCAGAATTCAATATCAGCGCTGGTGCTCATCGCACTGGTGGCCATTGCGTTCTTTAAGCAGGATCTGGCCGTCACTTTTCTCAGCTTTGTGTGGAGCAAAGTGAACGACGTTGCTGCCGACATTGCCGAGCGACAGAAGGGCAAGACGAGTGTTCGGAAGAGCGAGCCAATCAATCAGCGGGAAATCGAGCAAATGGCCGATCAGATTAACGCCATCAAAAAGAGGAAGGTGAAAAAGATTTAGTCATCTTTGTAACTGCCAAAATTTTAGTCATCATTAATCGGTATTCGGTTCAGTTTAACTTTTTTTTAATAACGAGAGATTTGGTTAGAATTTCCCACCAAATGGAAGATCAAGAAAAAACCACACACATATATTTTATTTTGTTTAACAGCTGAGGCAAGTTTATTTTGTGTGTGTTTGTTGTAGATTCATTTTCATCACGCTTATAGCTAAAATAAATAATTAATTAAATAAATACAATTCTATGCATTCGTCTTCTACTGGGCCAAAATGTGCTCGGCAATCGGACTGAGCATGCGATCCCCGCGTCGTCGCTGCGCATGACGCCGTTCTGCCTCCAAGTTGACTTCATTCTGCGACTCCTCGGTGCTCGGCAACTCAGTTTGCTCATGCCCCTGCTCGTGCTCAGTGTGCTCCTGCTCCTGCTGTGGCTCTGCCTCGGGCTCTGTGTTCTCGATAAAAATGCATTCGGCATTTGCATCAGCGCATTCCTGGAAACTGGTCGCTCTGGCGAGTGGATTACGGGAGTTAGTGTACTTCTCAAAGAAGCCGCGACCAACAATGCGGAATGCCATGCTTGTCAGTGGATTAATCTTTGAGCGGAACTCCATCTCACAGATGAAGCGACGACGACACGCCTTCGAATCCAAGCCCAAAAACGCAAACATAAATTCAGCAATTCTGCAGAAATATAAATAAAAATAAAATTAAGGAAAATTTTTATGAAGTGATATGAAACAATTGCTTACTGCTCTTCGGTGGGCTGCTGGCGCGCAACGCTCTCAGAAATTTCCTCATCTACAATCTCCACCTGCTCATCGTGCTCCACTTGCTCCTCCTGTTCATCTAGAATGCTACGTTTGCCACGACGACGTCTTTCCGAGGTTCCGCTATGAGCACTTGGTCCACTGGGATCCGATGGTGAATCGCTATGTATATCAGAGACAATATCCGAACTAGATGAGTAGCCCGAGTAGCCGGAGTAGGGATCAAACGAGGGACTGGAATCATATGAAGGCGCATCATATGATTCATGCTCATGTGCCGAGTGATGATCCAGCGAGTAGGGAATGTGATCGTGGCTAAACGATGGTGGTCTGTAAATAAAATTAATTAAGTATTGAAGCAAAAAATGTTGATCCTTTATATTGCTTACGGATGATCCAGGATGACCTCTTGACACCGGGCATTTGGTCGGAGGTAGCGCAGGCCCAAATAAATGGCGCTGCCCACAAAGAACGATACGACAACCACTTTCACCTTAATCCAGTAGGCAATTGCCAATGGCCACAAATGACGTACTGTAAATAAATCAAAGCAAAAATAATAATAATACTTAGATTAGATAACTGATAATAATGCAACACTTTCACTGGAATTCTGGTGTGGATTATTATGTGGACGTGATCTACGACAATTTACAGATTGACCCGATTGAAAGTGAAAAGTGTTAATGAATAATTATTGGAACACAATCGTAGACAGATCGTGATTCTTCAATTGGAAGGGGAAACAGCAGTATCTGTCCGATGTTTGTAAACTTTCGAAAGAAAGTCTTAAAGTGCTGATTAGCAGGTGCAAAACATTTTGGATTTGTGGCAACAGATTGTTATCAGCAAAATACTTTAGAATGGGGTGAGTGAAATTACCATTAGGATTGTGCTAATTGTTATGCATGAATTATTATTAAATAAGAAGTATTAGATAAAATATTTCTCTCTTTTGCTTACACCAGAAGCGATGGCGATGGTGACGAGTGCGTCCTTCAAATTCCAACAGCTCCCTGCCAGCGATAAGTAAACTTTCCGTATCCATTTCCGCATACCGATCAGGATCCATCAATTGGGTTTCATCATTTTCGGAAATTTCCTCACAGAACACCAGGGTGAAGTAAACGAGTAGCAGCACAGCCGCATACCAAATTGCTGATTTATTCATATTAATTTTATTTAGGAGTGTATAATCCTTTGATGTGCATGTGTTTTTAATGTGCTAAATCACTCTTTTGTATCTTGTATCACTTGCACAGTTGCTGCAGAACTGATGATGCATTTGAAACCGGTGCGAGCATTTATATTAGCGCCAAAGATATTTTTTTACTCATCTGTTGTTGTACGTACCAAGTTCAGGGTGATAATTAATAGTAGAGGAGTTCGCTGTTCGATTTTAACACATGCGTTGACATGAGCAGCTGACAAAAGCATTTGATACTAGACAGTCAATCCTAATTTTAATGTCTGAGCCATGCATTTGAAATGAAATGCTAACGAAATTTCTTCAAACTAGCGCAATTTCACTTTCATAAATCGTGCATTTTCTGGTCATCTTTGATTTTACGTACTCTACTAAAATTGATGATGGATTATGCTATTATGAAATTATTATGAAATAAATGTATATGCATATTTTTACATAATTAACACGGGGTATTTTGGCAAACTAATAACCTAATTTCAATTCTTTACTGTAAACGCGCCCTTTGATGACAACTTTAATGCAGCCCTGGTTATTCCTGGCAGCATCGCGGAGTATCGATACTTTTTGTTTTGCTTGCTTACTGTCCGAGAATTATTCGCCAAAAGTAAATAAACATGTCCAGCGGCACAAAATCAAATGATGTGGAATCAAATCCGGCG
Organism: Drosophila dives; assembly: GCA_035042365.1. Lineage (NCBI taxonomy): Eukaryota > Metazoa > Arthropoda > Insecta > Diptera > Drosophilidae > Drosophila > Drosophila dives. Next base: position 2,538,935 of record JAWNLJ010000431.1, on the reverse strand, counting down.
CCGGATCCTCAAGCACCCATAACGCGCAAGGGATTCCTCATATCGCTTAAGAACAGCGGCACCCCCATGCCCATACCGGAACAAAATGTGGTATGCTAAATGAGGTCTTAAATCTATTTATTGCTTATATGTACGTATTTCTTGTAGTATGGACGCTGTCGTCCTGTGTCCGAGTTTGAGAAGCTAAATCGCGTGGGTGAGGGCAGCTATGGTATTGTCTGTAAGTGCAATTACTAAAACTCTTGTTTCCAAACTTGTTTATATATGTTTCATTATATTTAGATCGCGCACGCGACACTCGCAATGGGGAAATCGTTGCTCTGAAAAGGGTTCGCATGGATCAGGAAAAGGATGGTCTGCCGGTTAGTGGGTTGCGTGAAATAATGATACTAAAGCGCTGCCAACACGAGAATATTGTCAGGCTGCGAGAAGTTGTTGTGGGCAAGAGCCTGGACAGGTAATAGCAAATGCCAATTATTCGATTGTTATTTAAAAAGCTGGAAAATATCGCACAGCATTTTCCTTGTGATGGACTTTTGTGAGCAGGATCTGGCCTCGGTGCTGGACAACATGTCTAAGCCCTTTACCGAGTCGGAGGTGAAGTGCATCACGTTGCAGGTGTTGCGTGCCCTAAAGTATATGCATGCCCGCTATATAATACACAGAGATCTCAAGGTCTCCAATCTGCTTATGACGGATAAGGGCTGCATAAAAGTGGGCAAGTATCCAGAATGGAACTCCATTTTTATGTTTACCTAACTAAAGAATTTCTCTCGTTACCCAGCTGATTTTGGCCTGGCGCGTTTGTATGGAAAGCCGGCCAAGCCGATGACACCTCAAATGGTGACGCTGTGGTATCGTGCGCCGGAACTGTTGCTTGGCGCCAGGACGCACACGACGGCCGTGGATATGTGGGCCTTTGGTTGCATTCTCGGCGAACTGTTGACGGGCAAACCGCTGCTGCCGGGAAATTCAGAGATTGCGCAGCTCGACATGATTATCGATCTGTTTGGCGCCCCTTCGGAATCCATTTGGCCCGGCTACCTCGAACTGCCCGCCTTGCAGAACTTTACGCTCAGTCAGCAGCCCTACAATAACCTCAAGACTAAATTCCAAATGCTCGGCCAAGCCGGCAGAAGCCTACTCAACCTTTTGTTCCTGTACAATCCCAGCACACGTGCCACGGCTGCCGAATGCTTGAACAACAAATATTTTACAGAGCCGCCGCAACGTGAGTGCTGATGATAACTTTATATATATTATTATTATTAAATTGATTCATTTTATATAGCTTGTGATCCACGCATGATGCCCACGTTTCCGCAACATCGAAACAATGTTGCTCCTCCTACTCCAGCGCAACAATCAACTGAAATACCCATTTCTCATTTGTTGGATGTGTTTATTAAAAGACAGCGCTTAGAATAAATTTGTTATATATGACCAATCAACCGCGGGCTTCTTATTAATTAATTTTTAAATAGCATTCTAGTTAGATTTTTCAAAATCATGCAGCTGTCTATTAACAGCGTTCAACCAACTGTTAAGTTTTTGTCAACAGTTCCGATAAACAGCATATTGTTCAAATTGAACTAGTTGCACGTCAAGCATTAACCCAGTTCATTTAGCAAGTTCAGTCAGTCGTTCGATCGAACTTATTCCGCATACCAGACAAGATGACCAAAGATGTCGACATCGCGGAAAGGGAAAATGTTGCCTCAATGGCTGGCAATGAAAACGAGCTGCTGCTGCAGTCTGAAAACGAATTAAATGACTTGGTCACACCAGAATTAAACGGCGCTGAGCACACTAAAAACAAGTCCGACCCGAATTCGCCACAACCTCAGGAAAATGAAATCAATGAGAATGCCACAGACACTGCTGATGAGCAAGAGCTGCTGGAACGCATGCGTGCTGATGCCGTCGGCGACACAATGTACAGCAAGAAGTTCATACTACAGACTCTGATGCGGCTCAGCCAGCAGAAGGCAGGATCAACACTGGAGCTGGAGCTGGAGGATGATTTGTGCAAGGTGTGGGATATGTCTGTGTCGCCGGAGGTGGTTGCACTTCTACGGGAAACCGATGCCATCGAGCTGATTATGTTTGCCATTGCGGGCAGTGAGGATGTGCGTCTTTATGAGATACTAATCGGCCTGCTGGGAAACATGTGCGAACAGGTGGAGTGCGTCGAGCAGCTGACGGCGAATGCGGACTGGATTGAGCTGCTGCTTAAGCTGTGCACCTGCATGGACACCTGCATGCTTCTCCAGCTGATGCGCATCTATCAATATGCGATGGGGCATGTGGTTAGTGGCAAGGAGCAGTTTGCAATCGATTGGTACACCTGTTTTGCCGCCTGCGACAGCTCCGCTAAGAATCTCGGCTTCATACTGCAACAGTCGGTGAGCGATGAACTGCTGATTGCAGCGCTTAAGGCCACAAATGCTGTACTGGCTAGTTGTGCGCTCGTGGAGGAGGAAAACGCCCAGTCGAACAACAAACTGAAGCCTTTTGCTGAAGTATTCCTGGCACAGGAGCTCTGTGATGGGGTCAACAACGCATTCATTCGCCTAATGCGCGACGATCAGGAAAAGCAGGCGGATGAGGTTGATGGTCTTGCTGATCAGGTGCCGGTTGCAAATCCAGATGATGATGATGGCGACGACGATTCCCAAAGCATACCAAAAATCATCTGCAATGTTGAAGTGATTCAGACCTACCTCAACATATGCACCATTCTTGTGCAGCTTCCCGAGGCGCAGTCATCCATGGATCTGTATGCATCCAGCATCATGTATTGCCTGACGCGCATCCTTCAATTCCTGCAGCAGCCTATGCAGCTGCTGCCACTAGGCGAGAGACAGGAGGAGTACCTCGAGGACTTGGCACACATTTGCAGTGTAAGAACTACGATTATCTCTAATTAAAATTCCATCGATTTTATATCCCAATTCTTTATCTTTTGCAGTGTCTCAACTATTTCTATGATAAAGATGCGTTCGTTCATCTGCTCGGCATCTGGGCAATTCTCGGCAAGCACATTGTGGATTATGCCGACTATGATGGAAACGATTTCGAGGCTTCCGAGGACGAACCCCGTTGGCAGTACGAGGAGCATGCATTTAAGCTGTTGCGCCTTCTGGCACAAATGCTTGTCCGCGTGGATGTATCTATTCTAAAAAAGGATATGCTGGAAATGGATGTAATCAGAGTGGAAATGTTGCGAGCTTCTTTGCAGGTCGAACATGATGACGATGTGATTCTACAGGGCGCACAGCAGCGGCTGAGCGCCGTTCTAAACGAAGTTGCTGGCCAATACTCACAACTGGACTGAACATTGTTGCATATATGCACACAATACAACCGTATATTAATACATAATTATACTTAGCATATATATATATAGAATAAAAAACATTAAATAACGTTGCATCGCATCTTAGTCACTCGAAAGTTTGAACTTTCTTTCAATTTAACGTGATCTTATGTTTAAAATGTACACTTGCTCAAAGTTCGTCGCCTTAGTTAATGTTTTGACGCATTGTATCCATCCAGGATTGTTTGCCAAGGCGCACGCCGTTTTCTCCGGTGCTGCTGATGACCAAATGATGCTCATTTGCGTTTTTCAACTGAAATTTGCTCTTGTCCTCGCTGAGTGCATGCGACACGTGCTCCAGCTCATTGTTAAGGCTGACCTGGCTGGCCTGGACGTTTATGTTGATACTTTCGATGGCTTCCGATATGTTGATGATGGCCTCGTCCTCTAGATTATGGGCCACAATCTGACTTTTTCCGTTCAGCTCGGACAGCTGAAGGTTCAGGCTGCCGCCTTTGGCAATCACCTTCAGATTGCCATTAACGCCAGCTAAAATTTAAGCATATCAATATTTAATGATACCCGACACACATATATTAAAGCTATTAACTAACTCATCTTCAAGGCACCCGTCTGGTGCACATACACCTCGCTCGTCTTATGCACATTCTTCAGCTCCATGCGCCCAGTGGTTGTCTCAAATTTCGATTTCTCCACATAACAACAGTCGGTGTTGATGTCGCCCGCCTGTGTGGAGCATGTCAAGCTATCGCCCTGCAGCTTATCCAGAGTGATATTCTGTGGAGCAAAAAGATGTGTTTACATTTGAAATAGTCATAAGATTCCTCTTCTTACACCATGCCGAGCCTCAATTTCAGTGCACTTGCCCAGAAGTGTGCCTTGACAGCTGATGTTTCCCTGTTCGCTAAATAGTGAAATCTGCGTGGCTCGCACATTATTTGTAACTATATCACCGACTGCCTTGATCCTTAGTGTGTCACCATCGACGCTCCGCATAGAGACTTTGGCCTCCCCCTCGATGTGTAACTCAGCGCGAATAGGAATCTTTAAGAGGAACTTAAACTGCGAGCTTTGCTCTGTTAGCTTCTTGACCAGCACATTGACAACTTTGTCATGGTTCACAACATCCACATCCAGTTTAACGTTGCTGTTGGCAACAGCACCGCCGACTAGTTGTGCTATGAGGGCATCCCCATTGGTGTACACATGGACATCGACCGGTTCCACATGCACCAGTATATCAGATTTGATATTAATGCGTGCATAGGGATGTACATAACGCAACAGCTCCTGGTGCACCATGCGACTGTTGTTTGTCATGGCCCACTTTGGTCTTTTGGCGTAGTGACGCAAATAGCTGTTTATTTGAGTTGTTGCTGGGAAGCAAAACAATCGTTGCAAAATTTGCATTATTTAGAAATGTCGTTGCGATTTGTTTATAGTTTGTGGAAAACAGCTGATATGTCATGTTTTACAGCACTGCATTCATGTACAACACTATATGACTCGTTGTGCAACCCTTAACCAAAAGCTTAGCCAACACTTATACAGCCCAGTTAGAGTTTTTCAGTGTTCTTCGACGGGTGTGAAAAATCGTAGGTGCGCAGTAGTAAATCGAATAAATCCTTTCCACATAACGATTGAAACACTTGTAAAATGTCTGGCAAAGATAGATTACCGATTTTCCCGTCGCGTGGCGCTCAAATGTTGATGAAGGCCCGTCTCGCTGGAGCTCAAAAAGGTCATGGTCTGCTTAAGAAAAAAGCGGATGCATTGCAGATGCGATTCCGCATGATTCTGGGCAAAATCATTGAGACTAAAACGCTGATGGGCGAGATTATGAAAGAGGCAGCCTTCTCGCTGGCCGAGGCGAAGTTTACGTCCGGCGACATCAATCAGGTGGTGCTGCAGAACGTGACCAAGGCGCAAATCAAGATTCGCACCAAAAAGGACAACGTCGCTGGCGTTACGCTGCCCGTCTTTGAGTCCTATCAGGATGGCGCCGATACCTACGAATTGGCTGGCCTGGCTCGAGGTGGCCAGCAGTTAGCCAAACTGAAGAAGAACTACCAGAGCGCCGTGAAGCTGCTCGTAGAGCTCGCCTCGCTGCAGACGTCGTTCGTCACCCTGGACGATGTTATCAAAATCACGAATCGCCGTGTGAATGCCATCGAGCATGTCATCATACCGCGCATCGATCGTACACTTTCCTACATCATCTCCGAGCTAGATGAGCTGGAGCGTGAGGAGTTCTATCGCTTGAAGAAGATTCAGGACAAGAAGCGTGAGGCACGCATCAAGGCTGATGCCAAAAAGGCGGAGCTCCTTAAGCAGGGCATCGATGTGCGTCAGCAGGCGAATATACTCGACGAGGGCGATGATGATGTGCTCTTCTAAGTATTAACCAAGCTTATAGTCTATCTGTATTCCAGACAATATGTTATTGTTAAACCGTTCTGTTTCCATTTTAAATCTGAAAAAACTAAAACACAATTACTTTTATTGTATGTACAATTTTAGCTGCTGGCAACTTTGTAAGCTTAAAGTATCTAGTTTAATTCCAATGAGAAATGATTGTATTCCATTTTGTAGTTATGTAGCGCTCAAATCATGCATTAAAGTTTTTGTTGTTCATTAAAATTATTTGTAATTCCGCTGAAAAAGTGCATTAAAAATAAAGGAAAATAATTAGTGAAAAAAGGTCATCTGACTTGTTTTATACAATTGCAAAAACAATACAAATGCAGTCATGTGACAGAAAAACATATGGCCCACTTGTCGCTAGTGTTGGACAACACACTGCCAATCAGCTGTGAGTGGACGCGTGCTGATTTTGGCTTTAATTGATTTTGCAAATAAATCAAAATGTCTAGCTGCGAATTTCAAGCTATTGTCCTGGCTGCTGGTCGTGGTACACGCCTGCCCGAAGTGCTGGGTGATGCGCCCAAGTGTTTGCTGCCCGTGGGACCATATCCGTTAATTTGGTATCCCCTCAACCTGCTGAGCAAACACAACTTTACGGGTAATATTATTTACTGCTTACGTATGAAGTCTCATACTATTAAGTCTGCTTGCTTGTATTGCAGAGGTTATTGTCGTTGTGCTGGAGCAGGATAAGCTGGAGATTCAGCTGGCACTGGAGCGTACACCGCTTAAGCTCAAAATTGACTATGCCACAGTGCCAAGCGATAGCGATTTTGGCACCGCCGACAGTCTGCGCTATATTTACGACAAGTAAGTGGCCACAGTGGCTGCAAAAAGTATTCGTAAAGAATGCGAAACAAATTTTTATAAGAATATAAAGGTATCCTTTCCTTCAAAAGTATAAATTTATACTTCTGCTCATACCTTGTTGATTCACTTTCTTACCCTTTGACGCCTTTTATTTTGAAAAGTATTAATCTCCTTATACACTTTCAGGATTAAGTCTGATTTTCTCGTCGTGAGCTGTGACACAGTGAGTAATGTTAGTTTGTATCCGCTGATCAATAAGTTTCGCGCGGATGATGCTTCACTGGCGTTGCTGCTGTTCAAAAGTGGCTTCGAATCGGATGTGGTAATGCCAGGTCCAAAGACCAAGCACAAGCCAGAACGTGACATTATTGGCATTCACCCGGCCACGCAGCGTTTGTCATTTGTATTCGCCGCCAGCGACTGTGAGGATACGTTGAATATACACCGGCATTTGCTTAAGAACAAGGGTCAACTGGATGTCTATGGGCGTCTTGTAGATGCGCATATCTATGTGCTGAAGAAATGGGTTATCAACTATTTGCACAGGGTTTGTACAAAAATGAAATCATTTCTTTTGGTTAACTAAGTCATTGTTATTTAATTTCTTGCAGAAGGAAAATATCTCAACATTTAAGGGCGAGTTTCTGCCTCATCTTATTAAGAGACAACATGCAAGGCGTTCAAAAAAAGTGGGCCAGGACACCACTTCTGATCTAAACGTAGCAACAAAACTTGAGGATAATATTTTGCATGTAGGTTTTTATTTTTTACCTTCTGCGTATTTACTTATATTCTTCTACTTCCATATAATTTAAATTTAGTATGTTACGCACACATCACTGGATGAGAAGCTGACACAGACATCTCTGTTCAATCAATCGCTATCGCATAATCCCTACCATGGAGATGTTGTGCGATGTTTTGCTATACAAGCACCAAAAGAGTCGATTGGCGTGCGTGTGAACACCACGCTTAGTTTTCTGGCCATTAATAAGAAACTGGCTGGCATTTGGAATGAGTTGTGTGGCGAGACCCATCTACTCATTGCACCCGGTGCCGTGGTGAAATCAACGCAGGCCAAGGAAATCATTGTGGCCGACAACGCCAAGTTGTCGGAAAAGACCTCGCTCAGCTCCAGCGTTTTTGGCTCAAATTGTGTAGTGAATCCGAAGAATATTGTGAGCAACTCGATCATCATGTCAAATGCAATTGTGGAGGAGGGTTGCAACATCAACAACTGCATCATTGGACATCGAGCGCATGTCCAGAGAGGCTCGGTGTTGACCAACTGTCTCATTGGACCCAACTATGTTGTGGATGAGGGCACCAAGGGTCAATCGATGCACCTATCCAACGCTGATCAGTACATGGAAATTGATATACAATAAAATATGAGTTGTTTAAACTTAATGCTTGTTTATTAAACGAAATGAGTTAGAAGGCGGATGATTCTTCTAGCAGGACATTAAATTATTACAAATAAGGTACATACAAAACTTGCGCTAAATTTCGGGACTATATACGTAAGTAAGCTTGTTTTTTTAATCTTTTGTTTTTGTTTTGTTTTGTTGTAGTAGTGACAGATTGGACACAGGCTTAAAGCTAAGGTAACTTCATGTACAAAGAAGACTGTTTTTGTTTTTGGGACCAGTTTTGTTGTTTGGCCACGGCTCAAAATCTTAACGCTCACTTCCTGCGCTCATACAGATACTCATCTTCGTAGTAGCGCGGCGTCGAAGTGGCAATAAAGACCTGTGGCCTACGTTGCTGGAGCGATATGTTAATCTCCTCGGGCGTACGATAGACCTGCTGATGTAAATGCTGCAGTTGTGGCGGCGCTGCCGTATAGAATCGGTATGGCGCCGGTGTCACAGTGGTCGCCACAGGCTGCGGCCGTTGCTGCAACGTACGATGTTGCTGCTGTTGAAGATGCTGCTGCTGCTGTTGCTGATGCAGCTGATTCAATTGCAGCTGCGGCTGAATCTGTGGCTGTATGGTTGTCGTGGGCAATGGCTTGCGATAAGCAATTGTTGTTGGTGGCTGGTGACGGATTTGGGTGACGACCTGTTGCTGCTGCGGCTGCGGCTGTTGATACTGTATGCGCTGCTGCTGCGGCTGTTGGTAGAGCTGACGTTGTTGCTGCTGTGGCTGGTGCTGGACGCGTGGTCTGGGCGCTGGTACATCCTCCTCCTCCTCGTCGTCATCGTAACGCTCGTGCTCATAGTAGTTCTCGGGGAAATAGCGCTCGGAGTAACGTAGTGTAACATTCGGTTTGCTCTGGTGCTCCTGGAGATTGATGGGCTTGTAGAGATAGTCGTTGACAATGTGATACTTGGAAGATTGCTTGCAGATGTTGTCGTGCGATGGTGGCATGCATATCAAATGGATTTGATGGAATGTAAAGCCGTCGGGACAGATCCACGAGTGCTTCTGGCTCTCCTGGCAGTAGTGGAAGACCTCACAGCTAAGAGACTCATCCGCATAGTAGCTAAGGAGCAAGAAGTATTTTTAATACAACGTGCAAATAATTGTTTAAAAATTGCTTACCCTGAGTTGCGATCTGTGCAGCTGAAGGTGGATTTGCTGAGTAGCGTGCTTAAACGATCGGGCTCCTCGACTTCCTCCTCCTCCTCCTCCTCTTCGCTTTCTGCGCTCAGCGGCTTCTTCTTCAGATAATTGCTCTGATGTTGCTGTTGCTGCTGCTGCTGTTGTTTTCCGCTGTTCCGATTGATGTAAACCTGACGTGGCGCCTCCTCCTGATCCTCTTCGCTGTATTCGTACAGTGGTCGCTGCAGCTGCTGCTGCTGCTGGTGGTGCTGCAGTGGCTGTTGTTGCCTGTAAGCCAAGTGAGTTTGTGCCTGGGTATCGAACTCTTCATCATCATCGCCGCTGGCACTCACATCCAATGAGCGCGCCGAGAATCCTTTTGGCTTCTCTGTGGTCGCCGTCGCAGTGGGTGCACCTGTGGCAGCTCCATCTGCACAGGCACACAGGCCAATGGCCAGTAGCAGGATAAAGCATCGATTGCGTCTGCAAGCAGGCAAAAAAGTGAGCAACAGCAAATAGCAATCAGATTAAGAAAGACATGCCATCAATAAGTAAGACTTTATGATATGGGAAACTTTTGTGGCAACCTCAATGCGCACAAAACGCGGGAAAATATTTTGATTTTACGCGAACCTTTTCGCTAAGCAAACCGACAACAACAGCAACAACAACAACAGAAAAAAGAGAAGATGCAGTGAAGATGCCGCCAAATTGCAACCAAAGAAGGCAGCCCAGCGACGCGTTATGCAAGACACCACCAAAGACATTACCAGCCAGAAACAAGTTATAAGGTTGAGGCAAGAGACGCCGGAGGCACAGCTGGGCGATGCGAGCTCCGATCTGGGACCTGGGAGTCGTAAGCTTCATCTCAGAAGTGCAGCTAGTCAAGCGCAGAAAGTCGACTTATTGCTGCGCTTCTTAGGATAAATAAGATCTTCGACTGGCTAGGCAAAAGTTCACATTATTTTCGTGTTTTACCTGAAGTTAGCAATTGATACAAATTCTGGTTAAGTTAAATTAATATTTTTACTTTGCATACATTAATTTAACTTATCTTAAATAATTTGGAATAGAATATTTTAAAAATTTGGGGAATAATTATTGTAGTTAAGCTATTTAAACCAAATAATTCTGAGCAGTAAGTTTATGGTTTTAATGTTAAAGATATTTAAATATTAATAATTTGTATTGAAATATTGAAGTAAAACATTTGTTGCAAAGTTTGGAAAAACTCAGAAAACTCCAAAAATACTAAAAAAAAATCTGCTAGTAAATTAAAGATTATTCAGATCTTAAACATTTTAGAACACTCTCTTAGTAAGTGTTTAATTTAATGTTAATTGAGCTGTGATATTGATATAGTATATTTAAATTAATCAACATTCTACATTAAAATTTGGAATACGTTCTAGAATCTTTTAATAACAATTGCATTAAAGGCAGACATTCTGACTTACGATCAATGAAAATAAACAAAGCAAAATGTGGATAAAAAATGTATTTCCTGAATTTTAACAATTGAAAACTAAATTTCTAGTTTTAAATAATTTTTCACTTTCAGTTATTATTCTATTATATTAAAAGACCGAAACAAAATAGTTGACAATATGAATTGAATGATTTTGCAATTAAGAAACCAAAACGCACAAAATCCATTCAAAGAGCTTCTCATATTTGAACAACCATAGGAAAGGGCATAAAATGAAGATGTGCTGCGGCTGCTGCTGGTTTTTTGTTTATATTTTTTTTTTAGTTGCTCACTTTCAAGCAGTTGGGTTCAATTTGAGCGCCATTTAGTGAACATTGCAATTTGGCCAGTTTTTTGGTTGAATGTCAACGACGGCGCATACGCATCCAAAGTGGTGGATATCCAATATCCAAGCTAACTGGCGGCCGAACGGTGACCGACGGAGTTGGCTTGGCCAATGTTACGTGCCCGCGTGCATTGCATTTAATTGAGGTATTTGCGTGGAAAGCAAAACTGTTACCAATAACATTCATAACAATAATAGCAGTTGGAGCAAAACAAATCCGCGTCAAACTTTTACTTTCGATGTGTCAGTTGAAGTGGCTTGCTAAGATTGCTGGTAATGGCGATTCGTTAGCTACAAGGCGGCGCTAATTACGGCATGTTAATAAACCGAATGCTTATGTAATGAATGTATGTGTTTTTTTTTGTGTTCATGTATCGAAAATACTCGTACTACTGCACACACGACAAATTTGCTTCAGCAATTCTAGCTGGTAATTTGTCAGCTTGTCTGCTTGTCGCTGGCCTTTGCACAATTTGAACCTTTGAACTTTAAAGTGAGTTAAGTACTTGTGGCAGCTGCTGTAACTGCTGTTGCATTGTCAATGCTGCCGCTACTGTTTGATTACACGCTAATCCTGAAGCAAACCAATTTAACGGGATGACTTAACACATCACAGCGATCAAACGGTGACGCCTTGGTTAAGTCATTAACTAAAGTCATCAATTCGTTCGAAAATTGGGTTGCCAACTACAAAAAGGAAAAAAAAAATTGGAACGCTTAAAACGTTTCCTAGTGCTCCACATAATCATGCGTTGTTGCATGCCACAGAGATAGACACTGGTCTGGCCACACACTGTCTGCCATAAATGGAGCAGCATTCGCGTTGCATGCACCTCGGTTTCTTTCTGTCTCCGCTGTTTGCTTAGTCCAGATGCCAAACCAGATGTCTGGCTTTATAGCACCACATTACATCACATGGACGCCAAGAAACGATGCGTTCATGTTGCTGATGCTGATTTTGTTGTTGTTGTTGCTGTTGCTATGGATGTGGATGGCTTTTTCTTGTCTCTTGTATGTTGTCTCCTAACCACAGCTAAAGGAAAAGTGGTTTCGTTATGTACACGTTTCCCCGGCTACCAGTTCAATTTCTTAGCAGAGTTTCTGTCATGTTTTTATTTTTCACCTTCTTGCTATCATTTTGGTCAAAAAGCTGTATTCGCTTTGATTTCCTTAAAAGTTGGGCGTTTGTTTTATTTGTGACATAAGACATGTGGGGTTTTTTATTAGATTATGAAATAGAAGTTGATTCCATATTTAGACGAGTGCTAAGCTTGAGAAACTTGACGAATTGAATTGAAATGAAATATGTTTTATAAAATAAGACAATTTATTTGCAATTTTATTTTAACTGATTAATTGTTGATTAAAATAATTTTCTTAATTTTTATAACAAAACCGCAAGCACTGCCCAAAAATTCTTCCTTTTTAAAATTTTTATCCCAATCTGCTTATAGCTAAAATAGTTATTTAAATCCTTGATGGTTTGTGTACTTTCCTAAAACTTCAATCTTTTATTACTTAACTGAAGATTGGGCAGTTAACTCCCAAGTTTGTCTATAGTTATTTGTCATTTATGTATACACATATATAAATTAGATGTGTAATAAAAACAAATAACTAAAATTATACCATTCTATTCAAGCATCCATTTCATATGTTTTGTTTGTTTGTTGTTTTTATGTATTACATAATTTATTTAATAAATCTTCTAGTTAAACTTAAACATAGTATGCTAATAGATGCCTTCCAAACCAAACCAAACCAACTTTTTCAATTTCCTCTGGTTGTATTACTGTTCGATTAGCCGCCATTCAACACCCTAGTTTGTTGCCTAAGTCTTTTTGTTTCACTTAAGCCTTGAATTATTTGTATTGGTTAATTATACAAAATGCTCGTTAGCAGTTTAAAAAATAAAAAAAAAAAACATTGTTAAACTACATTGCACTGTTACAATTACAACAAATTTAACAACATTAATGTGCGTGTGCATTTTTAATGTTTCCCCCTATCGCTCCATCTCCACGATCCGTTGATTTTTTCCATCATGTGAATTATTTTTTTTCTTGTTTTTTTATTTTTTGTGGATGTTAATTGCGTGACAATGAATTTTATGTGCAACATTTTCTTTCATGTTTCGTTTCGTTTCACATTAAAAAAAATAAGCAAGTAGATGAAAACAATTTGTTACAGTTTGTTGGCCATTTTCAGGTGTGACCTTCGCGAGTTGGGTGAAGATAAGTGGTGGGAATCTCCAAAGCAAGACAAACTGTAGTTTGGGGCGGCACCAGCTGCCAATATTTTAATTACATTAAACACACACCCCATAAATTGTGAACGCAAAAGAAAAAAAAACGGTTAAGATTTAATCGTCCCAACAAAAGTCTACAATTTGGCAAGTCGCTTTGGACCTAGTTGGTAAGTAAATGGCCTATAGGCCTCGCCCAGAGCTTGTCTGCGCAGCTTGCACGCCGTCGAGCTGTGCGCATTGCTGTGCGTACGTATGGCTAACTGTAATTTCAAACGCGCGCAACTATTGAATTATTGCGTATACGCCACATATGTGTGAGCGTTCAGGCGGCGATACAATTTCAGTGCAGTTAGAGGTGCGTTATATAATACGCACACTAAGTAATTTATACGCCTTTTTAGAAAGGATTGTCATAAGCTGACAAATTGTGCAACTTTACCTATCGGATTGTGTGATCTTTTTGTTGTTGTGCTTATTGACCACGTCATAATGCAATCTTTGTCCCTGGGCTGGCAATGAGTCAGTCAAAAGCGTATTGATTAATAAAAGAGCGTAAACATTTCAATACGAATTTTCCGCAGCTATTTACTTAGCGGTTTTTATTTTTTTATTTGGCGCACTCAGATGGCGGGCAGACAATGCGATTTGGTAATAAGCCAAGGCAACAGCCGAAAGACGTCTAAAAACAACTCTGTGGCTGTCCAACTGAATTGTCAGCGCCACAGGCAACAACAACAGCTTAGCAAACAAAGCAAAAACTCCCACGCCAACTAGAAAAAAGCCAAAAAATGGTCTCAGACACGCCAGCAACCACAACAACAAAAACAACAACCACAACGAGAGTCGCACAGTTACAGTTACGTATGCTCTCGGTTTTGAAATATTTCATTGAAAAGAATATTTTGTGGTTGCCAAGCGACACAAATCTTAAGCCCAGCAGCAAGCACCCTACCTACCATCCACTCCGCCCAACCATTCCCAGCCCAAAAAAAAAAATAATACAAAACCTTAATTACAAACTGCGGCTGCTACACGAATTCTTTTGGCCCGAACTGTATGATTCATAGTTACGAGACATTGACTTACTGCATTCTGTGTTTTTTTTTGTTATCGGCTGCAGCAGTTCCTTGAATTATAGTTTTTTCTCCTTCTTGTTATCCAATTGAGTTCTTTGTCTTAGAACAGTTAACACACACAAACACAAACACAAAGAAGTTACTCGAATTTTTGGTCACAGTGCACACATAAAAGACTTGGCTTGGCTTATTCACAGTCGTCGAAATATATGTTTATGTATATTTTTATATGTATATACAATCTATATGTTGCACTCTAAATGCCACAGCGGTCTATTGCTGCTGCCTCTTGCTACTTGCTGGACTAACGGTTCACGCCAGCTCAAACAACTAAATGAATGGCTTTCTTCAGCGTGTTTATGTTTTATACCAAAGTCAGCGGCGAGCGCAACTTGGCTCCAAAGAGTTCGTCGAGTGGCAAATGGGAAGATATCTTCGTAGGTTGTTTCTCTTAGCCATCGCTCTTAGCCACACTATTTTTGTTCAGCTAAAGTTAAGCTCAATGTTTGAGTGTTTTTCTTTCACCTTTGTTGTCATGTTTAATATATGAGTGGCAATCTATGAGAGATATCTAGTTGATTCATTTTAGTTTCTAATTGATAGACATCTATCAGTGATATCATTGAATTGTTGGAAACCTTAATGTCTGAGAACTATTTATATGAATTATTTTATTGCAATTATTAACATGCAACGAAAACTATTTATTATTAAAAAAAATATATGTGTAATTTATAACTATTGTTTTTTATAATTTAAAATCATTTTGAAATGAATTGATAGTAAAATTAATTTCTATTAATAAAAATATTAACTATAACTAGTAAGGATTTCCTTTCCAATGATTTTATTTTTAAAATGTGGATACCTTGCCTTAAAAATTAGAAGAAACGAGACACTAGGTAAGATACAATTTTAATTTAATAAGAAAACATTCTTAAAAGTATAAGTTAAAAGACAATGAAATTGATTTAATGATATTTGTGTCCATTAATTAAAAATAACGATAGCTTAAATTACAAGCGATTATTTAATTTTATTTATTTTTATAAAAATCTACATTCTCAAAACAGGAAAGAGTCAGCAGAAAAACAACAATAAAACTAATTTAAGGTTGTTTTTTTCAAGCATAATCGGACTTAATCTATTAAAATATTAATAGCTTTAAGTTGTGGCCGTTCTACTCACTTCTGTTACATGTTTAATTTCAATGAGTAATATATTATTGACTTGATTATTTGTAACACCTACTTACACCGTATTTTATTAATACAGTGAGAATTGAACTTTTAAGAACATAAGTTGTACAACTATGATTCGTATTATATCAAAACTGGATGTGGTTAAACGCATATATAACGCATACGCCAAGTGCAACAGTAATCAAATGTTCAATAAAGTAACACACACGCACACACACCACACACACACACTCACACACACGCACACTCTATTTTGAGTATTGAGCATTTGCATCCATCAGATATTTTATGTAAGTTTAGTGCAATCTGCTTAGGTAGTTAAAAGATATTCTCGTAATTAACATTTGTGCTGTGTTCATTTTCTCAGCCTTCGTGCAATGCAACGAGACGCGACTTTTTATTTACCTGCATTTACATACTGTTGTTGTTATTGTTAGTTTTTGATTTTTGTTGCTATTTTTATATATATTTTTTTTTGCTTGCATATAATTTGCGCCGGTTTTCAGCGATGCTCCCACAGACCGCGAAACCTGCACAACAACTCATCACCAATGAAATGCTAAAAGCTAACACACACACATACACACTGATAGCTAGACATAAGTGTAGGTAGTTCAATAAATATATATACATATATATATATATACTGTGGAGCATCGCATTTGTTTTGCTAATATGAATTAATTTACAATGCTGCAACGCCTCAAATGTGAGATACATCAGCAGACAGCGGGGGTGCTGGTGCCGGTGAATGTTGGTGGTGGAGCCTGCATTTGCTGTCTCGTCTGTTGAACTTTTGTCGTTGCACTTGCCACAACATTAAGCTGCTGCTGCTGAACCAAAATCTCTTAAGCAGCATTCAAGCATTTAATTTCATTTAATTTCATTTTTTCGACTGCACATTCAATGTCTAGACATGGACACTGACCGCAGCTGTCTTATATACAACATAAATATATTTATGTATATACATTTATTACAGATGCGATTTGGCAATGCACGAGCCTATGCAAAGAAGCGTAACGCAAAGAAAGTGCATTTGCTGCTTTTGCAGTTTTTTAAGAGCCGTTAGCTTTTGCCTTTTTGCTGTTGTTCGTCGCTTTGTTGTTGCTTTGCTGGCCAGGTGATATAACAAGTTCACATAATTTCGCTAGCTTTTCTTTTTAATGCATATTATTTTAATATAATCAACTAATAGTAAAAATAAAAGTTGTTTGTTGAGTGGCTAACAGGGCGGCAACCGCATCGAAATTCACGACTTGACTCAGCAGATTATAATTGCACCCAATCAAAATAGTTCCCAGCTAAAAAGTTGTTATTTTTGTTGGCTCAATAATGATGCATAATAAATAAACATATTTGCCTGATTTGCGCTGATTAGTCATCAAATATATCATTTGCATTTGAATGCACCGTCGACAGTCAACAGTCAACAGCCAAACTCAAATTCAAATTCAAAATCATGTTCATCCTATTCATCATATTCATATGCAACTTTTATTTTCTTTATGCCAGTCACTAAAACATTGCAAAAAAGGTTACAAAAAAAGTGAAAAAGAAAATTTATTATGTTGGCCACAATTGTGATTGTGGCAGTTGCCGCAATCAAGAGACAGGCCTAAACGGTGGCTTGTTTTGAGGAAGTTGTTGTTGACTGTCACACAATGACTGCGGTTGGCAGTGTGCTCAGCCGGCTTAGACGGTCAGGTTCAATTCGAAATTGTTGCCATAATAACTACAATAAGCATAATTACACAAAAATTCAATGTTCAACGGGTCGCTGCTTTGTACTCCTCAATAACTGGAAATCGTGTCGACTGGCTTTTGGCTTTTGGGTAATTTTGGTTTTGTCACAGGCGATGTTAATAACACTGTTAACACTATGTTAAAATTATGTAAGAAAATAATACCAAAATCTAGCAATGAAAAAATTCAATTTTATATATCGTTACATATTGTGTCATATGCAAGTATTTATATTCAAATCAATTTTCATAACTGTATTATTATCATTAAATTCGTTTGTATTCAAGTTTCTCATTAAATAAAAAAGTATAATAAAAATTGCAAACTATTATTTTGAGTAAATGTACGTTTTAATATATAAATAAGCTAAAAAAAACATATACAATTTATCGTGCGAGGAATTTTGTATATATCTATCTTTACGAATACATTTTAAGTGCATAGCAAAGACAAGACTAATTATTTATATTTATAATTATAGATTAACAGTGACATTTAAGATAGGAAGCCTAGAATAAAAAATAATTAATAAAAATGTGCATTTCTCTATTGAAGAGCTTAAGTTGGTCAAGAAATGTTCACACTGCTCAAAGCGAGTGAAAAATGTTAAAAGTGGGGTCATAAAAATATGTTGCTACCAATTAGTTGGTTTTTAAACAATTAGTTTGCTTAACAAAAGACAATACGTAAAAATTATATCACAAACTGGCTGGCAGAGCCTTTCATTTTGATGGGTCTTGAGTGTTTCACAAGAATTACGATTATGATTTAATTGCTCGTTTCTTTTTATTATTATGTATTATGCATTATTCGTGGCCCACAAAAGCGAAAGTAACTCACAAAACTCGAAGACTCGAGAGATATTTGTGAACGTTCTAATAAATACAACCGGGGCTTGGAACTGAGGTTCAAGGTTTTTTTCCCACATCGATGAGTGGCGAATTGAAATTAATTACATTGCTGATAACTGGACATTCTGGGCGCTGGCAGCTCGTTAAATTAGCTCGCTGTTCATACGCAGTTAGCATTAGATTAAGTAATTTGTGTCTAATTTGTGCGCAATTTCGTTGGCATTATGCTGGGTGTGTATTTGTTTTTTTGATGTTTTATGTTTTTTTTGTTTTTGTTTTTGTGTCTGATTTGATTCTCATAATTAAAGACATTCATACCACCATATGCTTAAACACATTTAACTGACAGCACACCCACCGGGCATTGGGGAATTTTCATTTC
Source organism: Drosophila dives (assembly GCA_035042365.1). NCBI lineage: Eukaryota > Metazoa > Arthropoda > Insecta > Diptera > Drosophilidae > Drosophila > Drosophila dives. Next base: position 2,520,495 of record JAWNLJ010000431.1, on the reverse strand, counting down.
ACATTGCTGAACAATGGAGCTTAAAGACCGTAAAAAACAACAACAGCCGGAACTTGTGCGCCGCATGATTTGTAAGTTTTTTTTTTCTCTTTTAAATCAGTTAAGTGCTATCAAGATTTGGTTTGAGTTAACGAAAATCAGTGCAATATTTGGTCTGCGGAAATGGTTTGAACTTGACATTGAGGCGGAGTGGGGAGAAGGGCGCTTTGGAGGCGTGGAAAGAAATGCAAATGTTTTTCCATGAGTTGCTCATACACATAATTATCAGGTAGAGCGGAAGGAAGTGAATTTTAATTTGAAATAAACTTTGTTAACTTGCCTAAACTCCACCTGTGATCTTGTTAGCTGATTCAGCTTTGTTATTTAGTCTATCAGCGAGTGGGGTGTGAGTGAGATAAATGATCTTATTTGAGTAACTATAGATAGTACTAATTAGTATTTATAGTTTTAAAATTGATCTTTAATTTACTTATATTTGTGATGAAAACCGGCAACGACCTACAGTCTTTGTAATCTGAGATAAAGTTGCTACAAAATTAAGGAAATGGGCTCTAGAAAATATATAAATTTATTATTTTAATTATATAAATATATATAATATAAATGCAAGCCCATGTTAAGAACGCTGAAGTTGAGCTTCCTATACCAAGCACAAGAACTGAAGAGTAATATAAAATATTCACACGCAGGAACTAATCTTAACTGGCTTCCGACAAACCCATGCATATAAATAAAAAAATACAAACATGTTGAACAATAAAATGCAGAGTCTTACTATGTTTCAATAAAACGGATTTGCATTTATAATTGTGACTTTTAACAAATATAACGATGTTCGTAAAACAGAATAATCGATAAAACGCAGCAAATTTTATCTGCCCGGGGTATACGAGTGAGTCTAGATTTTATAGTCTCTGAGATCCGCTATTTCATTCAGACGGCCGGACACAGGAACATTGCGAAATTAGCTGTTCTCTTGATCCTGATTAATAATATATATTTTATGAGGCTCGGAGAGGCTGTTACATTAATTTGCACGAATCCATTAAGCTCATTTTCATTTGTTTTAAATCAATTCTGAATTATAGAAACAATAAAATTAAAGTTTATCTTAGTTTGGAGTTAAATTTTTATTTTAACTTAAGACTAAATTTTAATGAAACTATAGCTTAATAGAAAACTCAATTAAAGTTATGGCACTTAAAAAAAAACACACTGAAAAATAAGCATATATATTTTTTTTAATTTTTAGAAAAATAAAATATTGTTTTTTATTAAAACACAACCATTTAGTAAAACACATCATTTATATTTTATTATTATCTATATATGCACAGATTAATTTTATTAAGAGACTGCCAGAGTAACAAATTTAAATTGATATATATACATTGTAACTACGTATAAAATCTATACATATGTTAACAGCAACAGTTAAAATTGATACATAAAGATTGCATCTACGTATATAAAGTTTTTATAAGCTTTCAATATTATTGTGTCATTGCACAATACAAACAAAAAAAAAACGTCGAAAAATCAATTGCAACGCCTAGGGATGAAGCGTGCGCCTTGTCGTCGGTGAGTGAACGCGTTGATATCACCTCCAGATTGGGCATGGCTGACTGGCTGGTTGGCTTGTTAGTGGCAGACTTTGAGGCGTTGCCAATTGGTGGCGGCCAACAAAAGAAATGCTGAGCTATACTCAGCTACGCGGTCTAATTAATATCAGTTCAAGGCGTCGATCTCTCTGTCCCCCCTTTCTGGCCATAAATCCGTGCGTTCCACTGAGGATTTTGTAAACAACGACTGCAAGAAATTCGCATTTTGTTACAAGTTCCATTGTTTTGCTGGGGATTCAAAGCGACCTGCCCTCTAATTCCGAGACTCTCCCAAGCACTCGCTTATTATTCACCACATTATCATTTCAGCAAGTATTTTTTTGTTTGTTTTTTTTCCATCTGCCCCCTAATTATTTGTGCAGCTCACTTTAATTGCTTTTGGTTTATTAAATGGGTCAATTGTTGTAGCTATTGCTCTGAACTTGAAGTTCGTATATTGTTTTGTGTTTTGTTTGGGTTTTTTGTAACAAATTCGTGACCTTTATAACGAGTATTTCAATTAAGTCAGAAAGTTGCGTTTAATTAAAGGCTACATTGAAAATACATATCTGAGGGCTGTCAAAGATGTGGGATTGCATTATATGAGCAATTTACCCGATAAGACTCAAATGTACGATTAAAATAGCATGTACAGAAATAAATGCTTGCTTATCGAAATTATTTTTTGTTTCCGCACAACGATTTTTCATTAATTCTTTTTTTTTTGCATTGGAATTGTTCAGTTCGATTCCTAATTGCCGCTGTAAAGGATTGGCCAGCTCAAGTGTTCTCAAAATGCCAACTAGTCTATATATATGCATACTATTTTTGATACTGCCTTGTTGTATTTTAATTAAGGTAAAAATAAATTGTTAATTTATTGGAATTACTATTATTAATTATTGTACTTCATAGTTTGTGTGCGTTGTCTATGCACACGCAAAGCGTCGCAGGATTAATGGTAAGCTTAATGACTAGTAAAATGCTAGAAAATTTCTCATAAATTTGTATTTTTTTCATGAATTCAATTTAGGTATTTTTATTTAATTTCTTTATTTTTTTTATTTAAAGAACGCTGCAGTAAAGTATTAAAATAAATAGTGTCATTCTGTTTAATTTTATATAAGATTAATGGCCACGATTTTAGATTTTAAAAGCTTTAAAGAGAGTAGTGAGTGTGCGTGTGTGTGATTGTGTTAGTGTGTGTTTGTAGAAGTCAAGCTGCAATTGAAAAATTATTCGACTATCTTACTGCATTCAAGCGATAAGAAATGCGATACGGAAATGAGAGATTGATTTTTTGTAATATTACCAATCTACTTTATTAATTGACATTTTATATTTTGTGTTTAGTAAGAATTGTATTGGCGAGGAGTTCATGTTAAAATGATGTTAGTTACAATAGTTTTTTCATTTTTCGTTGTGTATTTTATTTGTTATGTAAGTAAAAAATTAAATAAGACCGTACCTATCCCGAATTTTGTAATGTGGGGAACTTTCCTCTAAACTACTTTCTTTCTATGCAAAGTTGATATGGTCCCTGCCTCCCCCTGCTTATTAACATTGTACTAAAGTTACTACAGTAATTATGATCTTACATATTTTTTTTGCCGTTCCAAAGGTTATAATGATCATCATAAAGTGTTCGTCAACAATAAGAAATGGTAAGTCTTTTGGCATTTGTGGGTATTCCTCAATCTTTTGGCACTCATGTTGATTAGATAAGCTAGGGTTATCTGTGAGTCAGGGGTTTAAAAAAGACTTTTGACACAGTCCAGATAATAATACCTTTTAGACTATTCATCGACAATCTTAATCGCGCAGTCATTAAACCGCGGTCAATGAAGTTAGTCGCCTTTTTTTTATTATTTATTGGAGAATCAAAATGGCTGAGTATTGGGATGTTTCCGTTGGATTTTTAATAATGATTGTTTTTATAATACTGGTGAGCGGCAAAGTGTATATATAGTGTTGTAATACAAATAATATTTGATAAAAATCTTTGTGCTTTTCAAGTTCATAGCAAAAGCTTGTAAGAGGGACAACATCACAGACGAATCCCCCCAAACAGCTGTTAACAACGGTAAGCTTTCTAGATACAGTAATCTGATCAGCAGATGAGCTCGAGTAGTTGAAGATAGTTCAGTCGCTTTTAGTTGGTCTTAGCAAGTTGTCATTTACAATGGATTATATTCTGATGGCATTTCTAATGATATTTGCACTGTTTTTTACCTGGGTGAGAAATGATTGTGCGAGGCATAAATAGAAGCAGTTGATATCTTATTTAAATCCCTTACACATCCAAAGAATTTGTACAACATTTTTGGAAAAGATGATTCTCTTGATGAATATATCAGACGTTCTATAAACAGAAGACAAATACAACATGCTCGTGCTTACGGTAAGCTATGCATCAAATAGCGAAATTAATATAAGTTGTCATATAGGAAAATTTCAAAGAATAAGCACAGAATCGTGTTTATATTTTTTATACCATGCACCCAGATAAAAGGAAGCATTTTTGACCTCATTAAGCATATAACATTCGGAATCGTTGTCAAGTTCCGAGACGATGTACCCATGTGCATTTGTCCTTAATAAGAATCAAGTTTATTTTATATTATCGATAACTTACCCAGTGAATATCCAATACCAATAACAGACACAAACAAAAGGCTTTTGCAGTCGATCTAGCCATGATCTGAAAGCTTCAATTTTGGAATATAAGTTTTCGTAAAACACATAAAGAGTTATGATATTGTAGTATGATATTATCTTATTGATCTATGATTTCAATTTTACGTTATGAACCAAAACCTGTTCTTATATTGATCTCATAAATATTAAATGGATATTTGGTAATCAAGCAAGAATAAATTATTTAATGAGCTGAGTATATCGTATCTCTTAGTTGAGCTAACTTAACTACATTATTATTATTTATTTTTATTTGAGTTAACAATTTTTATATTTCACATGGACTTTTTAGCTGCTTATCTGCTGCTTAACCGTCCTCAGTTAATAAATTGGAATCTAACTTAGATTAGATAACAAAACTTTTTCAATTTTTATTGAAGAAGATAGATAATGGACAGCACCAAACTAATAGTACTGTTAGAAGTTATTAATGTTTATTAGTCGTTATTTGGTTTCGAGTGTCGTTTGTTCCATGTTGATTTATGCACAGGAACAATATATGATTTTATTAGAAAATGTATAAGCAAAATGCGTTATGGAAGCTGTTACTTATTTTGCTAATAGCAACATTTCTTTTCCTGTTGGTGAGATATAGTCGCCTTAAATGACGAACAATTTCTCTGTAGGTTAAAACCGAAACATTTTTAAAGGTATTACTTAAACGTTGAATTGCTAAAATGAAAATAACTACTGACGACAACAGAGACGCGTCTCTCACCGGCGTGAGGTACTTGGAAGAATCAAATGGTAAGCGCTCTTAGATAAACGGACAGTGATAATATCTAAAAATAGTGACATTAATTGCAGTAATCAGTCTAAACATTGTTATCTGTTTTTATATCGTAGACGGCTGAATTACATTTTATGCTCATCCTCACTTTAATTCACTTGTTGTTCGCTCAACTGTCAGTGCGTATTTTTTGTATACTCTCGGTTTATAGAATGGATCCCATGGAATGGTATTATTACGCGTCTTTTCTACTAATAGTATTCGTACTTTTGCGGGTAAGCCGATTCTCAACATTCTGTTGGTTTACCTCTTAGCAGTGGAATTTTCTTTGTTGTTTAGACATATTTGGGACCATTTGGGAGTTGGAGCTTCTGCCGGAGAAATCCAGTTCGCGAAGGTGGTGAGTGCTTTTTAAACTCTACACAGAGATAAAACAGATGCATTCCAAAAATTAAAATTTATTTTAAGGTGATTTAAATTGGTTCAAGTGTAAGAATATAATCTGTTACGCTCTGTTCAGCTTTGATTTGTAGTTGATTTTCTCTGTATTGATTTACAAGTCCAAGATTCAAATTTCCTATATACTTCATTTAGCCGAAACTATCAAAATTATATACCTAATATATAATAATACAAATGCCTACGGAGTTTTGGTTGTTTGTCCTTCTAATTGGAATCGCTGTAGCACTTATTTTGCGGGTGAGCCACTAGTTTCACTGGCTTTTAAACTCATATCACTACCTAAGGGAGTGCTATCTGTTTATCAGGATCAAGCTGAGTCAAAGGAATATCAGCGTCCTGCTGCGCCGCGATTTGATGTTGCAACTGGCATTCGAGGGTAAGATTAAGCTCAAACAGACCACAAGAATCGGGTAGACCATTCAAAGCGAATACAGTTAAAAGTTCGATTGATAAGATAACTTATCGTAATTCGTTTGTCCACATTAGAAATCGTTATTCAGCAAGTGTATTTGAGACTATTTACCAATTTCGCGATTTCAATCATTTCTCGCCTCGTACTCCAAACGGTTTGTGCGAAATTCCAAAAATAATGTATCTGAACAATTGGATGTTTTGTGTTTATTAGTTCTGTTTGTGGCTATTGAAAGTTGATTTTACCATTTCAACACAAAAACTGAATACAGAATAAGATTCCATTAGTTGTGCTACAGTTATAGTATTTATAGCAAAAGAAATTGGGAAAATCGCATTGGTACCTTGGAAAACTCGGGTGCGTATTTACTCATCGAACGTTTAAATTCCATTTATGTCTTCTTAAAAAAATCCCCGGATCATATGCAATAGTTATATCGTTCCCGATATGATGTGCAACATATGTGTATAGTAGCGTGCTGAATATCCATACATATATATATATAGAATGTGTAAGCAAGAGATCTTATATATAAATAAAAACGTATGTACAATTTGTTGATAAGACGAAAAGTTTAGTTTATCAATATGAGTTCTGCAATCGCTTGTCATTATAAAAAAGTTACTTCACCGTGTCGAACAAAAAATTTGCTAAAATGCCAGTCGATTTTAGTGCTTATATTTTGTATGTGATAATATTTATGATTTTGTGCGTTATAATTCGTGTAAGTTGCAAAACATTTTGTAGAGTTTTTGTCCTCCCATCACCCTTTGTTTGTTGCAGATGTTTTGCGTGTGTGTAATGCGGAAATCTATTGTCCCAGATCAGCCTCAGCTTCAGCCCATATCGCAATTGCAGCGAGGGCGTGGTACTTTAACACGCCGTGTACTGCGCACAATACGCGTTGATCCACCCGGTTCGGCTGTCGAAACAGTCGCAGGTGAGCACCATTTTCAGAAGAGTTAGCAAAACAAGGAATCACTCATTAGCCCTAATCGGCATTGCCATGATTTTTTATTGCGTATGCGATTTAAAATTATTATGATATGATAACAATTAATCTGGGGCACTGAAATTTATTTTTTTGTTGTTATTTTTTTATTTTGGTTTACTTCTAATTTGCGTTAACACAATGCTCTAAAGAACATTTTTTGCATTTGTTACTTTTTTTTTGTTTAACTCGCATCAGATTTGATACAAATGTTGCTTCAGTTTTGCCAATCTGAGTTATAAATGGCAATGACGTCAAACAATGAGCGATAAAGTCAGCCCACGGTTTGTTTTCAAAAATAAATAAGGCAGTATATTAAAGTAAGAATACCTTGAACATCCGCTCAATATCCACTAAATGACCTGGTTCAAGTGAAATTAAAATATAGCTTTAGCTGTTTTTTTTTCCTCCAAAAATAATTCATCCTATTAACATTATTTAAGTGGAATGAAAATATATTGTATTTTACACATTTTTAAATTATTTAAATAAATTTTCTGAAACAGCAGCTGTCCACTTTTGACATACAAAATGTTTTAATACAAACCCGAAATAATGTAATGAATTCTAGAGAAGATTGAAACACTTTAGTCACTTTAACGAAATAATTAAATTACTTTTCTTAAGTAACTCCTTGACAAGAGTTTTCTGACATTGAAATGTCTTAATCCCAAACGCTTTAATTTAATTTAGTGGAACATGTGAAAAATGTTTCCCCGTGTTTTGTGGCGTAATTATTTCAAAGCTGGCCACCTTAATGGCTTGTTTTGGTCAAGTCCGCAATAGATTTATTACAGCTCTGTATTTCGCAAACGAATAATGAGATCATGTTTTACATAACATGAAATGCATTTACGCTTCCAGACCATTCTGGATAATTATTTATGTCGTAATATTTCTTGTTTGTCTTTACATAGCTGAGCCATGAATTGTTTACTGTTATACTAAATGGGTAGGATATTTTTGGACGCTCTTCTGCAACACAATTTCCTCACAATAATGCAAATCTTATCTAACCAAATGTAAATCGAGTCTCTTATCAAAAAGCCATGAGAGTATAGAGTTATCACTGAACTGATAAGATGAATCAAAAAGCGGAAAGCAGAGAACCAAATCAGTTGACTACCGGCTTCTGTGTGAAGTAATGCGATTGTGTTGGCAACAAAAGTATCCCAAGTTTAAGCAACAACAATCCATAAATAATTTATAATTTACACTTAATTTTCAAGTGACAATGAGTGATGTTATTTCAATATTCTCGGGTGTCTTTTTATTGTTTCTATCGTGTGCAATTTGTTGCTGTTTTTTGCGCTTTAGCGTCTGGGCCTGCTACGCAATGTGTAAACCATTATTTGCAGGTATTTGTGATCCCCTTTTAACTACCAAAGAATATCTGTGTGATTGATATTTATTTCAGATATGTACACATATATTTTGTGTAATCTAATCGTGGCTTCAAACCTTTGCCAATTCCAATAGCAGTTGCTTTTTGCCTCAATCCAAATTGAATTACTTCGCTTTATATACCTACTTATATTGTATGTTATTGACTGATAATTGCATTTGGGTGTAGACCGTTTTCAGTTCAGTGTGAATTTTCAAACCCAACACTTCTTAATTTCTTATTCTCTTACAAAATGATGGTATTTTTTTTCTGTTTCTTTTTTTTTATGGTGGTTTTAGTTCCCATTTTATACGTTTGTGTACAGGTAAAGTCTTTAGTCAATCCTATAAACAGTTTTAATCCAGTTATCGCCTATTTTCAAGAGCGCGATATATAATTTAATATTTAACCGCAATGGCAATATACCCGATTCTTCAGCCAATTATCGGGATATAAATCGGCGAGCTCGGGCGCAACGGTCCCTTGGTATGTGTTTAATAAAAATAAAAATATGTTGACAATATGTGTGCCTTGAAGTGTTTTTGATAAAGACGTAATTATCTTGCCCATATCAACAACGGTTGATAAGCTAGATTTAGTCTTCAAGCGAACTTGCTGCAAAATGGAAGCGAGCATTAAATACTTCATTCTGCTCCTGCTAGTTGGCCTCTTGTGCTATGTATTTCTGCAGGTTTAACTTATCCCAATGATAGTTTCACTCGGTTTTAAAATTCTATTTTTTTTACTTTGTTAGTGTGCGCTTATCTGGATTGTACGATGCTGTTGTTCACTCCGCAACAATGGTAATAGATCCCAAAGTGAGTAGCTTTTGTATGTATCAGTACAAGACTCATCGTTTGGTTAATTAACTTTTTTGTGGGTAAAGCCCTATTTATATGTGATTATTTTTCACATGTGACTTGTGGTACACTAAGAAAAAAACCTTTTTTTACTACATGCACTCCTCAAATTTTATTCCAATTATAGTGTTTTAAATATCAAGTACAATTCACTCTTTAAATTTATTTGAAGTTAGTGTATACATAAAAATAATAATAATAATATATTTTATATTATTTTTTATTCATTAGAAGTATTTTGTACTTATATTAGTTGTATTTAGCTTTTTAAAATATATTCTGATTTTTTACTATGTGAATTTTTACCACAAGAAATTAAAGGTTCTCTTTAAAAAGACCTCAACATCTTTGTATGCAACTCTTCTAAAAATGTATCAATCGGATTTATCTATATTTAAGAACATAGTGAAAAAAAAAAGTTTTGAGATCAATGTGATTTGACCAAGACAAAATTTGAATATGGAACAAAATTCAATATTTTTTCTGTATGTATGTTTATAATACAAAATATATTCGGCTTAGTTTAGCAACAATGGTTTTTTTTATTGTGAGCGGCTGTTTGAAAACAATCTTATCTCTGAATTTGAACAATCCGCGACAAATGCGAAAATATCAATCGCATACGTATGTATGTATGTATGTGTCCATATCATTCATCCTCCTCTTTATATACATGAACCTTTGATTAGTGTCCAACGAACGGTCGGCTGTTTCGGGCGTGCTACCAAAATCGAAATGCGCCATGAGCATTGATAAAGAATATTGGCTCGATTTGGGAATATTTTTGATTGTGGTCTTGTTGATCTACATTCTGCTACTAATTTGCTTCTGTGTGCGCGTTGAGAATCAAAGGCTAGCAAAGATTTACCCTCCCAGGTGTCGACGAGACCGGCAACGGCAACGCCAATTTTATCGCAATTCAAATCAAAATGGTAACGTGTGCCAAATATGGAGGCGTTGGTTTATCTAATCGCTTTTTGGCCATTTGAGCCACTCGGCACTCAAGTTACTTATTATTGTCATTATTAGGTAGTTTTCCTTTGGCTTATAGCTATATGAATTGAATCGCATTCAATTTCTTTGAAACGCAAAATGTCGTTGACAACCAATTTAGTGGTGTCGTTGGGCTTCCTGTTTGCAATATTCGTCATAAGCCAGCTAATATACGTAATTAATGCGCATAACTATTCATTTTCATTTGACAATATATCAGTCAATTGTTTTTAATTTCGTTTCGTTAGCTGGCCATGCGAATGCACCGATCAATGTTATTGAATCGTCAAAGACAACTTCAGCGTCGACGTCTCGGTACACAGATTAAATTATATATATATATATATATGTTTATATATATCATATATTACTCATTTTGGAATTATGTTGCACATTTTGCAGATATGCAGAACAATGTGGAGCAGGGTCGCGGTCAAAGGAGCTTTAACGATATATTCTTCATTGAGCCAAACAGTCCTGAGGCGGTACGCATACGCGAGCAGCTCGAAAAGGATGACAAAGACTTGCCTAGCTACGACGATGTGTTACGCATGTGCAATCTAACCACGCCGACAGCCGCAGCAGCTCCAGCAACGCCAACGCCAACTATAGAGAGTACAACGATTGGCCTTGCTGCATTGCCAGCGCCACCATATTCCGAGCGAGATCCGCAGCTACATCTTGATGGAAGTGGAATTGCCATCAGCCCAATGGAGCAATCACCGTCCACTTCGCAAGCACACAGCACATCCCCAACGATGGCGTAAAATTCAACTGAAACCAGTTGGTCGCTTCAGCATATTCCAGTGCCACTCTGGGCCCCACAGATATTGGTTTGTGTGTGCTTCCCATTATGAGAATTGAAAATATGTGATTTTATAAAGTACTATATATAAGAAAGAGAACATAGATTTCATAATTGTACATATTTGTAAATATTTATAAAATTAAGGTGCAATAAAATAAGTTTAGGTATATTAAACTAAATTTCTTGCAAAAAAAAATTTTAAAAAAACATACTCAAAATGTATTTTACTTTTCGTCTTATAAATCAAAAACTTTAATCGAAGAATTTTCTGTTTTGATCTTTTTAATTGATTTTATTCGCATAAGACTTTAATTGAATAAAATAATTAACTCAATTCCTTATTGGCAAAATATTTTGGGTTGTTTAACTAAATATCGATATAAATTTCATATCGCATGCTGTTAAAATAAAAACTATCGATATCATCCAGCGGTGCTATATATATATCGATAGCTTATCGTATTTGTTATTTTTGTTTTGTGGGCATTTGATTATAAATAACGAAAATGGACTCTACTAAGGTACAAAATTGATAAACAGCTACTTTTATACACACACTAACAAAAATCCATAGATTGAGTTTGCAGTTCAAATACGCAAAAATGACAAATCGGATGTAGGCAAACTGCGGCAAGCTCTGGATGACGTTGGTCATGTCGAAATCGATGCGATCGCGGGACGCGTGATTGTGCAGACCACATTGCCTTGGTCGCTGGTGCAGGACAAAATCGAATCCACCGGTAGGCGTGCTGTGCTCTCTGGCTTTGGTGGTGAATCCGCTGTGGCACTTATCAATGCAACCGGCAGTGTCGTTGACCGGACACCTGTGCAGGGCGCTGTGCGATTCACCACAATCACCGCAAAGCAGACTGGTGTTGTTGTGGATGGCGTCGTAGATGGATTAGCGCCCGGGCTACATGGCTTTCACATTCATGAGAGTGGAGATGTATCCGAGGGTTGTGCATCGGTTGGCGAGCACTACAATCCACGTAAATCTCCACACGGTAGCCCAGATGCGGCGGAAAATAAACGACATGCCGGTGATTTGGGCAACATACGTGCAGATGAAACGGGCCGTGCAACATTCCGTTTTGTGGACAGCGGCTTGGAGATTTGGGACATCATTGGACGCGCTGTGGTCATAACAGCGGACGCAGACGACCTCGGATGCGGTGGCAACAAGCAAAGTATAATCGATGGCAATTCAGGAGAGAGGTTAGTAAAATGTCGATATTACCTACATGGTTCAGTTTAATGCTAAAGAACTTCTTTTTATTGGCTAGAATTGCGTGCGGCATTATTGCCCGTTCGGCGGGCATATTGCAGAACTTTAAACGGATTTGTGCCTGCGATGGAGTAACACTTTGGGATGAGCGCAATAAACCGCTGGCGGGCAAAGGACGTTCTCAAAAGCTATAATTTTGTTGCGAAACAATTTTTATTTTTGGTGATGAACTTGTAAATATATATATTTAAAGGATTTCTATAATTATTTACTATCTTTTTGTTTGCGTGCAGCTTTTAAGCGCGATAAATGCGTCTTGCATTTGGTTTTATAGGACTGAACCAGTTTGCCGCCAGGAGAGATGGCAATCGTCGCATGAATCTGGATAATAATGATTAAAAATGTGTATGACAAAGCAAAAATTAGTTTGCTTACCTCAAGATAATCGATTTCCATTTCGTAATGTATGGAGCTTTCGAGAATATTTAATACTGATTGGAAATGCTCCGAATTCAGCACATAGGACATTTCTCCGATGTTTTGCTTGTACCACTGAGCATAGTTGTCCAAATTCTGTTGAATATTCAACGTAGTTGCCGCAGCAGCGCGAGCTGTGAGCAGAAGATGCAATAGCGAATGTTGACAGCCCAAACTTGCAACGTGCTGTAGACGATTCTTGAGGTATTCTATTGAAGGAAATTAGATATATTAGCATTGGTAGACATTATGTAGAACTCAGTCTATGCTTACTTTTAATATATGTACTTATCTCGGCACTGCAACTACTGGCAATGGACTGCACCAAAATCAGATAAAATTTCCATTGCTTAAAATTCATAGCCGTAGATAATTTGAATAAATGTGATAAGGCTTCTTGATGATGACCTCCAAAAAGCTGCAGAAAGGTATAGATTAAGCTTATCTGTAGTTTATATATAAAATTCTTACTTTTCCCGTGATATGCTTGACAAAGATCAGTTCATCGACGCCCTCGTTAATCCAAGCGCTAAATTGCTGAAATGCCAGACTAACATCGGCCGACTCATGCAACTCCAAAAGTATATTTAAATGCATTTGCATACACACATCGATTAATACATCATCTGAACAACATAATTAATGGATTTCATAATAAAAGAATACTTCACTTAGAGCACAGAATGTACCTGGTAAAGATTTACACAACGAATCTACATAGTTTAGATTGCTGATCTTTGGATTGTCAGCTAGAGCGCTGAAGAGATGCCGCAAAGCATTTTCGAGAATGCCACTCAGTCTCACAGTATTTAATGAATCTGGAAAGAACAATTGATTAACAACTATTAGTATTTTTAAAGTTCTATATACCCACCATAAAGAGCTGAAATGAATAGATTAGAGAGAAGCAGATTTTGATTTTCCAGGAACTCAATTAAAATCAATAGCACTTGTTCCTCATTTTCGATGCTGTCATTTATTAGGTTATGTTGTTATTAAGGTCATGTTAGCTAAATTATATATTTTTGGATACCTGCAAATATATTCCGTGGCTGTCAGAATTCTAAGATCTTGCAACTGCCGCAGCACACGAAAGCTGCCAACATTCAAAGGCAATCGACAAAAGTATTTGGCCAGCAAAAGCTAATCATTGATTTAAAGATAATTAATTATAAGCTGTGCTAAAATACATTGTTCATTTGCTTACCTTTTCCTTGGCATTTAAACATTTAAGTAGATCGACAAGATCCCAGGCCGCCTGTTTGCCAACTTGTGCATTTTCGCATTGCTTTTGTAGTAACTTGATAAAAACTCATTATTAATTATATCAAAGATAAATTCACACAACAGTTATTTACCCTGCAAGTAAAGCTGAAACTGTTGCCGATATTCAGATTCATTTAATTTTATTTACTGCTTCCCGCCAATAATCAGAGCAAACACAGTGTGTACACACCGTTTAGTTGCAAATTGCAAAATGTACTAAATACGCCTCAAATATAATACAGCTCTGATACCATTTAAATTAACACGTTATGGCATTAAACTTATTTTAATGAGTATTGCAAATCGTATTTTTTCCAATTTGTCCATTATTAGATCTCAATTTGTATAAAATATTTTAATGCCTTTAATTTTTATTCACGCGAATTTGCGCAACAAAGCAAAGAGTGCAAGGATTTGACAGGCAAAACATAAAACGAAGCAAAACATTGGGGAAAGAAAAGCCGGAAGCTCACAAGGCGCATGCGCTTTGCTCTGAACAAGTTTACCAAAAGCTTTTGACGGGATAATAAAAAGCTTGTGTCCCAAGACAACTTTGGACAATCTGTGGCAGAATTTAGCAGGTTGAAAGCGCTTTGAAAAGCAAAAAAAAGATAATACCTCAATTAAAACAGCTGAAAAATAAGTGTGAATAACTGAAAGTCAATTGTGTTTATGCAGAAACAAAATCATAATAATTTAAAAAAAATAATAAGTGCTCAGCCAGACAGACAAGGAACACACACACGAACATATATAAATATACAATTAACGTTGTATCAACTGAGACACGCTTGGTAAGTACACAAAATTGCAGGACAATTGCACTTTGCTTCAAGGTTGTGTCATGTGTGCTTTCGATTTTTCCTTCGCTGCAAAACAATAGAAACACAAAGCTCTTATATATATATATATATATATATATTCATTTTAATAAGTAAGTTGATAACAGCGCGTCCATAACTCTCATTGTTGGCCATTCACTTGATGTTCAATGCCTTCGGTATCATTTTTCATAGGGAGCAGGACCCATCAATGTGCACTCTACCTACGCATTAAATTATTTGTTTGCATGCTTCGTCTGCGGTTTCGCTTTACTCTGTTTACTGCGTTGTGTTAATTTCGTTCCGCAATGTATGGGTGTGTGCGGGAGTGTGTGTTTGCGTGTGTTCGTCTTCTTTACTGTCCGGTCCCGTTGCCAAATGCTCGCTGCTCGCTGCTGGATGACGCCATGGCCAGTCTATCAATTGGCCAATATTAATGCGTTTCATCATCATTCAGCATGAGCCCTCTGACATGCCTGTTCCAGGACACTTGTTTGCCTATTTGTTTAATGGTGAAGCCGCGTGATAT
Source organism: Drosophila dives (assembly GCA_035042365.1). NCBI lineage: Eukaryota > Metazoa > Arthropoda > Insecta > Diptera > Drosophilidae > Drosophila > Drosophila dives. The sequence continues at coordinate 2,505,239 of JAWNLJ010000431.1, read as the reverse complement.
CAGCAGCAACGCACTAATGTAATTCCACTTTTTTCTAATTATCCTGCCAATCCGCCTTTATTTGCCTTAAAGCACAATACACAAGCAAAATTAAATGACTGAAATAAATAACTGAGGTATTTAATTTCTGTTTGGACTATTAAAATATGCAAAACCATCAAATTGATTGCATGCAACAGTTGCCGCAGTTTCCTTTTTTTATGTTTAAATATTTTTATTGCTAAATGCCTCATCTTGATTTTATGACATGTACTTATTTCCATAATTTGAGTGCTGCTTCTTTTCTTTATATTGATACGTGTTGCAATTTATTTATTGTCAGAGCGTAAATTTGTATCTGAAACGTTTGGAAAGTATATTAAATATATTTTTAAGCAGTCATCAGAAAGAGAAATCAAATACGATAGAGTTATTTTATTTGATTTAAATGTAGATTGTGGGCTATGTTTACAGATAGCTCTAAACCAAAAATGAAACTATAGCCATTTATATAAAAAATGCAGCATTAATGTTATTATTTGAAATACATAAAATAACTATAAAAATTGTTAAAATTTCCTTCATAAAATCAGGAATGTGAATAAAATGTGAGGTGAGAAGACAATTTTAATTTAAGGTTTTTATTCTAGAATTAACAAACTAGTCAAGAACATATAACCTGAACTTATGCCTTTCAAGCATCTTTACAATTAAAAAGTTGCTCAACACAGGAAAATGCACATAAATAAAAAATCCAAATTTCTTAGCAGGTCATAGAATATTCTATGCTGTGTACAGGGTACAAAAGTTGAAAGGCGAGCAGATATATGTATGTTTTATTATGCTGTCAAATGCAGCAAATTGAAACTGTGACCCAGTTAAAGGCATTAATAGATTAAACCCGAAAGCGAGAGAAAAGGATAGAAGTTGAGGCGATGTTGCAAGTGAAAGTTGTCGCTTGACACACTTGAAATTTGTAGAGTATACAAATTCAGGGCTAAATGTTAATGTTAGTCAATGTACAAATTATTAGCTGCATTAGCTACATTATTTGTAGCTTAATTTACCTCGCTTTCACATAAAGTGGGGGGCTTTTTAATGCTCATCCAGAGGTTTCCATTTATGTTGCATTGCTTGTCAGGCTCAAGAATTGATTGCGTGCGTGTATCTGTGTGTGTATGTGTGTGTGGCTTATGCACACATGCAAAATACACACACAAGCAAAAACAAATTGAAATTCACAATCATTTTTTGTGTGCATGCAATCAGCAAAGTGTTGGGGCAAATAAATATATGTATTCAGGAACGGCAGCACGGCAAGTATTGTGTGCTTGTTAAGTCAATATCAATTATAATTTTATTGCCTGCAAATATGAACAGCTTAAAATATATATAATCGGTCACGCCTATAACTCTGTTCACTGTTTCACAGACAGCTTAAAGTATTTTATGCTAAACGCGCACTTAAGCCTTTTGAATTTAAAAGGCAATTTTGGGTCTACACTTAGAGAAAGCGTTTGTGCGACAAACGGCTTAAACTATATAAATAAGAGAAATAATAACTTTTTCTTATACTTTTCTGACATTTATAAGTTATTGTTTGCATAGACACAAGGAGACTTGTTCTTTAAAATAAGCCTTTATTCATTTAAATTTAGGCTCCACACTTAGATAAAAAAAAACACAAGCAGTGGAGTCACATTTGCTTTTTCTTGTGTTTCGACGAAAAATATATCTAAGTCAAACGGTTTTTTGGTCAAAATTAAAAAAAAATACTTTTTTATACTTTTCTGAATTTTAGTTAAAAGAAATAACAAATCAAGGTAAATAACATGAATAAATCAGTGTTTAAGCAATATTCCGGTTTGTAAATTTTGTAGTGTATTTGAATTCTATAGATAAAGAGCGGTTCCTATGAATGTGGCAACTGCGACAACCTGAGGCAAGCGACCAATTTGCAACACATCGCCACGGAAATAAGATTCTACTTGTTTCGCTTTCGTTGTTTTGCTGTGGCAGGTGGTGGCAACAAGCATAATAATAACCAGGTCTCCTACATAGTAGGCCAGCAGTTCGGAGATGAGCGCTCTAAGCGTTAAGTGGCTTTTGTGTAATCTGCATGACAATGAGGCATACGCTTGGCGTTGGCCGTTGGGATCGTGGGTGGTGGGTTGTGGTTAGCATTTTTTTTAAGCATAAGTTGCATTTGAATAGCAAAACTGGCGCGCACTTAAAATTTGGCTACAACTTGTCGCGCACTAAAAAGAACTATACAAACTAAAGCCAAAAGTGAGGTTTGCAGGTGTGAGGCTTACTGGTGTATGTAGGTGAGTATGTGCAGGTGTTGGTGTAGGTGTGTGTTTAGGGTGTATGTAGGTGTGTGTATGTTTCTAAGGCAAGGACATGTAAGGTGAGTGCTCCGAATTGGTGGCCTAAACGGAAGCAATTAATAAACATACAACACATGTGCACTGTATAAGCAATGTGGCACGTGCCACACACAATGAGCAACGTGGGCCAGCTGACACGTGGGCTGGCAAGTGTGTCACTGTATGTGTTTTTGTTATTTCGCCTGTCGATCCACATTAATCATTCCGCCAACAACAACACCAAAAAAAATCCAATGATAGTCGTATTTTGCAGCACAAGAAATCTTATCACACTGATTAATTAATTGTATAAAGGCAATTATGATTCTTTTTATCTTTTTTATTTGCAGCTCTTCGTCATTAATTTACTGTATTGCCGTTTAAAGTTACAGGTAAGATTTTTGAAATATTTTTATTTCGAATAAGTTTGCATGAGCCACAAACCGAAAAGTAAAGCCCAACTTATAATTTTGTAACTTAAATGTGGAAAATATTATAAATATTAATAGTTGTAAAGCTGTACAATTTTTTCAGTTGAACTTTTACATCTTAAGCAGTAATTATTGTGGTAAACTACAGATTGATCTTTTAATCTGAATATATGTGTCTCTCTATCTATTTGCTCTCTCTCTCTCTCTCTCTCTCTCTCTCTCACTCTCTCTCTCTCTGTGATTATCTGTCTCTTCCATCCCATAATATGCATCAGTGTTGTTCAAGTAAAAATAAAAATAAGCCCATCGCCGTCCAATGCGCAAAACAATAAACAAAAAAAAAAATAAATAAAAGAACAATTGGGAAAAGTCTTCAGAGTCCTGAAAGAATTCCAATAAAAATGGCGCCATTTAAACTTAAGTTTCGCATGGGCAGCTCACGGAGCACGAATACGTCGCAAGAGCATGATCCGGATCCGACTGTAAATGAGGCACTATTGGGCACACAGCAACAGGAACTGGAACAACAACAACAGCAGCAGCAGCAACACCAGCAACAGCATCAGGCAGTTGGTACAAGCAGCTCGACCATTGATTCAGTTGATTGCAACAGTCTCGGCTCAATGAGCGAACGGAAACTGCTTTTGCCTCCAAATCCAAGCAAATCTGCCACCAATTCCAACAGTTTGCGTATCGGTAAGAATGGACAAAAACAAAAAATAGCCTCACAACTATTTCAATTTTCACATGAAGACGCTTAATTTGTTTTATATGTGTGCATGATTGTACTGTATATTAAAAAAAAATATCAATTTAGGCGACTTAATGTGCATGAAAAATGTTCTTTACAAATCGCGATTTTTTTAAACCATATTGCATCATTAAACTTTAATTCTATTAATATTGACATATGAAGAACATATTTCAGCTTGCTTAGATTATCCAATTAAAATATTACACGTTTTTGAGTTTTAATTAAATATATTTAATTTTATCGATTGCTTTTTACAAAATTTTGATAAAGAATATATAGGCTTGAATATATTTTAAATTGGAATAAGAGTTGATTAACACTATTAAAATCAAAAAAATAAAAATTATAATAAGTTGTTATATAGTGTAGGTTAATTGCACCAATGTTACACTAAGGTCAATAGAAATATATAGATATGGTAATATAGTACTGTTAAATGCTACGATACCTTGTAGTATTTTTATTTGCTATTGCTGCTGCTTTAAATTTCAACAGAGCAAAACTGAGTTAAACAAACAAATATTTTCCATTTTGCTCTCTAAGCTGTAGCAATGGCGGAAATAATGGAAGCATAACAGAGCAATAGCCTATCATAGATCTGCTACCTAAGCAGCTCTTACTACTATTATTGGTATTGCAAATGACAGAGCAAAGCAATAAAGATATAAATTATTTAAGTTTTCTGCTATTGGATCTGCTATTTCTCTGTCTGTGCATAACAGTAGCAATCTTTGAATTGTTACCGTTTGACATTATTTGGCTTTATATTGCTTTGTTATCAAACGAGATCTTAGATTAGATATATTAATATACACTTACTTTTACTTAAATTCCCATTACTTGAACATTAATTATGCACCATTTTTTCCAAGCTTTTGCTACAATACAGAATATACCATTTTAGTTGAATGCAAAGTGAAAAATATATGCACTTTAAAAAAAAAAAAAAAATAGAAAATTCACACAATTTGTAAACACACATCTGATTATCTTGCAGGCTATGTCAACCAGAGTCGTGCTCCGTGCATCAGTGAAGCAGCAGCGGATTTCAATAGCAGCAGCAGCAGCAACTTGCCCACCACTCCGCCGCCCACTTATGAGTATGTGCTAGAAGAGGTAAGTGCGGTGCATGGGGCGGAGATGCCTACACTCAAACTAAAAAAATAATCCACATCTTTGCTCTTATGTACAAAATTGCGGTAGCACAAAATCAGAAAAAGTCAAACTGTCAAAGTTAATTTTTCAACAAATTGTCCCCCAAAAACATTATTTTTTTATTGCCAATTTTTAATTTCAAAATTAATACCCTTTCAACATTAACATATATTAAACGAATAAGCCCGGAATAAACTAAGGTCATCTCAAGGCGGACTTAAACATTTAAAAGTTGAGCTTACACATATTGGTTGGGTTCTGAATTAGATAGGATAAAAATATTTACAAACTAACAAAGACTGTGCACAAAAATATCTTGTAAAATTTTTATTTTTATATTTTTAATGGAAAATAATGTAAAGCGAAATAAGAAATGAAAAGACCATTTGCCATTCCTAGAAATTGTCATTCTGAAATGATTTTAAGGCCAATTTCAACCATTTTACACAACATACAAAAAAAAAAATAACATTTTCTCAGTATTTTTGCCATTCAAAGAAATTGTCATTGTAAAATGATTTTATGAAATATATTTTCGCCGTTTGTAAGGCCAAGTTGAACAATTTTACAAAAATCCAAGAAAATGTTTGTTTTTTCACTTTGTGAAAGTAAAGGCAATTTTTTTTAATTCCGATTTTAATTTTTGTTGAGTGTACTTACATACTGACTGAGTTTTGCCAACTATCCACCACATTCTCCGCACCCACGCGCATAGAACACTCGCCTGTCACATCAGCAGCAGCGACAACTGTCATCGGAGAACAGTGCCACGCCCAATCAGAACAGTCGACGCAGCTCGGCGAATAGCTCGCGGCAGAGCGCTGCTCAGTTGAGCGCCGCTTTGGAGCAGCTGACCCTAAATGACGACAGCTGCAACAGCAACAGCAACAGCAACAACAGCAACCATAGCAACAATAGCGACAACGACAGCAACAATAGCATTTGCAACGATCCCGACTGTCAGCAGAACTATAACAGCAGCAGCTGTGGCACTCGCAACAATAACAACAATAGTCACAACAATAACAACGAGGGGGAGGAGCTGGAGCACCCACAGCGTCCTCAAATTGAGGGCGTCACCGAGCTGGAGCTGGTACACAGCGACAACGAGGAGAGCACGCTGAGTGTCAACGAGTTTCTGCTGGAAACCGAAATGGCTGCGGTGCGTGCCAAGCAGAATAATCTGTTTGCCGCCTGCAGCGATGCCAGCGACGGACAGCAACCATGCACAGATGAGCAGTGCACACAATGCAGCGGGCAGGTCAACCACCACATGGGGCTCGAATCCGAGGAGGACAACGAGGAGCCCAGCACAAGCAACGCGGCAGCCCGCCACAATTTCTATGATCCCCTACTAAATCGCTATAACAACGAGGGTAAGTAGAAATCAGTTTTACCCCTAACATTTTTACATTGTAACCTTTTGAGCAGCTGGCTGCTCCAATGGCTCTGCTGCGGGTAACAGTAATGGCCAAGCCTGCAATGGGGCGTGCTGTGCATCTGGCTCCATATCCGGTTCAGTGGCCTCCAGATCTCGTCGAGGTCGACGACAGCTACAGCAGCAGGAGCAGAATTGCCTGCTGACGCCCGAGATGATGAGCAACAAGACATCCAAGGAGATATACAAGGATCTGGCCAAGCAGTGGGGCATCACTTGCAAAATGTCGGAAAGCTGCCGCTGCATGGATTGCCAGAGTCATTATTTCGATTGCGATTTCGATGATGTAAGTAGATACTTAACGGAAAGAAAACATGATTTGAAATTCCGAAATATATTATTTATTTTAAAGTTAAAACCTTGTATTACAAAAGATAGATAATTTACAGGGTAAGTTGAGATTATTATTTTTTTTTGTTTTAAATTTTAATTATACAGCTGTTTTCTTTAGGCAAAAGTTTGGAGGGGTTTGAAATTTAAATTTATTTATAAGTATAACAAGAATAAAAATTTTAAACATTTTTAAAGAAATGAACAACACGTTTGAATGAATAGAATGGCTCAAGTCTAAAGCCATAATTATTTTTTACTCTGATACCGATAGTACGTCGACTGTGGTCTTAGAATAATATTCATAAAGATTGGAGCTTACCATGAAAAATTATTCTGTCGACGCGAAAGATAACAATTCGACTTCTGGTATTTTCTCTCTCTATACAACTATAAGAATCTAAGGTAATTTTAAAGACATAAACAATATAAATTTTATTAGTCGGTGATGATACATCTGTCATTTTTCGTGCTAACAATTAGTTCTTATCATATAATCACCTTCTTTGACAACACGAATTTTTATAGCTTAAACGGTTCCTCGTCGAAGTCAATACCACTTAAGACAGGCGGCAACATAACCTTAAATATTTCAGTAGACTCCTCCACAGATTCGCTTAGATTATGTTCCAAGGACTTAAATGCCAATTCATCCTGGTCCATTTCGGGATAAGCAGGCATATCGGACACCTTAAGATCATTCTCAGCGAGTGTATTGTTCAGCAGCTTATCGATAAGTTGGTCACTTAGAATGGATTCCATGGATTTTTTTGATATCGGTTTTTGGCAATTCCTCAAACATTTCTTTGTTGGAAATTGCATATAGTCAATAAGATCGAGGCTGTCGTTGGGATCAGCCGATTTCATATATAGATCATTAGATGCACTCAATTCCGCTGCCTTCCACTTCCTCCCCTCAATTAACAGACCCGCATCCCTCTTCTTGCAGAGCGACAATTTTGGCGCACAGCTCAAAGGCCATTTTGTGTTGGGGCCTTTGAATGGCTTCTGGTGCGATTTGTGACTGTTGATTACGTTGTCCAGTCTTCCTAAAACGCTCTTCCCAACGCTTTCGCCAATCGCTTTGCGTGCGGATCTTGGCAGCAGATTGGTGCCAGCATTTTCATCGTCCATCCATATTTTTGGCATAGTTATCTTCAGTTATAAATTCACTGTTTTAAGAAATTATAGCTAAATTTTCAATTTTTTAATTGAATATCGTTAGAAATTCTAAGCGGCTTGGATTTGCTCAATATGACTGGATAGAAATTCGATAGAGTCGAATTTAAAATACTACTACTTACACCAGCCCACTATATCATAATTTTGGTAAACCTACCCTTACAAGAATGTACCTTTTGTGTAATTTACAATCCGTTCGGCAAGGTTCAGTTGATATTTTTATAAAATTTAATTCAATTTCTTTTGGTGGAGCTTTCGAATCAAAAATGAAACCAATCTCGAGAGAAATATGCTATAAATGTAATATTTTATTAACAAATATTATGTTAATTTTACAGAACGAACATCAGAAAACGGATGGAGGTTTGGGAGCCGGCACGCCCATGTTTATCAGCGAGGTTATGCATGGATCTGGCTGTCAGATATTGTAAAGGAATTTAAAGCTGTTGTTTTTTTTTGCATACGAAATGATTGCTGAAAAATTGTTATTATATAAATGCAAAATGTTTTTCTAGACAAGCCAAATGAAAAAGCTAATCTAGTCTGTAAGCAAAGATATGTACTTCGAGTATATTTGGCGTTAAGCCCAACGCAATTTGACGTTATTTGCACAAAACTGTTTTGCACAAAATGAAGTAGAAAATTAATATAGTGTTGCACTGCGAATTAGGTGGAAATATTCAATTATTCGAGAAAACAGCCTTAGCGGCTTTAAAAATTATGAAACACAAAAAAAAAATTAAACAAAATTGGTAAATTTTCGAAACGTTTAATTAGTTGGATCTCTTATTTTGTGCATTTTGTGTTGCGAAATGAAAAACTAAAAAAACCCACCTTGCAATTTTGAATATCCTAGAATGTGTTCCTTTTTCAGAGCTGAAATATATTCAATACGCAAATATTATTTTGAATTCTGAACTTTATATTACTATATAACTAGAACTGCATTAGTGGTAAACCCTAAAGAAATCCACTTCCAAATCCGAGCTTTTCAAAATTTTCAACAACAAGAGTTGTCAAATTAATAAAATAGCGGTCTTTTTTTAGAACCGCTTGAATTGTATGGAAAATGAGAAAAGAGAAGAGAAGAGAATTGTTTGTATGTATTTTTCTAAATTTATGGAGAATTATGGTGTAGATGGCAAATCGAAATAGATATGCAAAATAGGCAACTGCAAGAGGCATTCCTGTGCCCTAGGAATACGTACTACGAATCTTACGCATATTACGTACCCCAAAAACATTTAATATTACCACAACAAAAAAGATCATTTAACCATACCTTAAGCAATCAGACAATGAGTACAGCTGGCATTTTTGAGCTGCAAAACTAAGAAATTGTAAAAAACGAATTAAATGAAAAGAGAAATGAGATTAGAAAAGAAAATGGAATTCTAGACCGATCAAGGGCAGAAAACAAAGTTAACTTTAAATAGACATATGCTGACAATTTAAAAACGAAGCGTAAATATTTAGTCTGATATTTTATACGGTCTCGGTATTTTTCAATGGATTTTTTTATATTACGCTATATACACGCATACATACATATATCTATATGATTTTGTTAAAATCAGCATTTAGAATCCTAATCCTAAGCACATAATTCAAAACATCATTGTCACATTAACTTTTTATGTTCAAATACTGTATAAGCATGCGGGTTTCATTCGCAAACAAGGCAAATAAAAACTCAGAATTCAACTCAGAAAAATTGTACTTGCATTACTCGCGCAATCTTATATATTAATATATATATATATATATATATATATATATATATATATATATATATATATATATATGATTGGAATCCAAAATAACTAAAAAGTATTTGTTTACACTCGTAAATGTAAAAACCGACTAAGTCTGTTAGCCGTTAGTTGATATTAATTAAAAATATTTTGCTTATGTATCAATCGAACTAGATGAAATTAATTATTCAAAAATATATTATAAAAAATTATACATGAATTAATTTTCGGAAAATAATCATAATTGCAGTGTTTTGAAAGACAACATCGATGAGCATTCAAGGTGACTCGATAAACCAAAGTTATTAATCAACGAGGAAATTTGGATGTATTACAGGGCAAACGAAGTTTAAAAATACTTATTCTTTTAGTTGTTTAAAGTGCCTTCGCTCTATTCTAATAAGTATGCTGACGCACAAGGAAACCTATTTTGAATGGAATATAGTATATATAACGAAAAGAAAAGCAAAAATTATCCAATTATAATTACAATTAATCATAATACAATTCAAAATTTTAGGCACATTTTCGTAAATCTAAATTGCTGTGATTTTTGTCCAATTCGCCATGCTCCTGGTAACAAGACGAAATAATTTAAAATGTAAAAGAGATAATAATACGCTTACCATGGGAAATATGGCTCCCGAGTTGCCACAGAGATGTGTAAACTTTTCGTTTTTGGATGGGGCTCTCCAAGTGCAGCACTGACTTACCGGATTACCCGTCTTATATACGTATGATTTGTCCATATTCATAAAGTCGTAGTGGCAGGTCAAAAAGAAGCAATATCTTCGCGAAATAAAAAAATTTGGTTAATAGTTCTTACAACATTTAAAATACACGCAGAGGATATGGAGTTTATTGATTTTGCACTCATTAATATAACTACAATACATTTTTTTAGAAGCTTACATTATTATTAATCATTGGTCCGTTATTTTTTACATATACTTTTTGTATTGTTTATAGATTCTAACAATTTAATTTTAATTTCAATACTAATTAATTTCAGAAATGAATTTTGTTCTAATAGAAAGAGCTTGAGGACTTACTTTTTAGAAACATTTTCTATTTAATATGATATTTAATTAATATTTATATCTAATTAAAAACCATTTTTTAATATGTGGGAAAAAAGGAAGAGGTTTTTGACAAAATGTAATAAAGTATAAAAACTAAAACAAAATATTCTTTAAGATGAGGCAGACGGACATATTTAAAAAAAAAAACCCATTAATGGACATAGTGTATAGAAATAATTGCGATTTTAGTTGTATAAATTTGAAACTTACCCTTCGCGGTCTTCTTGCTCGCATCCAGTAGCTACTACAAAGGCGCATCCCACCCGTGAGACTCGATCGCTGACAAGGAGCGTAAAATGAGCAACCGAATGGTGACTGAAAAAAACTACAGTCAATAAGTATTTGAATTTGGTAACTTGTTAGGTTTTCAGTTTATAACAGTACATTTAAACTGACAGGATTTGGTAAGATAGTAAACAGCTTCATAAAAACATACTTGGAGGAGTCAAACTCGTTAACCAGCTTTTCGGGGTCCTCAGCGACCTGATATTCCTCGAACATCGGCACCAGCGTCAATTCCAGCAGCTCAGTAATGGTACGTCTTGTTGAACTTGCAAGGACCAGACCCAAAGCCTCACCAGCATTAGGAAAGCGTAGGACGGAGCGGCACATTGTATGCTTAAAGGATACTGTTGAGGCGTGTATGCGCGCCATGTATGCCAGTTCCACATCCCAGATGAGTTCACGCATCCGACAGGCGGTCGGAAATGTCTCGTTGCTATTGGTGGTCAAACCACCGCCAGCCAGCTTATTCCGAAAATCATTATGATAGTCTAGGATGACTTTACGCAATTTCAACGTATCTGGAATGGTGGCCACATATCTGGCCTTGTTATGCAATGGACGCTGAAGAAACTGGCATTGTGGGTTTCATGGAATATGTTGCAGTTGAAGGAACTCACCAGTTCGGTATCCAAGTGGCATATAAAGTGCTTCATTTTTCTCGTATCACATATATGGGTTGCATTGTGGCAATAGTTGTAGGCGCTGGTAAGCAGCAATTGCAGCAGTTGTAGCAACTGCAACATCAACAAGCTTGTCACCTTCATTAAAACATTAAATAATATGTTTTAACTTTAGAAACAAAACTCACAGACATGTTTTTGTATATTTTTCTCAATTTTATTTTTCAAAAATTCAAATTGGTTTTTTTTGTTTTTTTTTTTTTGTATTTATTGCTGGGATTTTTAGGAAGAGATTTTGCCTATAAATTCATTTATATTTGTTTTGTTTAGTTTTTGTTAGTATGTAATATAATTTGTATGTAATTGGTTTTTAACATTTTAGTTAGTATTTTAGCAAAGTTGAAAATCGAATTTTTAACTGTTGATTGTTTTCGTTTTTTTGTTTTGTTTTTAATTTTAATTTTTTACTTGCATGGTTTTTTAAAATTTGCTAATTTTAACTGATCCAATTTGAACTACATAAGGTTTATAATTAAGAGGAGCAATAAATGAACAACAATTTAAATAAATCGCTGACTTTAGCTACTTAGGACACCGACTAAACAAAAGGTACATTTTTTCTTTTCAAGTTTTGTGTTGTTTGCTTTTCTTTATGCGTAAGTGTTTATATAAAAAAATATGTTTTATTCATTTTACTTAGGGCTTTATTCAACTTTTTTATTCTTAGCAACAATTAACAAACAAATTAAGTGTTCTGCTTTTTTATATTATTTTATAGCGTTGGGTGTGGTGGTGTTGTGGCATGGTGGGCATTAAAATAAAAGATTGTGTGGCAAAAGCTATGTACACATATATATATATATATATATATATATATATATGTACGCTTGATTAGTTGCTGTCTCTCACTCTTATTGCATAACATTAATATTGTATTCGGGAGCTAACATATAAGTGAAAAGTGTTTCAGTTCTACTTTTGTATTTCGTCCTTTACCTTTTTGTTGTTTTTCTTGTATGGTATCCATTGGTTTAGCTCGATCTTTGCGTTCAAGTTGAAATGAATATATAAATATTCATATATTGTATGTAGTAAAGGTATTTATGAAAAGTTACGCCTAGTATACAATAAATATATATATATATATACGCATAATAAATATACTTTGCTTTTCCAATATATATGTATGTCTGTATATTATAAATGTAACTTGGCATATAACCACAAAATGTACAAAGTTATCTAAAGTATTCACATTCACTCAATTCACACACACTCAAATATACAGTTACTACTTAGTATTTATACACACACACACATACGGCTTAAACCGAGTTGTAGGCACATCATTTGCAACAAAACACGACGCCCACAACAAATGGAAACAAATCTACAATCTAATTAAAGCATGTGTACACAAGTCTAATCGAAACTTAAAACATAATTTATAATAATTTAAATATATATATGATGTATGTGTATTGTGTGAAACTATGTACAAATTTCATTATAAATTTCTGTTTTTGTTTTGCTTTTAGGGAACGGAGGCAGGGGGTTGGATTGAAATCGTAGATGCTATAAGACTAGAGACTTTCTATTAACATGCACACAGTTCTAATGACAATTGTTTGTATAAAAAATATATATTTTGTATATATATATATATATAGACTGATGTATAAATCCAAACCCTATACTGTGTTTATATCACTTGCGTGGTGTAGAGAACAGTTATATATATTCATACAGTAATCGCTCGAGCATGTTTTAAATTTACAATTTTATGAATTATACATTTTTAACTTATATTGCTTTTAAACATGATTCCAAAATCAAAATTGTAAACTCAAAATTTATATTTGTGTTTTGAATGTTAGCGAGTCTTAACTTGCGAGCGACTACTGTACTTGTTTATATGGGGTATGCGTGCACATTTTGGTGTTGATAGTGTCTAGACACAGGTGGAGGATGCATGCGTTACATTCGCAGCCGCCTCCAGATTAAAGTCCTTGCTGCGACAGCACATTTCGCAGATGCGCTTCGTATCCGGATTAAGGAAAGTGCAGAAGCGGCAGCTCCACTCATTCGGACTGGTCACAATTAGCTGCGTTGACACTGGCGGCGGCTGTTTGGCCACAGCGCCCGTAGCGCTGCTCCGACTGTTCCGAACACCGCTGCCCGGTGCCCTGTTGTCTATGGTGGCCGTTTTTAGTGCGGACTTCACCTTTCGCACACTCGGACTGCTGTTGCTGTTTGGCGCTGGCGTCGACACCACCGCGGGCAATAGACGCGGCTCTCGTTTCTTCTCCAGCGTGCGCGACTTTTCCACAATAGCTGGCTGTGTCTCGGTCCGTCGCTTATCAGCTGGAGCGCTAGCGCCGCCGCCATTGCCAAGCGTCAGTGAATCCAGATCCAAGCTCTGCACTAGCAAGTCCTCACGATCACCCAGATCCTTGGAGTAGCCCGAGCGTTCCAGATTCTTGAACACATAGTTCCAGGACTCGAAACTGCCAACGCCTTCCTGCACCTTGGGCATCAGCGGCGGCGATGCACTGCTTAAGGCAACAAAATCATCCAGACTTGCCGATTCATAACTAGTGCCATCGGAGATGTTCATATCACTAGTCCCCCGCAAATGCTGCTGGCGAACATCGGCAGCGCCTGCCGTAAGACTTATGCGGTCTCTCAATTCCTTGTGCATCGACTTGCGATTATTGTCCAGGGGTTCCTGCTAAGCAACAAAATACAGTTAGTAACTAAATGTAGATGACCAATACACACACTCACTATTAGGGGATCTCGTGGATTGTCGCCTGCCTCGAGCTGGGCTCGTATGCGACTACTTTTGGGCACTGGACGCGCATAGACATACAAATCCTGTTGTTGCGGCTGCGGTTGCGGCAGTGTTGCTGGCAAATTGGCCATGGCCAGATCGTAGCTGGCACCAGGATAGTGCATGCCCATGCCCCCCATTGCATCACGTGGCTGTGCGTACAAATTGCCATGCTTGGCTGTCTGACTGCGCATTCCCTGCTGCAGCGGCTGTCGGCCACGTTGCTCGTAAAGACGCGGATCGTTGTAGTCATGCTGCATGAGCTGGGCACGCTCATCGAAGTCAATTAGATGATGATCCGCTGGCGCATAAGTGGTCTGCCTATGCTGTATGCTTGCTTGGTGACGAGCAACTGCACTTAACTGGCCGCCATGATAGCCACAGCTATGTGGCACCGCTGCAGATGACTGCTGCTGCTGCTGTTTGCCAATGCTTGCATAAACATTCATATTGTTGGTAAGGTCGAGAGGTGTAGCGTAGGGAGTAGCATTCAGCTGACTGGAGATGTTGTAGGGCAGTGGGTATCGATTCCCGGGCGCATTATAGGCGCCAGCAACTGCCGCATACGACGCACTGCTGCCCATGCTCAGGCCGTCTAAGCAATCGTAGGGCGTCTCATACAAATGGCCATGCTGATGCAGTGCCGCGCAATCTTTGGGGTGCTGATCAAACGAATGCCGTTGCGGCAGAGTCGCATGCACCGGCTCCTGATAATGCTCCAGGCTGCGCGAGTGCGTCATCAGTGCCGATTGATGTTGCTGCTGCTGTTGATACATGAGATTCGTGGGCGGGGCGTGGTGATTAACGGCGGCGGGATGCATTGCACAGCTAATCGTATTGCCATTTCCATGTCCATGCAAAGCACAGGCAGCGGACAACGGCGGCTGAGTAGGCTTTTCCACAGTGCAACCATCGCAGCGAGTGGATGCTACATTACTGTAGGTGTTCTCAGTGTTGGGTTGCTGCTGCTGTTGATGTAGTTGCTGTTGTTGCTCCTTGCGCAGGCGCTTCTCATGCAATCGACAAGCAATCTCCTTGATGGACTGCGTTGTGCCGCCCACGTGTCTTTCTCGAAAATGGAATATATCCTGCCAGCTGAAGCTAAAACCCGCCGCACTCAAGCCCGCATAGATGTGCTTCATTATTTGGCATTCCACATAGGCGGCCATTGCATCACGGGACACATTCGTCACCTGATCGGGACAGATGGGTCCCTCCAGCACAAACGTGTCCTCGGCAATGCGTCGATAGCCCATGGCCAGGAACAGTCGATCGGCATCAATCAAATTCGATTCAACATCATGCTGATATGAGCCGGAGTAGGTCTAAAAAGGCAAAGAGTGAGAACATTAGATAAAACCAAAGATAACAGTTGACATCCTAAGAGCAGTGTTTTTTTATAGTAAAACCGGAATCTTTCTAACCTTCCAAAGTTGATAAGTTTAACGAGTGTAATTCAGCTCATAATTTCGAATTTAATCAACGTTATCTTTAAGGGCTATAAAGTAATTCGTATAAAATTATAATTTCAACATTTTTCTATGGCAAATATTTAATAAAGTAAACTGAAAGAGATTAACTGGATTAGCTTTGGATAAGACAGAAATTAAGAGAAAACAGAGTCAGACAAACGAGTATGTATATATAGCTATATCATCTTGATTGTATATATATGGAATATATCTACCTAAAGCATTTGAAATTACGTTACACATCTCTGGACAGAAGTATATACCAATTTCTAATAGGCCTATCCCTTATGGTTTTTTTTCTATTCCTTATATCGAAGACATTTACTTTGAGCACACGGAATTCCTTGCGCCAGGGCTTGGTGAACAGATTGTTGGCATACTGGCTGATGGCCTCGAAGCCAATGATTGCATTCTGTGCCGTAAACTCGTTTAGCTCGCAGACGGTCCTGCGCAGCACATGCCCCGTTTCCGGCAGAAAGAACTTGCGATCATGCGGCACAACGCACAGGAACTCCTTTAAGCAGCCTGGTCGAAAGAAAAAAAAAACAGTTTTAGCTTGGTTTGTTCAAATGTCATCAACGTTGAATGGATTTACCCTCAAGTTTTTTTCGCTCCTCGATCTTTTCGATGCTCTCCTCGGTTTCAAGAAACGTCCAGTGGCGTCGCAGAATCTCCTCCCAGAGATCTGGTAGTATATCGCAGGGTACAAAATCGGACATGGTGGCGTGGCGTGACATGCAGCAACGCCAAGGACACTCATTCAATGCAACGGCCGCTCCTGCAAGGCAAACACAACGATAGACAAATGAGTACACCAACAAAAATTAAAAAAAAAAAAAAAACAAGAACAACAATCAAATATTCAAGTATTCAAGGCTGTGTGCATCTTTGAAAAACAGACTATTATTGATTTTTAAGCGCAATGCTCTTAACGATTACATACATAGATGCATGCATGCAGCATACGTACAACTTTTGAAGGCAAAGCAATTCAGGCACCGCATTCAAGTGGGCCAGTTCTAAATGCAGAGTCTACCCAAATGGCAGTCTTCGCCGACTTTGGCATATGAATCACACTAAAACGCAGAGCTAACGCCATCCGGAATGACGCACGCTCCAGATATCGGGCCTCAATACACAAACAATGAATGAGTACAATGCTTACAGTAGTCGCTCGATAATTACAATTCCATGGAATATCTAACTTAAAGAAAAAACAAAAACTTTTCAATATAAATTTACGCTGTTATTTGGAATACTTAATTTACATATAAATTTGTGCGCCGTACATATTATTGAGTACCTACTGTATATATTTAAATGTACGGATGTAGAACTGTTTCTACGTTGCTGATAAAGTAAACAATGGCAACATGTTTGCTAGTTGTTGCCTTTGCCATTGCCTTAAGCAATGGCAGCCACATCGATAATGACTGTTAGTTAATACTTATCAGAGCAGACCCCTCCAACACAGCAAAACAAAAACACCAACCCACCCGCACATGCATGGACATCAGCTGAGGACCGGCATGTGCAATCTACGATTAGATTCGCTTTCCAACAACACCAACCAAAACAACAGCAAAAACAGCTCGGTAAATCAATAAAGCTTGTTTAATTGTTACTCATATATACTTAATTTTCATATGAATCTGTATTGCGAAATGGGGTAAGATGAGTGTATCAATAAATAATTGATTGTGTGCCAAGAGAAAACAAGTAAAACAGCTTAGCAAAGTCTAAAATATTTACACATATTATTAAATATAAATGTTGCGTAGGCGGGGGCAACTTAAAAGCAAACAATAAAATTTCTTTAATTTTTTTTGTAATTCCCCTATAATTGTGCGCTTTATAACACTACAAATGTGTAACTGGAATTTCCTATCGGCTTGTCGATTTAAGTCGAAATTCACCTATCTATTTTTGCCAGTGTATTTTATATACGCATTTTAAAAGCTGACAGCTTTGCACAGCTGCTCGAAAGGTTGTTAACTGTTTTTAAAACTTTATTAGTCACTCGATGAAACATTTTTTGCACCAGCGATCTGAGAATATTTTACTTGCAAATCGTCTTCGCCATTTGTCTGTCTGGTTGGCTCATAAAACTGGAAGCAAACGGTGACAAATTCAATTTTGAAGCAAATGCAACGCAGAAGGTGGGAAGATGAGCGAGTAGTGGGTGGTGAGTTGGGTAGAGTGCGATAAGTTTATAAACCTGGCGGAAATCATATTAGCCTTGGCAACCCGCATTGCTGCAAGAGGTTTTTGTGATTTTCCATGACAAAAGGCAACGACAGCGAACAAAATGTGCTCTAATGAAGTAAAACCACAAAGTTGAACAAAATGTGATTGACAGCTTAAATACATTTCTCAAAGTTGGCTCTAATAAGTAGTTGCAAAAACAATTGCAATTTTTAATTTGCATTTTTTATGAGGCCAGGCAGACAAAGTTCATTCAAAACGAAAGTGCAGGGGGGAGGGATGCGACGCTTGCAACATGAAACGTGAGCTGGGTTACAAAAAGAAGAAGCAAAATCAACAAACAACACTAAAAGCTGTAGAAAGTGACCGGTTTAAAAGCAGCCCAAGCAGCAGCGAGTGGGACAAGGAGAGAGAAAACAGAGGTGTAAAAAGAGCAAAACACAAAAAAAAAAACAACAAAGAAAGCTGAGGTAAAGAAGAAAACAAAAGTCTTGAAGGTTTACAGTGCACAAGACCCAAGTAAATGCCGCTCAGAACAACAATAACAAAGGGAGGAAGTCTAACGATTACACCAGTGCTGAACAGCAGAGAAAATAAAAATCAATAACAACTAAATCAAGTGCAAGACGAGCATAATTAAGAAAAAAAAATCAATCAAATACAAAACATAACGGGCTTGATCAGTATCACTGCCATAAAGTCACAAGCTGCATTCTCTCTGATTCTGTCTCTCTTTCTGAAGCCATAAGTCGAGCTTTTATATGTGCGTAAATAAAGAATCTACATGTCGTATACTTATTAGCGTGGGAGTGAGAGTGAGAAAGCTACACAAGCTTTAGTTGTGCCGTTAACTGCTGCTGCTGATGCTGATGTTATTGTTTTAAGCGTTTCACATGATTACCCAAATAAATGTTAATTAACAGCTCTCATTGACATTGACGACATTGAGAACGCAACATCAAATTTTACAGAATTTAGATTATATTGGGCCTTTATTGATTTAGACAATATGAATAGTGTGTGTCAATGGGAGTGTTTTGTCTTTTTTTTGTTATATATTTAACGTTTCAATCGTGCAGGGAGAACTTGACGCAACAGTTTAAAGCACATTTCTTGGCAAGGTGACAAAAGTATGTGTGTGTGCCTATGAGTGTTCAGTTAGTTTTGCAGCCGGCAAAGTTTACGGCAGGGTGTTCCAATTCTTATTTTCAGCCTATTATATGCAATACTAAATTTAGCAAGGAAACCACACACACAAAGATATATACAAAGCACGCAGCATCACTAAAAAGCTTTTCCACAAAAACGGAAAAAAAAATCAAAACCGGAAATAAACTTACAGAAATTCCTCATTGCCGTTGCTTTTGCTGTTGTTGTTGACTTGATTATGAATTCTGTGCATCTGCATCGCTGTCAAAGTCAACACACTGCCTCAAGTTTGCTTGCCGAATTTAATGAGCTTATTTTTTTTGGCGTGGGTGGTTCAATGGCTATTTTTAGCACACGGAGAACGCACCAACAAACAACAACCCAATCGACGTGCGAATCGAGCTAGCTGAAATGCTTCCGCTTCTTGTTATTGTTTTAAAGAGCGAGCAGCTGCACACTAATCGACAGCGATCGGATTCCAACAGCTACAAGCAGCAGCAGGGTTTTAGCTGGCTACCACAACAAATGCGAATACGTTCAGCTACGTGTTTTGTAATTATTTCACTTTGAACTGTATCACATACAACTAAATATTTGTTATTATTATTATGCGCTGCGTTGTGGTCGTGTCATTTTCACAGCAAACTAAACTTTGTCGTTTAACAGCACTGTTTGCGTGTACACTCACAGCACTGCCACTACCGATAGGCCCCATTAGCGATATCCTATCGATATTTTCCAGGGCTGCGTTCACAACACGCGCTAAGACAACACAATAAGGTAAACACGAGATGGCTGCCGATTTGGGTTTTGCTGAACAAGTTGAAAATACGGCCTGGCTAAGCAATCGCTACTTTCCCAGCAAACTGGGTGGCAGGCCCGCATGGCTCGAATTAGATGCTCTGCCATCGACAGTTCAGCTGCAGTGCCAACAATGCCAAGCGCCACAGGCATTCCTCTGCCAACTGTATGCGCCAAAGGAGGACGAATTCAATTTCCATCGCAGCATTTATGTGTTTCTGTGCCGCAATCCTGACTGCCAGCAGCCCAACAAAGCGCAGTAAGTGACTTAAATGGGCCATAGCTTATTAACTTTAGATAATTCACTAATACTCATTAGTTTCTTTATAGAGTTTTAATAGATATTTGACAATTACTTTATCCTAACAGCAACTTTAAAGTGCTTCGTTCACAGCTGCCACTTAAGAACAGATTCTACTCGGATCAGAGCCCATCGGAGGAAGGCGAACCCTTGGTATCAAGAAATTACATTGGTAGCCCTTATTTCAAGCAAATTTTAACTCATTTTTCTTGCAGCCCGCCATTGAAAGCTTGAAAAAATTGTGTGCCGCCTGTGGTTGTTTGGGGCCGCACATCTGCAGTCGCTGCAAGACCATAAGCTACTGCTCCTCCGCGCACCAGCGAGCCCATTGGAGCCAGCATAAACCCAATTGTGGCGTTGACAAGGCTCGCGCTGCTAATAAAGCGCTGCCGGAGCTGCAATTTCCCGAATATGAAATCGTGGAGAGTGACCCGACAAGTGATCCAAGTGCTATAGATGATAAAGATGAAGCGACATGTTTGGCAGAATTCAAGCAATTATCGGCCAGCGGCAAAACAGGCGAACTGAGCAATGTTTCCGAGAGGGAACTGGACAAATACTTTGGCAGCTCGGCTGCCGTGGAGGATAAATACTTTGAGCGCTTCAAACAGATAACAGCCGCTCATCCGGAACAAGTTGTACGCTACAAGAGCGAAGCAGGAGAACCGCTGTGGATAGCTAATGTGGAGAACACGGTTGCCAGCCATCTGGATGCAGTGCCCAGATGCAGTCATTGTGGCGGCGTGCGTCAATTTGAGTTCCAAATAATGCCACAAATGTTGACGCTGCTTAACGACGAGCGCTTGGATTGGGGAATTCTGGCGGTGTACACATGTGAGAGTAGTTGTCCTATCAATGGTTATGTGGAGGAGCATATCATCAAACAGGACATTGTTGCGTGACCACTTCACATAAAACATATTATTATAAATAGTACATCACCTTATGAAGTGTGTAACTCTTTAACCAAAAATTTTTTACTCTAAACTCATCATTGATTTTTTTATACGTTTTATGAAAATTAATTATTTTATAATTTAAACTGAGTATCAATTTTGGTTGTAAATATTGAACAAAATAGTATTCCACATAAAAGTCGTATAAATGTATAACATTTTTGGTTATATTTTTAGTTAATTACAAAGTCTGCACAAGATTATTTTGGGAACTACAAATATGCACACACAATAAATTAACCAATTTTATTTGCAATTGCCTTGACAAATTAGGTGGAGAATATACATCAGATTTTGAACGACAAGCTAAGACAAGGATTGGGGTCGTTCTGAGGCCGAAGGGGGTCATTTAATTTTGATAATGGGAAAATAGCTGTGCTTGGAGAAATCAAATTCTGGCTGACGTTTCACCTCCTTCTGATGGCCACGTCCAAGCACATTCATCACCACGAAATTGGTGCGCGCAATCTGCAACAGATCAAGTATCTAAAAGAGAAAACAAGTAAACTAATATGATTAGCCACAGAGTGAAAACATGGAACAATGCTTGACCGACTGACCTCTTGTTCGGGATTCTGTATGCTCTCGAGGACATTGCGTGCCTGATCAAAATACTTGGCCGCATAACTGTACAGATCCTCGGCGCTGTTTTGCATCATGTGATCCCGTATATTCCGGAACGCCACATAGGACACCGGCGGTGGGCTGGTCAGCGGCACAAATGGTGAGAAGCGTCGATTATAGCGAATTTCCTCATTATCAAACTGGGACATGGGCAGACGCACGCGTCCATCTTTGGTTAAAGCGCCCATCGCCTTGTACATGCCACCACACAGGCTGAGCAGGGCGCGATAATAGACGATCTCATGGCGATACGGACGTTGCTGTTTCTTGTTCTTCTTTGGCTTGGCGGCCTTGCGATTCTTGCTGCCAGAACCGCTGCCGCCACTATTCGACTGAATCTTGCTCTGATGCTCGGCATACTCATCTTGGGCCAACAATAGATTCTCTGTGCGGGTTAGTGCCGACACCAGAAATCCGACTAGGAACTCATATGGATACCAATAGATGTAGAGGAACTCGTGAACAGCATACAGCTCCAGCTCGAATCCGGACATCAGATAGATGAGCATGGCCCGGAAGCAATTGTAGAGCACCCAGGTGGAGAAGTAGGTGCTGTGCTTCAGTGCGGTCGCATGCGCCTCATTACCCTCCATTGCACGCTCATTGGCCAGCTGATTCATTAGCGAATCGAGACGGGCCGCATCCACCTGTAGCGGATCAAAGTTTTCAATAAGATGTGCCAGCTTATCGCGCTGCCGGGCACGATTGAATCCGCACAAGCGTATAAACTGATTGAACGTATTCATGTTGATGCAATAGCGAAAGAACGTCTCCAGATGCTGCACCACCTTCGGATCGCTGGACACCGGATGTTTGGCATTCAGCACCGGTGGTGAATTGAAAACCGTCACCGAATGACGCAAAAACTGTTTCATCGATTGCTTGCCATGCGCGAGGCGAATGCTCGAGCTGAAGAGACTTTGCAGCACGCTGCGGGAGAGGATACATTGTCCCGACTTGCGACTATACTCGATGAAGAAGTTCTGCAATAGAAAATACAATAAATAACGCTGGCTTCTCCGTCCTCCTCCTTCTCGTCGTGTTACTCACCAGCGCCGAGTAGTAGTCCTTGTAGCGTATCACCTTGCAAGCGTACTTGAAACGCCCTACCATCTCCTCCAGAAATTGATAGCTGGCGGGTCGCTCGCGTATCTTAATGCTGCGTGGAAATGTAGGTGGCTGACTGCGGTCATGAATGCGCGGCGAGAAGCCCATAGGATTGGGTGCTTCAGCTGCAATAAATTTAACACAAAAATTGGGCATCTAATTCTTTGATATCAAAATCAAGGTGAACTGGTTACTTACATCCCTCGACAGGCTGTGTACCTCGATCAATGGTACGTTTGATTAGCGGTAACAGCTCGGAGGCCACATTGAGATTCTTGTATATCTCATTGACCGCCTCCTCAGCGCTCGAGGCGCCCGCCATGAGCTCCACTTGGTAAATGGCTTGAAAGAGGTGGCGCATGAACCGCAATCTGTGGACCACAGCCATCAGACATTGATTCTCCGTTGCTGCTGGCAGCTGCTTGCACTTGCGCACCAGCTCATCCTCCACATCTTTCAAGAGACCAGCGATGCTTGAGGGCTGTGCCTTTTCCGCACCTAATAACGCCGAATTGCCATACAATTGAAAATCCTCCTCTTCGTTAACTGCTGCCAAAATTATGATGTTCTTGATGACCACAATGAGATTGCGCACAGCGATGCAAAAGCAGCGCAACGGCTTGTCTTGTATCTGGGATGGTGCATGCAAATAGAGGCAGGTAAATAGCACTTGATCCATTGAGTTGCCCTCCAGCCACGACACCAGGCAAGCAAACAGCGCATCAAAGATACCAATCAGTTCCGCCGGCTCCAGTCCGTCCAGCTTAATGGCGCCCATCTGCAAAGCAAGCACAGATCATGCAGTTTAGGTTTCTCTCTCAAAAAGTTGATAACTTACCGCAACGGCCGCCTCGAAGGAGGGCGGCGGCAAATCAAATTTATCAAAGCCCATGCCCACATCCATTTTGGGATCCATTATCTCAATCGCTGACATGGCCTCAAACAGGCCAAAGAGCATATCCTGGGCAAGTTCGCCTGGTAGCAGCTCAGCGCAGGCCTCGTAAAACTCCTCTGTGACATCCACCCATCCATATATTGGATATTGTGTAATATCCTCGGCAGCGCTGCCTCCGCGTATCGCCCGCTGCACATCATTATCAGCAAATCCACATTCGCTCAAACTCCACTCATCCTGTTCAATGCTATTCGACTCCATATCCCTCTCTATTTCCCTCTGCTCAGCTGTTGTTCGCATCGCTGAGGCTGAAGCGGCCGCTGCCGCTGCGACTGCTGCTGCCGCTGCTGCAGCGGTGGCTGCTTGAAAATCTGTTGGCTGTTCGCTTGCGTATGTTCCGTGCATAGTGCCTTACTCCACAGCTACTTTTCAATTATTATTTTCATTCAGTTAAACGAAAATGTATTTTTAACGTTTTGACGTTTGCGTACATCTAAAATTCTAACCAGTGATAATCAATAATGCAAAGTATGCACGGCACTTTCAAAGCGCACTTGCCAACACTGTGATTCAGTGGCGCCAAAAAGGGTATAAATTCAATTTATATTCGACGACTAAAAAAAAACAATTATAAAATCTGTTTAAAAGCATGCTACACAAAAATTATTTACTTAAAGTATGTTGTTATTTGTGATATCTATTTCTGTTTTGATTAACAGTAAAGTTAAGCCTGACATTAAAACGTTGCTTCAGATTTTTTGCAAACATACATTGCTAAGCACATTTGTCATAAGTACTTTGAAACTTTACTGCGTATTCATTAAGTAAAGTAAGTGAATGATTTGTAATAATATAATTTTTACAACTGACGCAAGTGTTGCTTTTAAGATTATGCTGACTATATAAAATAAGTTGACATTTTTTTGTAGACTGATAAGAATTAAGCAATAACTCACTGGCAAGCCTACCAGTAACTTGATATTTTGCTCTTATCGGAGTTAAGTCTATATTTACCTACGTGATAGCAAACACATCTGGTTCTGTTTCTGTTGAAGTGCACTAAAAGTATTTCTTATCAACGGCCCTCAGCTATTATCAGTCGCGCTCCGCTTTCGAGTGAAAAGTTAAAAGCTCGCTCAGCTTTTAGCACTCTTTTGCTCTCCGCGTCGCATCGCTTTGCATCGCAACGCAACATTTCTGAGCTCGAGCGCCTTTCGATGTTTCCATCTCACATTTTGGGGTTGTCCGTGTCGCCAGTTTGAGTATGTTTCAAATGCCCAAATAACGGCAAATTGAGTGGGGCGCACAGCACTACACCAATGCGAGGGGTTGAATTAGTTTGTTTACAACAATTCGGTTTCAGTATCAAATGCGTTGCCCTCGTGGTTAATACGTGCCAACGGTCAACCGCTAAAATAAGCACTAATATAACACAAAAAAATAAAACAAAAACAGGGCGCACAAATTTAAACCAATTGCCAAAAACACGACACGAGTAAAAAAAAATAAAACAAAATACGAAAACTACAACAACTATAAATAAAAGGATTTTGTTACAGAAGGAGTCGACCATTAGCTAATTCAGTGCGTAAGTTTTTTTGCTCACCGCATTTAAGTTTATGTTTAATTTATGCATCTGGCCCATAAGGGAAATGCTCTGGTTTTTTTTTTTAATTTATTGGCATACATATGTACATGTGTTTTTAGCTTGTGGCGCCTTGACAATTTCTTAGATTTGCCGCCAAGTTTTGTTGAAAATAAATCATATATAAAAAGCAAAATACCCTGCTAAGTTACTATTAAATGGAGAACTTGATTAAATGCGGTAAAAATATAAACACAAAGACAATGGCCGCCCCCAAAAATTACGAGACTTTTTGGCAAGCGACCAAAAGAATAAAAATTGTCTGATCCGCCGGACGTCTGCACCAAAAGCAGAAAATCACTAATGAATTTTTTAAACATTCAATAAATGTGTTTTAAGTGTTTTAAATATTTTTATAGTTTTATAGTAAGATTAAAAAAAAAAACAGGAAAAAAAAACAATTTTTGAAGCAATAGGGTAAAGATTTATTTTTGTGGTAGAGATATATATTGGAAATATAAATATGCCTTGAAGCAGTTCAATCAATCGATAACTTGAAGTTTTTGAAACAGATAAGTTCTCTAAATTGAAAATCATTGTTGAACAAAGAACTAAACAAAAACTTACAAATTCTCTTATGAAGTGGAACACTTTTTGCTAATCATCCCGAAAAGAAAAACAATTTCATAATCTACAAATGAAATTGTGCAATTGTTTTTTTTAATTATAAAAATACTTTCAATTAATAATCTAAGGCTGCTTGTTATGGTTATCAGAACACTTCTTAAAATAGCAATCTATTAAATTTGTACGACTATTATCGTCTGCATATGATAATTGTAGGGATTCTTATCAGTATTACGCGCCGACAGTTTACAGTTTGCAATTGTCACAAGACATTTAGTTTTATATATTTAAATTATTAAATGAAATGGAAATTGAATAGCAAATAGCGCGTAACGAAACTTTGTGGAACCTGGGGTGAGCAGGTCATGACAATTGACCAAATTAAGCTAGTTCAGCACGCAAACATTCGATTAGAGTCCCAGGACTCAACACACATACACAAACACACACACACACACGCAGAATGTACAAATACAAAATGCGACAAATGTGCAAACCACGCAGATGTGGGAATTAAATCCGCACGTACGCTATAAAAGCCATGAAAATCAAAGTCTGACAGAACACAAAGGGCAACAAAAAAAATGTTGATATACGTTATATATGTATCTGGAAATCAGAGCAAACACACACAAGGCACGCACAAACGTTCGGAATTTATTTCAATTGATTTGAGCCAACAAAAAAAAGGGGCCAAAGCAGAAATGCCAGTTGCTCAAGAGCTATATTTAAGTCCAGGTCCGGTTGGCCAGCCTTAACATTGACTGGCATTCAAGTTGCGTATACGCCCCCAATTCCTACCAGTTCTTTGAGCTCTCCCACTTTCTTCCTTTTTTTTCCTTCCTTTCTTTTTTTGTATCGATTTGATTGGATTTCATGTAACGAGTTTGTTGTGTTTTACACGCTTCAATAAAGTTGGTCGGCACAAAAACAAAGTTGAAATGCTGGAGCTTAATCCGAATCCCAGTTGGCGTATTGCTTGTCTCCCTCTACGATTTTCCCACGTAATTTTATTCATATAAACGACAGATGAGGGGACAGTCTCTGTGTGTGTGCGTATGTGTGTTTGCAGGTTGCGTGTGTGTCAAAATAAAATAAAATGCAGTCATGACAATTTCAAACTGTAATTGGCTTCCGGGACCAAAGGACTGAGCTGTAATTTCTTAAACATTCTTACATTTTTTATAATAGCCACATTTGTTGGACATTTGTAAATATTTGTAAATCTTATTTTATAAAAAAACAGATAAATTAAAAAACTATATTTAAATATAAAAAAAAGAAAGACATTTTTGAATATCGTATTGTAAAAAATTAAAGAACAATGCATAAAAATCCGTGAGAATAGCTGAAGATTTTTAATTTTATAAAGTATAAGAACCATGAACATCCTTTAGAGCAACATACAAAATACTAAATATTTGCAAATTAAGAAAGTAAGGCTATTTAAAGCACATTTTCAGTTTCAATGTTCATTTCTACCGCCACAAATAAATGAAAATGAGGTTGCGCAACTTTGTTTGAAAACAACTGGAAAGCTTTCACGAATTAATGGCTGCTTCCTCTGCGGCCTGTGAAATATGCACACAGAGTCGGCAAAATGGCCGACGGATGCTGAAAATCATTTATCATGTAATTAAATAAATGACTGTGCATATTAGAGTCTGTATAAGTTTTGCAGGCGAAACAAATAGAAGTCCAATTTAATAATGCTATAATTCAATTGCTTAAGCGCCTTTTGGCACAAAAACCAATTAAGTTAAAATGTTTGCCAACTCAGTGGTACTTCAATGTGGCAACAATAAACAAAGGCAAAGCATCAGTATTCAGCAGGACCTGATGCTCCTTGCCTGGTGCCATCGAGATAGAAACATAACAATGACAATAAAAACACATCAAAATCAATCTGTCAACAAAAGACAAGCAGCAGCAGCATCTCTTGTTGCCTGTCAACAGGACACCCCTCAGGAGGTCTGGGGGGTCGGTGATGGGTTTGAAAAGTCAGTTCCCAAGCGAGCATTAAGTTTACTTCCCTCCAGTTGAGTTGTTGAATTTTCAAGCATTAAAATGCAAAACATATACTTTGTAGCAAGTCGAGGGTTTGCCAGCCAGCAGCCAGGAGTCTATTCAGTTGAATGCCATTATCATTAGTACACCGTCAGCAACAACAACAATAGTAACGACAAAGATAACAACAACAACAACAATAACAAATACCCAACGGCAGCTGCGCCAAAGGAAACGGCTTGCCGGTTCTCATTTTATTACAAGAGGAAAGGCAAACAGCAAAATGGCGCCAACAACATGGCTAGAATACAGCGAACAAATAACAACAAGTAAGCTGGCTCATTTTGATATTGGCACAAAGTGTAGATACCCTGCATAAGTACAATTGAAATTTTACTTTAAATTTGTTTTCTATTTCATTTTGATTGGAGTAGTAAAAAATATGTATATATTTTATAACTTTAAAAGTCAGATGTTAACAGATTTAAAAATTCCCTAAAATTTTTTTAAATTTTAATTTTACGAAAAGTGGCAGTTTCTTCTCTAAATAAATTTATTTAAGCAACTGATATGTCTCATTACAATCAGACCGATGATAAACATTACAGGGTATTAAAAAGCAAGCCCCTAGGCAGCTTGTTGCTACTGCACTTCAGCCAAGCGGCAAAAAGAGAATTATCATAATGATGATGATGTTGCCGACAATGATGACGATGCTGTTCAGCGGTGTGCGTCAGTTGCCTGGCTGCCTGTCTGCCTCGCTGGCTTCCTGCCAACAATTTAGCTGCTGTCTGTTTGCTTTTGTGTGCCACGCTGGGGGCGTGCAGGGTGGCGTATGCGTATTGTTCAATTGTGTGCTGTCCTGCGGAGAGGGGATATGGGGATTGCATGCAGGTCTTGCTGGCAATATGCTGCCAGATTAGCTGGCGCTGAGTTGGCAGCTGTGCAAAAGCGACAACAGCCGCAACAACAATGGCAGAATTTCAACTGGTGCTGCAACTGTGGCATATGTAGGGAAATATCCTTTATTTTTGCAGCATTCCATTTTAAGCTCTCTTACGCGGCACATCCAATTCCATTTACCACCTCACATTGCATACAGATTTTTTTTGCATGCGACGATACCATTAAAAATGGGTATATTAAAAGTGTGTAAAAGTATGTTTCAGCCGGAAAGAAGCTTCTCATCAATCATCAATTACTAATCAATTACTAATCAGTTTAAAAACATAAATCAATATTTAATCTTCTTAATCAATCTTATCACAGAGAGATATGAAGTAAGCAATGAAAGTTTTTGTACACGAAGCGTAACATTTTTTTTTTAAATTACTTATTTTTATTATATTTACCCCTTAATTTCAGACATTTCACAAATATTGATAACTAACGATTTTTCAATGCAAAACCATATGCAATTTTAAAATCAGATCCTTTCCTATCATTTCATATTTAATATAGGCAAGCACATTATTACCAATATCTTCGATTGCGAGTAGGTCAGATAATGTCAGTTTGGACATTCTTTGCTTTATTTGCAATGCCAACTTTTTACATCAATAACTATAAAATAAAACTAAATGAATATATTTCAAAGCTAGCTTGAGGGTATCTCGTGGCTGAGTTTAGTGAACTAGATTATTCTCACTTGATTTTTGTTGTTTTATCTTTTCATTTGCATTTGAAGCTGACAGTTAAAATAATAATCCACACTGTGAAGCGGTCTTTTAGCTCTAAATGCAAATGTAAATGCGACAATGAATAAATTTTCTATGGAGATTTGTTTCGCATAAAATGATCGCCAATTTGTGCATTACGACTGACAGTCAAATTACATTTTGTTAAACGCTCATAATACTGACATTTATCGGTTTGCATGAGGTCGTTTAGTTTTAGTTGGTTGATCCATTAATGTGTAAATGTGTGACAAATTTAATGAACTTTGAATATGCGAATGTAAATGGTCAGAACACAATTATTATTATTATGGGAGCGAATTATTATATTGCTTCAAGAACACGAGTATATTTGAGGGTATTTCTATTTCCTTCGGGCTTAAAACATATTTCCCTAGGAATCTTGGGACATAACCTGCTTTGAGTTATGAGTCTTCAATTTCCTGTCAAGACATATTCGTCGCCAAGGTTCTTATTTGTTTACATCGATTTTTTTTATTATAGCCGCCTAAAAGATAATTGGCTTTGCTGCCAAGCTTTATCTTTATAATTTAACAAATTTATATACGAGTGTTAATCATAGCACTGGGAACAAAGTACAAACAGTTTATAATGTAGATTATTCAATTTATGTACGCAATAACAATGATAAAATGCAAGCCTATTGAGAGATGACACACATTTTGTAGGTTCCTTCACCAAATTGTTTTGTTTATGAAAATACAGTTCCCCTGCATTTGATACACACATATATATATATATATATATATATGTATATATGTATATATATATTTACAGAGTATATCGTATGACTGTGGAATAATATGGGTGCAATTTAAACTAACCGCTGATGAATTTTTATTGCTTTGCATGTTCTACAAAAAAACCACAGCTCCCTGGTGGATTTTGAGTGGGCAAGCTAAATGCTGGATTTAAATATTGCTTTTGTTTATCTGCTCAAGAGCACTGAGTAGTGGTGCATTTATTTTTAATAATAGTTTAATAGTATCCGTTTAGCTTCAGTAACTGCTGTTCAATATTTTATGACATCGACGCGAGATAAAAGCATTTTAATGTCTTTAGAATGTAAGCTATAATTTCGATTAAGCAACAAATGAAAAAAAATAATAATACAATTAAATCAATGCTGTTGTCTTGGGGCGGATTAAATTATGCCCAAGGAAAAATAAACACCCACTTAAACTAACTCACGATGCACAGCACTTTTGATAAGGCGGCTGGGTTTACAAATTTTTTCTACTCTTTTAGAGAGTATTTTCGTTTTGTTTTCAGGTATGCTGCATATCTGGGAGAAGTAATTATATTTATTCTTGAAAAGCTTCCTTTGTCAATTCAAGATATATATGGGCTCTTGTCCGAGTTTTTAAAAATTATTTTTGACGAAACTTTTTAGCTTAAAGGAGAAAATGCGAGATAATTGGATTGGACCATTATTATAATAAAAATCTGTCATAGGAATAATCAGTCGAAAGATGATTTTTAAAGGAAATATAAATCAACAAAGAATTCAAGTCTAAAAGGGTATTAAATATTCGGCTTGCCTAAGATAAATGTTCTTTCTTTTCTGTTTTTAAATTGAATTCTAAACTGCTGCCAAAGCCGGCCTGTTGCCAATGAATGCATCGAAGCCGCATGCAGCAGAGCTCTGTGGCACATAGGCGGACGGCAACAATGCTTTCAATTTCAAGTCACGTTCAACATTAAATGTTGACTTTAAGCCACACACGACAAACAGCTAACAGCCAACAAAACCAACATCATCGACAGAGACGGCGGTTACTGTAACTCCAACCGACCGTGGGCCATTTGACCAGTGTTACACCCCGTCTTCTCCTCCTTCACCAACCACCCCTCCTTCACCAACCCACACACTCTGATGTGGGGTCAAATCAATTCCGCTTTGTCAAGCGCAAGCACACAGATACACACACATACATACATAAATACAGTTATACACATGTCGGAAAAGTCACAGACTTTATACAAATTGCTGTTGAACTTTTATTTAAGGATTTTTATTTACAATCTGTAACATTAAATAAGACATATAGTCTAGACTCCATATATTATTGTTTAATTTATGACAATCCTGGCCATAAATAATAGGCTTCATACGCCCCTTAATAAGATTATCCATATTATTTGAACCAATAAATCTAGTTTAATTACTTTAAGAACTCGCCACGCCCCCTTACACAAAAGAGTACAGAGCGTTTCCCAGTAGGTAAACCTGATTATTTATTAATAATGATTTATGAAAATTTTCTATTATATATTAATATATGCATATCTCTAACGTTAATTATTAACTTTTTACTTGTTTACACTCATATGGAAATAATCTCAAAGGTTCCTTAAAATCTTTTTACAAAGTTGCGCTGTTAACAGTGCTTAAATTAATACTGATAAAATTGCACTGTTATTAATTTAACAGCAGCATAAAAATAATAAATATAACTTGTTTTTTTTATGTAAGCGGATTTGCATACTGTACCATGTAATACTTGTATTTAATTATAAATTGCATGCCTTTCAAAATCGAAGCAATTTATATATGACTTTATGACAACCAATTTACATCTTTTTATTTATAGTGATAAATACGTTGCTCTAAATGGCAAAAACTAATTATTTTAGCACTTTAATATACAACAAATTATTTTATGTCTATACAAATAATGAATATTCTTAATATACGTATCTATCTCTCTCTCTTAATAAGAC
This sequence comes from Drosophila dives, assembly GCA_035042365.1. NCBI lineage: Eukaryota > Metazoa > Arthropoda > Insecta > Diptera > Drosophilidae > Drosophila > Drosophila dives. Next base: position 2,472,877 of record JAWNLJ010000431.1, on the reverse strand, counting down.
AACACTCATTCTTTCTCAATGTTGTAATTTGAGTTTATTTTCCCACCATTTTCCGAACGTACACGTGTTGAAAGAAGTTTGATCTATCGATTAAAAAATAATACATGTCTACCAGGTGCAGTAAAAAATAAAATATGAATGGGCGAACAAGTGTCGGCGAGCGATTTGCATGCAATGCTCAACCGAGTTGCTCAAAGTGCAACCTGAAACACTTTAAAAGTCTTAATAATTATCAATAAGGCAACAGCATTTAAACACTCAACAGATAATTAAAAGTCGTTAAGCGTGTGCCAGTCGCAATATGTTCAAATTTAAACTGCACTGCTGGCAGGCAGAATTAAAAATAGAAAAAAAATTTTACATGTACCGGCTATGAATAATTGAAAAAACTTAGGATAATGAATTACGAGTCGCAGTGAGCAGAACATAGATAACTTGTCATTTAGTATGTATTTATTAATGGCAGTTGGAATTTAATTACCTGGCAACACGAGCCACAAACTTTGGCCAGATGTGTTTTAAAAATTAATAAATTTAAACACTCTCATAACTTAATAGTCGCCCCATTGAAGTTGGAGTTAAAGTTGTAATTTGGATAGCTCGAAACTCATTAGTCACATGACGATGCGAGAAACATGGCATACACACTCACACACAACACAGACAGGGAAAACAAATCAAGCGGAAATTCGAAATGAAAATGAGAATGAAAATGAAAATTTGCATGCGAATTGTTCAGACAATGCAATTTATGGCCGCATTAGAAACCCAAATTAGAGTTGTGTTCACAATTGAGCAAATGGAATGATTACGCAATCAGTGAAAAACCTAGAAATGTTCACATTTGTGGAAAGCATAAGCAACCTAAGTTGGGAGCACTCAGATGCCAGCTGGTATTTGCCCAAAACATATATCAACTAACTACCTAAATAATTAGCTTATCACATCTCGAAAATCTTTATGACACACGCTGAAATACCCGTTCAAACGTGATAAAAGCAATATTTAAATTAACATTTTTCTTATTGTTTTTAGTCTCATACTAGCTGGTTTTAACACCGGGTTTCTACATAGGTATTAACTTTGTAATTTTAATAAATAATTCAAAGTCTCTTTTTAACTTTATTTCCCATTGTACAATTACATTTCTGTCAACATATAATTTTTTGCATTTTTTTTAACAAAATATAGTGATAATATATAGCTAGTTTTAACGAAGTTGTGGAAATGGTTTAATTTTCTTACACTTATTTTCATGTCTATGTCTATGTTTTGACAAAGTAACGTAAACGTAAAAAGCATCCTCCACTTGTCAAAAAATAAAATTAATAATTAAGATATTAATAGTAATTATTTATTTAATGTCCTCATATGACATGACATGCACAAAAAAATGCGGTAACCACATTAACTTAATGAAGTCAATTGAAGCCCAGCCATGAATAAGTTATAACACCTGCAGTTGACCACATCAAAGTGGCAGCATATGCAACGCATAGCAGCACAATGAAAGACAATGAGCCGATTTGGGACAGAGAGAAGGCTTGGCCATTTAAATATAAATATAAAATATAAAAGCACAATCAGTTTAATAATGCCTGTTGGCTAAATTAAGAACTCCACAGCTCGTAACAAGCAAACAATAAAAATTATAGCAAAACTGGTTCAGCTCAGCGCACAGGTTAACCGCAAATTTGTCAAGGGCTGTGTTGAGTTTTCCAATATGACTAACTAAAAACCATATACATGTTTCTATGTATAGCAGATATGCAAAAGCCATAAAAAAAACATTCACGTGCTCATCGGCAACAATTTATACCAGTTCTATAAAAAAAAAGCTAAGCAAAATAATTAAATTGCAAAAAAAAAATTAAAATAATCATTAAAAATCTCTGGCAAAAAAAGTCAATAAACCAGCGTGTCGCAGTCAACAAAAAAAAGATATAACTTAATTTGATATGATATTTACATATATTTTAAACTAATTTATGCGCAGACAGCAATTGGCGGCTAGCTTTTTTATTTTAGCTGTCTGGTAATTGACGAGAGCGCACGACCGATCAATGTAAACAAAAATCTGGGATCGAAAACAAAGCTAGCAAAAAAGAAAACAAAATAATTAAATACAAAAAAGAAAAAGAAAAAAAAGCCACTCAAAGCAGTGCGGGCGACGTCGTCGTTGTCATCGTCGTCGTCGTAGCCGTCGTCATCGTTGTCGCGAATACAAACACACCCAACGCAACTGACCTCCGTCTCCACCTTCATTTCGAGAATTTCGTCGCTGTGATATGCGGTCTGTTTGCCTCAGCATATTTGTATTGCAAACAGATAGCAGATAGCTGTCGATCTGCATACACATCTTCCCTCCTCCCATTGACTGGGCGTAAATATTTGCGAGAGCAGCAACTGCTTGGTATGGGTGACAATTTTTAAGTGGAATTTAGGGTGGCCTTATTTGCATAATAATGCAAGTTATTAGATTTTATTATTTATATAATATAAGTGTTTGTTCTCACTTACGTTCTTACATTGCACAATTCGGGCGCATTCAACTTTAATATAATTAACAATGATGTTTAAATTGCAATTAATAAAAATAACATGTGTACAAATTTCAATTAACTCAAAACGGTTCCTCAAAGCGGTAAAAGTTGACCTCCAGCCTTCCGGCCAACTCCAATCAGGCAGCCGGAAAGTAGCGTTTTTTTTTTATTTATTTTGAGTGACCAACAATAGCCATTCACAAACCTGTCACGACGCCAAGTTCCCGTCACTGTTTTCATTCTAAGAGCCTCGCCAAACAACAGCTGAGAGCTAGACAGAGAGAGACAGCGAGAGCTTTCTTTTAATAGTGACAAACACGAGCGCAATTTGCTTAATTTGCTCGTGTGGAACCCATAGCAAATGCAAATTTTTATTTTATTATCTCTGCCTATACCTTTATCTTCAAACACACACACAGACACAGACAAAAGAGAATCAATCGAAGCGCCAACGTGTCGGTGCTGCGATATCCAAAAAGTGTTTAGCTTTAGCTTTTGTTGTGTCCGGCCATTCGTATGTTCATGCTTCGTGCTCAGTTGCGATCGGCAGGCAGCAGGCAACAAACGGAACTAGATCCAGTCGCACCGCCTGCCAAAGAGAGCGACAGCCAGAGAGAGAGAGATTTAATAAATTTCGCCGCCTTCTCTGTCCTAAGTTTCCATTGTTATTATTGCTGTTAGTCTTGCTTGCTCGATTGTGATCACACTCTCAATTCTGGCTGCTTGTAGTTGTTTCGGATTCGGGTTCAGGTTCAGACCACACTGCGTATACGTTACTCTGTCCAACACCCAGTATATAAAGTGCAAACAGCTGCGATGCTTGGCATTCATTGTTTGCACAAGGGAAGCTAAAGCTCGCTAAAGGCACTTCAACAATCACCAACAACAACAAAAATACGCGGCAGCAAGGACCTTAATCAACACACTTCAATTGTATTTTTTACTTTTTTATACTGTGATCTGCTGAAATGTGTTAAAAATTAGCAGTATTTGTAACTGTCAAAGTTGTTCAGCTTTTTAGCTGTACAAATGTGCTCGAAGAAAAAAGAGGAACATATAAATAAATCAAACAACAACAATAAATAACAAATTTGCTGGCAAATAAACAAACACCGCAAAAACAAACGCAACCAGAATACTATAGAAACTCGCGCGCAAAAAAGCATTAATTAATTAATATATTTTTTAAGGCAAAAAAATTATTGCTTGGTATTTTCCTTTTGCTTTCAAAATATTCTCACGCGTCACACAAAGAACTAAAAGTACAGAATAAAGTAAATAAATAAACACATAACAATATGGAGGTACAAAATATGCGAAAGCAGCCGTTGCTGCAAAGCAATCATCGAATCCTTGACTCCAGATGTGCGGTAAGTGTGGCGTACCACATAAGTACCCTATACTTGTACTAGTTGATCGACCTCCAAGCCCAATACGTAAATATAGTAATCGTTACTGTAAACATGACTCGTTTGCGTGGGTTCCACTTTCAGTGCCAAAAACGTGCAAATAAATTTAGAGGGTGTGTGTACCCAGAATAACTGAGGAGAATTATGTTAACGTAAACATTTTCTAAAATAAGCTCTACAAATATAAGTATGTGCATAAGTTGAGGGGCTGGTACTTTGAAATGTTGATTCAAATCAAATACGCACTTCAGATGCAATTAAATGAAATTGTTTGCCAAATATTTAAATTAACATTGCGGGTGATTTTTCAATGAATTTAATAAGTATTCTTAAAAATGCCAATAAAAAGCTTAAAATTACCTTTTCTTATATGAATAAAGCCATTATAATAGGATTCTTAGCATGTTAATTATTGGCTCATAAGTGAATTTGATATTCATAGTGTGATCCTAACAGAAAAATAAATATTTAGTTCAAATGCATTCTTTAAAAAAGTCATAATAACGAAGTTTTCTTTATTAATCTTTTCAGTAATATGTTGAAATTAAAGTATATATATTTTTTTAAATATAACAGGTTTTTAAAATATTAAAATATTAAATCAGATTTAATAGCTAAGCATAGTTTGGAATATTGATTTGTTGTTTCTATGCAAAACAATATTTGATAATTAGAGTTTTTGTTCATTAATTTTTTAATATTCTAAAACGCTTTTTTTATGAAAAAATGTTATTTTTTATAACTATAATTAAAAACAAAATTGCGTAAAAAAACAACACATAATTATGTGAATTTGAGAATTCTCAAAGTTCAAATACTTATTATTCTAATCTAAAACCGGAATAACTGAAAAATATACACATATTCGTCAGATCAAAGTTCAGTTAAAATAAAAATGTTCAATATTTTTTAAAATAATAATATAAACTAAAAGAGATAATTTAGTATAGCGTAATGTAAGCATTTATAAATTTAAACTAATTCGTTTGCTTTCAAACAGCACTAAGAATGTATATGTCCGTCAATTTATAAAAACTTAAGACTAAGTGTTACTGGCATGCCTCAATACTTATGCTTTCAATTTTTTCCCCCATTCGCCCCAAGTATAAATATTAAGTGTTTGACCATAATTTATGCATTCTGTCAAAAATGTACATGAAAAGCAAATAAAAATATTGTTTGCTTGCTTGCTTTTCCGCCGACCATGAAATTGGTAATGGTCATGGAAATGCAAGTGAAAATTGCTGTCGTAGAAAACACATGTGCTGCAAATTAATATATCTGGCTTTCATCTAAGAGCCATAAATAACCATAATAAATCTAGACATACAGAATACGCACACACACACACACATATATATATATATATATATATATATATGTACATCAACTATTACGCTTATATGTGAGTTGCTGGCGAATTTTAACGATTTGTTTCGTCTACAGCTGAACGATTTGTATCCGATCGCCCGTTTGACTCAGAAATTGGACGTGCTCAATATGTCGTCTACAACAACAACAACAACAACAACAGCAGCAGCAGCGGATACCGAATGCCCCTATACAATTGAACTGGTGCAGCCGGAGGATTCCGAGGCAGTTCTAACCATGCTAAAGACTTTCTTCTTTAAGGTAGGTTTTCGATTCGTTTTTTATGCCTCATCACTTTATTGCTATGCAAATTGTGATTAAAATACAGCCACTAGTCGAAACAAAGCAAAAATTTTAATTAATTATCTTATAAATATTAATTAGTCGTATTAGCTGAAGCTTAGCATCATTAAGCTCACAAATAAATTTAAAAAAAAACATATTGAATGAATTAAAAACTTAAATGAATGCATTGGGTATTTTAACGTCTTTATTTTTTATATTTTGCTTCTGTTTTATGTTTTCTGATGACGTTATTGAATTTATCCTTGCCGTTTAGGCAAATGATTCATCGGGAAGTCCCTTAAGTATTTGTACCTTCTCTTTTATTTAAATAACTCAGATCTTTGATCAAAACCAGTTTAATGAAGTCATGTCAATGATGACTTTGAACGTTTTTCGATCAACTGCAAACCACTAAAGTCTATCAATATCTTTGAATTAAAGTTGCATAAGAGGCGTGACAAACTTCCACTCCAATTAAAATGTGATAAAACAGTACGCAAACAGTTCAAATATAAAAACAACACAGCAAATAATTCAGCCCAAACTTGGCTTACTGGCTGACTAACTAACTGACTGTGTGACTTTGACTTCGGTTCCGTTTTCGTTTTGCATAAATAATAAAATAAATGTCGCTGATCGAAAAGATATGAAAATTGCAAGTGTGTGCGCATAAATCATTTTATTATAATTCTAATCGTGTCGAGTAATTGCCTAAACAACAAATTGCAATTTTAAAATGCAATCAATCTATCTTGTCAATTAAAAACTTAGCAGGTTCGATTTGATTTGGCAACCAAGCATAGATATTAAATGTAGTGAAAACATGATGACCTGATCTTCATGCGCAGTACATAGCAATTTCTGGATGCCAAATGTCAATGAAACAAAAAACAATAAACAACAAACACCAACAGGCAACAGGCAACAATACACACAATAAACAAGCTCAGCGAGTTTATTCATTTTTTTTAAAATCGGGTTTTGTATTTTAGCCAGTTTTGTCTTGATGTGCGAACTGATTAGCATAAATGTCTTAATTTCAGGATGAACCGATGAATAAATTTCTTGAACTCGGTGAGTGCCGGGAACTGGAACAGTTCTCAGTGAAACCACTCAAGGACAATTGCTCATATAAAGCTGTCAATCGCAACGGTGAAATCATTGGCGTCTTCATCAATGGACTTATGCGACGATCAGTAAGAGAAAAATTCAATTAATTATATAATCAAATATTTAATTAACACAACTTTCTATATTAATTTATCATTAATTTGAATCGGCCTAATCAATTGTGTCATATCTTCATCTATATCTAACATAACAAAATTGGCAATACGTTTAGTATCTTTTGATGCTTAAAGTAACTAAACTTTTTATTTACAAATTATATTTTTCAAAACGTTAGTTAAAAAAAAGAAGATTTTTCTTTCATTAAGTTTATGGTACATTTTTCTCAAACTTAAAAAATGATATGACTAGCTTTTAGTGCTTAGATTTGAAAACAATTAATAAATGTCTTTTGTATATTAATCTTACATGCTTTAATAATTTTTATGATTTATTGTTTACAGACGCCAACTGCTGAGCCAGCTAAGAAGGCGGCTGATGACTGCGAACATCCCAAATTCAAAAAGATTCTCGGTCTAATGGATCATATTGAGGAGAAGTTTGACATATTTGACTTGTATCCAGATGAGGATGTAATACTCGATGGCAAAATCATGTCCGTGAATAGCAATTATCGCGGTCTGGGCATTGCGGGTCGTTTGACTGAACGAGCCTACGAATATATGCGTGAGAATCAGATAAACGTTTACCATGTCCTCTGCAGCAGTCATTACTCGACGCGAGTCATGGAGAAGCTGGGCTTCCACGAGGTCTACCAGCTTAAGTATGCGGACTATAAGCCGCAAGGTGCTGTTGTCTTTAAGCCAGCTGAGCCACATTTGGCCGTCACCCTGCTGGTAAAGGAAGTGATCAACAACAAACCAAAGTCTTTATTGTAAATGCTGTTAACTCTCCGGACAATTATGCATTTTATTTAAAATATGTGATTTTTATGTTTGTAGAATCGGTGGCGGGTTATATATATGTACAAATATATATATGTATTATATATATATATATACTTATACTTTTGTGTATCGTGCGTTCTTTTCATTCTTGATGTGCTTTCAATTAATCTATAGGCAAAATATTAGAAAAAGAAAACAAGTACAACTTATATAAATATTTATGTAGTTAAGTTCGAATGTCGCGACATTAATTTAAGTGTTCAAATTTGCTCAAAGAAAAAATAAATAGTTTAAAAAAATTCAATTAAAAATTGAAAGTTTTTTTAATGTATGTTTTTACGTTGCACATACTTAAATATGATATTGGAAATAAAGTAAGTAAATATATATATCTTCTTGATCAACATTAACAGTCAAATCTATTTAGTCATGTCCGACTGTATAAATGTATGTTTGAGAATAAGCGAACCGAGCAGAAATATGGATAAATGTGTATTCTGTATGGATTCGTGATCTCTAAATATCTGTTTATAAATAAGGAGCTGATTCTATTTTTTTTTTTATTACGTCTACTTGGTAAGATATTATTGAATTATCTGCCAACTTGTAAAATAAATAAAGCAATTCTCTTTCTCTCAATTACAATACCCAAGATATATCGTAAGCACTTCGAATTTTTACTCAAGTACTCAAAAGCGACAAGTTACTGCTGAGGATATTATCATATTTGGAGAGTTTTTGAAGATGGAGATTAGGTGACTTACAGCTACAGCTACATTAGTTTTCAGGAGTTCTTATGCTAGAAATATGTCACAATTTGCAATTCAAAATAAAAATACACATTTTATACATATTTATTTATTTATGTACAGATTTATATAATTTGTATGCAATTGATGGACTAATCATCATTTTGAATTTTTTGAGTGACACGCGAAACCATTAAAGATTATTATGATTACTGCCCCAAACGCCATTTAAATTACTGTAACAAAAATAAAATTAATCTGACTTACAGATAATGTTATGCCACTGAATTTTTTAAGATTCCAAAAATAAAAGTAAAGTACTTGACTTAACAGTGATTCGGTTTTAATTTGTTTATATAATATATCATAAATAACAAAGTTTAAATGATAAACTCAGTTTAAGCTATTATTATTCTAAGGAGTAACTCTAAAAAATAAACAAATTTATAAGAAAATCTTTATTTGGTTACAATTCGGCCCAAGGGATCCCTGGCCAGACGGTCCACCATGCGTCGAATCTGCTCCTGATTTCCATATTTTTGTGCGTCGGCGACTACAGCAGCATGATGAGAATTTGCCTCCGCTGAGATTTCATCCTGTACGTGTCGATTCAGCTCAAACGAATGTCTGCAAAGCGATAATTAAAGTATTTAATTTGTATTTTCTGTATTTATTTTGTCACTCACTTGGCAGAGCTGAAGCCAAAGAATGCGCCTAGAACCCCCAGTGCTATTAGAAATAAAGCCACCTGCCAGTTGGAGACGCGATTTATACCCTTTATGCCATAATAGGGGCCCGGATCCGGGTTATAATTGGGCCTGACTTCCCAGGGCTGTATTGTTTCCCGGGTGCCACCTGGATTCCATATTAAACTATCATCGTAATTCTTGCGAGTTGATGTTTTCATCAGCGTCTGATATGCCTCTGTTATTTTCACGAAACGCGCAGTTTTTTCAGCATTTGCGCCATTTGTCTTTACATCTGGATGATACTTTAACAAATATAATAATAATAGATTAGCAATTAGCAATAGCGGCTATTTTCACGTGTTGCACCTGTTTGGAGAGTTTTAAATAGGCGTTTCGTATGTCCTGCTTGGTGCAATCAATGCTCAAATTTAGCACTTCATAGTGCGTCTCCTTCTTGGTATTCCATTTAGCATTGGTAAAACTGCGTATTAATTGAAACGTTACTTTATATAACAAATAAACAAACACATTTACCGCAATTGTTACCTACTTACGTCTACAGGTGGCCGCTTCAGCGGCCCCAATTAAGGCTGGTAGCCTTAGCATATTAAGTGTATCCCACCGTTTTTATTACTACAGTTGTGTGTAAATAAACAAACAATTTTTACTCCATTTATTTTCCGAACGTAGAACACAAAATATAAGTGTTGAAAAGTTTTCTATCTGGTAGCTACCGACATTGTGCAAACCTATCGATGACATCCCATCGACCCTTTAATCGATATCTTGAGAAACAGCTGTTCTTTTGTAATTTAGTTAACAGGTAAAGCTCTTTTTCAAGCGTATTTCACCCTTTTCTCTTTTTTTTATTATTAATTTTATGCTTTTTAAAACAATAAACCATTGCTACTTAGAACATTACCTAACAAACAGTATTCATTAAATAAATTTATTGACAATATACAAACGCTTTTTAAAGAAAACATAAAGTGCGCGCTGCTAATAACATAGTAGCAAATGTTAAGTGTTTAACGCTGTCATGACAACGATAAAAATTGCGCTCATTCACGAAATAACAAATTGATAAAAACAACTAACAATGAGCGGCGAAAAGAAAGCAATGGAATTGCAATTGCAAGTGCGCCAAAATGCATCCGAGTATCAGAAATCAGTTACGGATCTATACTCATGGGAAAAGGAGATCAAAACCAAGGAGCTCGCAATGCAAAATGCTCCCGCTCCGACCGTCCAACCAAACGTGAGTAAAACTTTTTCTTTTGTATCGGGATCGAGACTTATGACTATTCATTCGTGTAGTGTGTGCCAGTGCGCAGCCATGTTAGAAAGGCAGAGGAGACGCTTAAAAAGTCAGGCAAGGATGCTTGTAGCGCTAGTGGCTCAGCCGCAAGCACTCCAACTGAGAAGCAGGATCTTCCCTCGGATGCAATGGCTCAGAAGCATAAGAAAGCGAATGATATCAAGGATCGCGGTAATAGTTATGTAAAGCAATCAGACTACCAGCGCGCCATCGAAGTATACACTGAAGCTATAGAGGTCTATCCACACGATCCCGTGTACTTTATAAACCGAGCATTGTGTTATCTCAAGCAGGAAATGTGAGCAGTATGAAATCTTAAATTTGGTCAACCTTAACCTATCGTTTATATTTTTATATTTTTTGGCAGCTATGACAGATGCGTTGAAGATTGTGATGTGGCCATTGGGCTGGACAAGCTGTGCGTTAAGGCCTATTATCGGCGCATGCAAGCGAATGAATCGCTAGGCAACAATATGGAAGCTCTGAAAGATTGCACCACTGTCCTGGCCATTGATCCCAAGAACTATGAGGCCAAACGCAGTTTGGAACGCATCAATGAACGCTTACGCAAATTTGGTATTTATTTAATTATAATACCAATAAGATCGTATTTAAATTGTTACTTACTTGACAGCTACCAAACATGGTCCCAACTTTAGTGCACCACGTGATGATTGGATTGATATTTTACCATTTGATAAGCCGGCTTATAAGCGCTCCAAGAAACCCATGCGTCGATTGTCTGTTGTGGACATTGTTTCGCCCCGACCCAATCAAAGTGAACCAAAACAATTGCACATAACGGATGCAGAAATTGACAAGATTTTTAACAGCAATTGTGGGCCTTTTGAGGAAGTGAGAGTGGAAAATGCACAGAAAAAAATTACCAAGCCAAAAGCCTTGGAAACGAAAAAACAATTAGATGTTCAAATTCAGGAAACTAAGCAACCAGCTCCTCAGTCAAAAGAAGATGAAAAAACCTCAGACAAACCTGTCGAAACTGCTTCTTTGCAAACCATAAAACTTGATAAATCCAATAAAAATATAAAAATAGTGGAAGAAATTATTACAACTGTCCCTCAACAAACTGTAAAACTTAAAGGAACCGAGGAAACTGTCAAAACTGTAGACAAATCAGATCTAACTACTTCATTAAAAACTACAAATACTAAAACTGTGCCCCAACCACAAGTCAAGCTCTCTGAAGTCAGCGCAATGGTGGTATACATAAAATGTTGTTGTTCTAATATGAATTCCCATTAATTTATACGATTTTTTGCAGCACGTTCCTGCTGCGCCAACCGGCACTGCCCAGTTCTATGTCACCTGGAAGGAACTGTCGCCAAAACAGAAATATCACTATTTGAAATCTATTGAAATAGCCAATTTGTGCAAAATACTTGGAGCTGGATTTGATTCGGACACATTTACGGATCTGTTGCGCATATTGCATGACTTCTATGTGCCCAACAAGGAGCCAACAACAGCAGCTGTGCTGCTGGAGATTAGCAAAAATGATGAGTTCACCATTCTCGCCATGCTCATGTCACAGGAGGAAAAGAAATGTATGTGCTAAACTATTCCCAACAAAGAATACTTAACATTTATCATTCTATTCTTTTAGTGGTTGCTTTTGTCATGGATGAAATTCATAAGTTTCCGAAAATCAATCCAGCATTATTGGATAAACTAACAAAGGCCTTTAATTTAGCTTAAGATGAGGATTTCGCCTCGCGGTTGCTCAATCCTCATTGACTAAAGTTCAAATTGTTACAATTAATAAACGTTTTTGGTTCGCTTCAGATTGTTAAACTCAAACGTTAAATACGGGTTTTCTTTCTTAATGTTAATTATGAAAATATATTTGAAGAACGTACAAATTTAAAGTTGAACTGCTTATATTCTATATTTAACGCACTTTAATTCTAAAAACCATAAATTTGAACCATTTCTAATAACAAGACGACCGATGAATATCAAGTTTTTACCAGAAGTAAACGAAAACCGTTTTGGCTGAGAGAACTCGAGAACGTCGGCCTCAGTAGTCAGGCAATGAATATTAAATAGCAAATTGAGTAATATGAATTAGTGTAATTTACATAAATCAACGTATTAATTCAATCAGAGAAAGCATATACTAAAAATGGATGCTTGTCTGTCAGTCAGTCTGTATTTCTTGTAAACAAACAGCTCCATTAAATGATTTAAAGTTGAAACTATCCGTTGATGTGTTAACTGCAGCAAATACATACATACATATATGCATAAATAAATATATTGCATTACAGCTAAGGCGTGAATTACATTGGGAGCATTAAGCATTGCTAATCCAAATCCACTCTCGAGAATTCTCAATCGTAGCCGAAGCCGGATTTGTGTCAGCGCTCGGCTGCCCACTAATTGCGTGAGAGCCGACTCCCGATGACTTGTACTAAGTAACAAATACATGTTGTTGCTTTCTGTTGTGCCCTATTGTTACGTCTACTACTACTACTACTACTAGTTTATAATTTAATTTGCATTATTTTTCTTATCGCTGCATGTGCGAGCAAGTGTGAGGTTGCCAGATGAGCGCAAAAGTTGGCGAGCGCGGTGGCAACTCCGAAGCCGAAGCTAAGCTTCATTAAGCAGAGATGGAGAGTCAGCGAACGGAGCGCATGATCGCCCAGTTGCTGTCCACACTCTAACAGATTTGGATATCGCGCTCTGCGCGAATGAGAAATAATATAAATCAAATCAAGCAAACAGACAACAATAGCAAAAAAAGGCACACGCAAATAATAAGCTAGTATTCGTATATCGCGTATACGAAGCGTGAACACACAAAAAGCTATTAAATAAACGTAAACAATTGTAGTTAAGTATTAGCGTCAAACTAACGGAAATTTTGTGTAAGTGTGTGAGTGTGTGAATTCAAATGCTGTTATAATAATACTAATACAAAATAAATCAAATTCAAATGCTAAATACGAGAGAAAGAAAGAGAGGGAGAGAAAGCAACTAAAGAATACACAAATAATAACACAGTGTATAAGCAATGGAGAAAATTAAAGCAAGAGTAAAGAAAACTCTTGGTGGAAAACCTGAAAATTGTTGCAATTTTAACAAATGTAATAAATGTGTGCGAAGTGAGCAAAAATCCCCAGTGTGTGTGTGTGTCCTAATATAAACATGTTTGTACAAACACACAAACATGCTGTAATTATATTTTCACAGTTGTGGCTCTAAATTAATATGTAAAAATGTGCAAATTATCAGCAAAAAAACATTAAACGAAAACAAAAACAATAAAACTCCCACCAAAAAAATACGTAAAACTCGCGCAGCCTCAATACAAAACAACAAATCTATCTTGTAAGAGCGAGATAGTAGGCGTACGATCGAGATATACTGTCTGCATACCAAGATACCACTACTGCCAATGCCGATATAGAGCCACGTACATTGCTTACCTCTCATTTAATATTATTTTGAGCTTCATCAACTGTTTAAGAATGCAAAACTAATTTGTTTGTTGCTATTGTTGTTGTTGGAGTCTGACACATCTTTAAGGTCTTGAAAGATCGTCGTGTAAGCTGCCCGCCCCCTGCCACCTGAAATTCGTGCTTAATTTATTCTGAAGTCTAACCGAAAAACAAGAGAAAAAAACCAAGCTCAAAGCTTAGCCTGTTTGGCAAGCGCCTCTTCTACTTGTTTTGTTGTTGGTTTTGTCGGTTTCTTCTTATTTGCGTCTAGCGCACTTCATCGTCCGTCTCAACCTGTGCCATGCGCAAAACAAAAACTAAAACATGCCCCCATATGCCAATACCTCATGAAAAAACAACAAAAACAGAGACACTAAAGACGAAAACAAAAAAAAATATATTGAATATCAGCTAAAGACATACAAATTTAACCGGTTGGTTGAGTTTCAAAGCCGCTGCCGCAACCTCAGCAACAGCAGCGCAGCAGAAATAATTTGTAAAAAAAGAAAGATATACGATTATTAATAATAGGGAAAAAATACAACGGGAGAGTGCGTCGCAAATCTTCGCTGGTTTTTTTTTAGTATAGTTTCATTTCTAAAGATCCGTTTAGATTATAATTTTTTGTTCAAACTGGTGTTTGATGAAAAAAGCCAAGAATTAATTCATTTCAAAGTGGAAAAATACCGGATTTCTGCAAAGTACAAGTAGATATGTATTATTTATACTCAATTATTTATAACATTATCATTTGCATTATATTAATAGAATTGTTTAATCACTATTGCAAGCTTTGAGACAGCATCAAGAAATGTTGCAAGTAAAGCAACGCTTAAAAGGTTTTTAATAAGTTTCATTTATTTTTGGTAATTTCAGTGTTTTACAAATTGTATTGTAGCTAAGTCGACGGCTTTTAAACTTTCAGCACGAACTGCTAATTTTTCTAAGGCAGAAGCATAAATTAATATAGCTTTTGTTATATAGTTGTTAAAAATATTAATATATTTTTCTTTTGTTTCATTTCCAAGCAGACTTTAAGGCAACGAAGTTTACAGAAATTTGACTTTCCAAAAAACAAAAACTTTTCTTTTTTCCACATGGTGTACATACTTTCATCTACTTAACGTAACAATGTTAATTGCAAGTCACTGGCCTAAACCATTTATTATATAAGCGCCAATGAATCATATATGACACACATATCTATAATTATATATATTTAGCTCCTTCTTAGACTTCATGACGCATGCGAAGAGGCCCTGAATTCAAAATTTAATCCCATGGTTAAATTGTATCTTCATCTGTCCAATCTGTTTGGGGTGTCGCAAGGAGTTTGAGTATTAAATTAAGCCTTTAGAGTACACGTGCTAATTAATTTTATAAATCTTGAACACACGTTTCGAATATTTTCCTAGACTTACTGCTACTATTTGCATACTTGTGTATAAATTGAAATCATGCGTTTTGGCCAACAAACAAACTCAACTCAATTGAGTTCTGCTCCGCTGCGCAGATCACTCTTCTCCGCTCTGCTAATCCGCATGTAATTGAAATGTTTTTCAAAATCACATGCCAGCGGCAATTAGCACAACAGCAATTGCAAATATGTGTTGAATATTCAGTTTTTAAGATTGATGGTTTATTCGTGCAGGTTTGACCGGCTTCATTGACTTTATGGCAATGCTAATCAAACGCTAAATATTTTGGAGGCGTGATGCATAAAAACAGCAGCTTCAAAGATTGGTTGCCCCACAAAATGAAGATGGTCAAAAGAGTTTTTCAGTGGTTCTTGTTAGTGTCGTTATTGATCATCCTTGAAGAGCGTCAAGCGCACAACAAAACAGATTCAAATAACCGATGGCTTTGACTTCCGTGACAGTAACAACAAATACAACAGCTTTGTTTTTTAACCAACTACAGGTTTTTTGTTTGTCAGATTGCTTTATTATTTTATTTTTCATTTATTTTATTTTAAGAAATGTCTTTTCATTGTTCTCATTTTTTTGTTAAATATTTGAAGAGTTTTGAGTGTTCTCTGTTGTTGATTTTTACGTCAAACTAAATCAAATCACTTTAGTTATTTTCGTGCATAAGGCATTTACTGTGGCCGCTGCTTGGGAATATTTGCACAAATCTATCCATATCCATATCCACAAACATATTCATACAATGTATATATTTTTATCTCAGCACGTCGCGACTTTTGAGTCGAAGCGTTAATTTAATCAAAATCGTTGCGACAACACGACAAAACAGCAACGTCAATGAATGCGACACCAACAACAGCAACAGTGAAGCAACAACTATAGTGAAGATTATAGTCTCTGACAAAAAACCAGAAGAATGTATCCAGTCTACATTGAATTGGGGGTTTCTTATTTTGTTCGTTCTATATTGAGGCCCTTTAAAAAATATTAACATGCATATTTGTATGTGAAAGTTGTTGCTTGAATGAAATTTTATATATTCTTGGCTTACAGTACATATCAAATATACTTATAAAAATTTACTTGCTGTTGTTAATTATTTATGAGTTGAGTATTAATTTATTTTCTTAATTTACCGATTGACTTGCAATGTTTTATTTAATTACTGCCTAATTTGGAGCCAGCAAAAAAAAAAATTCTTATTTACAAAAGAAGTGGTCACAGAAGAAATTCATAAATAAATTGCTTCATATCAATTTTTTTTACTAACTAGTCACTAGTTTCACTAACTAACTGGAACATTTTAATTTTTCTGCTGAAAAAAACTTTAAATATATTTATTTCTGATCAAGCTTTTTAATACCAGCAAGTTTTATTTTCAACTTGTGGGGATGATTGTCTTGATTGCCATCATATGTATAAAGTAGAGAGAGCAATTGACAGCAACAAATCATATATAAATATATAAAATTTCATTTCCGCCATTAAAAACTTTTTGAAAAGATGAGAATATTTGATAAAGTTTTACAATCACATAAGATAGGGCAGTTAAATATTCGTATATGTTAATATTTAAACATAGATCCAAGAGATTAAAGTAATTTTTATCACATCTTGTCAAAAATTCGTATATATACATATCCGCTGGCATGACTGATCCATATAGTAATATTAATATGTCAAAAACTTTTATATACATTTATTTGCATATGTGTTCGTATTCATATCCGTTAACCAGACGGATGTAATTTCCGCCCTTTATAAAGTATTATAAAGTATTATTGCGCCACAAAATTAGTCTGAAAATAAAAGCAACAACAAAACAGATA
This sequence comes from Drosophila dives, assembly GCA_035042365.1. Taxonomy (NCBI): domain Eukaryota; kingdom Metazoa; phylum Arthropoda; class Insecta; order Diptera; family Drosophilidae; genus Drosophila; species Drosophila dives. The sequence continues at coordinate 2,455,778 of JAWNLJ010000431.1, read as the reverse complement.
AGAAGACATTAGCAGACAGACAACAACAAGAACAACAAACGCATCATTTAAAACGCAATTAATTGCTAGTAAAAGCAAAATACTAAATAAAAAAATTTAATCACTTTAATATAATATATATATATAATATATAAAATATTTCACATGAAAAAAGTTTATTCAAAATATTGTGATTCTGTTGCATACTTCCCTGCGCTGCTGTGGCATCTAATTAATAACTGACTTAATATATCTTATTGTCGATTTACATCCGTATTAAGAATATTACAATTAATTATTATTCATTTCTGTTTCTCTTTGTGAGAATAAAACCTTGAAGTCCTGCTGTGAATTTCATGTGTAACTATAGGAAAACATGCGCTGGCATTTAATGCCATCTGTATGCAAACAATGCATTTATTATGAGCATGAAAACTGCTGCTGATATAATGCGTTTATCTCAGCTTTTGGGTTTTTGCGCTCTTGATCGTGGTCCAGAGTCTAAATGAGATATCCGGCCAAGTGCATATGTTTCTCAAAAGTTGCGACGTCATTATATTATCAGACTGGCAGCACAAAATAATTTCAAATATGCAAAAACCATTCAGTTCAATTTGTTAACCAGTCCTATAATTAAAATATTAAAGCGAATTGTTGTTTAGTACTGTAATATTCCGGGAATTCGAGTAAACCAGAATTGGTGATTGACTCTTAGTTTAACTCAACAAAATAGTAAAAATAAATAATAATAAGATATGAACAAAATCAAGTTTCAGCACTTTTAGCACTACTATTTTTTTGCTAATCAAATTGCATTTTTTCTAATAAGCGTTCGAGTCAATTGAAAAATAAACAACCAGCAATAAGCTAATTGTTGTAACAAAATCCATGCTTGGCAATTTATATTGTGTGTGTTTGTTTTTTTATCATATATAGAATCACAATCGAAATCATGCGATAGTCTGAAGACACATTGAAATAATGCCACTGAAGTTTAAACATTTATTGGACAACTATTTTTGGACATGAATATGGATTTTGATTTTCCGGACTTTTGTAAGTATGATTTAATATAAGAAAATGCAGAAATAAATATTAAATAAATTAATTTGCGTATGAACTTAAAACAAAAAAAGAAAAGAATATAACTTAAGATTAGTCTAAAAAAGGAGAAACCTTATATTAGTAAATAAATAAGTCTAACAGAGAACTTATTTTAAAGCACATTTTGAATACTTATCACACATTAAAGCATTTTTTAGAGGGCCAACTTTAAAATTAAGTTCACTTATGGCTTGGCAGATACATGACCATAAAATTAGAATAGTCCCTGGCAAGGTTATCAAAAAAAGCGAATAAATTGTCCTTCGACTGGTCTCTAAAATATGCGCCACTCCATCGAACAGACAAAAAAACAACTAGGAAAATCGCTCTAGTCTCAAAAGTTAAACTTAAAGATACCCTAGATATATAATGAAAAGACTAAAAGACATTAAACTGGAAGTTTAATTAATATCAAGTCGATTAATCGCGAAATAAACTTAGGCTGCTTAAAGGCGAATTTTTATTTTAAATTTAGATATAATTTCGGCTTTTATAACTTCTGGAAAATAGATTTGTTTTGATAACGGCAGAACGCGATGATTTATTAATAAAGTGAAACCCAATTTGCGAATGAAATACGAGTAGTTTATAGCTCCCATAGACTTTTAGATCGGGCGGACATGGTTAGATCGACTCTGCTGTTGAACCCGATATACATTTTAAAAAGTGATATATTTATATGGGTTAGAAGTTGCTCTTTACAATATATGCAATATAACCTTTTTTCTCCATGGGTTGAGGGTAAAAATATCTAAATTTGGCTTCCGAAATAGATGGGAAAATAAAATAAATTGATGTAGCAGTCGGCGTTTGTTATGCTTAACAAATTTCGTCTTATACCCTCCAAATAGACAAATACAATTGGAGCACACAAATACCTATAGATAAATATATATAAATATATATATATATATATATATATATATATATATATATATATATATATATATATATATGTATATTGCATATATACACATTTCTAAATAATGTCGCCTGGTTGCTGAGGCGAGGAGCTAAAACATTGTTTGATCAATACAACTGGCTCAACTGACACAGGACAAAGGCAAAAATTCAAATATTTGCACACTGATTGAATTTCGCTGCTGACAGTGCACAAGAAATTCACAACGAATTCGACGTTTGAGCGCGTGTTAAATAATAATATTTAAGAAAATAGCCTGATAAATACAAAAACTTGACAGCAGCTCGAAAACAGCTTGTGAATAATGTCAATGCATATGTAAAAACATTTAAGCAAACCACTTGCAAAAACAAAGTCAGTTTTCATTTTTTATTAGTTTTTAGTTGTTTTTTTTTCATGTTTATTAATAATTGGGTTTTGTTTTCGCTTTCAATTACTTGTCGTGCTTCTGCCTTTAAGTAGTTAATATTTTTATATCTCGTTCGTTTTTGTTTTATTTATTTATTTTTCTTTTTGTATAAATAAAACAATTGGAAAAGCGCATTTTCACTGCTCAGCCAGTTGTGAAAAGAGCATCAACCGCATGTTCGCTCACATGTTCGTTAGATAATTGTTGTTATTGTTTCTTTGTCGTATCTCATTTGCCAACGTTTTGTGTTAAAAATTTTCGATGCTGTTGCAGCTAGCAGCTACTAACTTGGCTCTTAGTGCAAACCGTGTGCGCTTGGCCGAAAGGCGCGTTCAAATCATCTAGTTAAAGGCTAACACATTTTAAGTTATCAAAATAAAAAAGTGATTAAATAAACGTATTATGGATTATCCCAAAACACTAAATGGTAATTGTGTGTGCTGGTGTGTTGTGTGTGTGTGTGTGTGTGTGTGTGTGTGTTTGTGTATCTACATCCTTTTTGCATAAACTGCAAAAGCTGACATTAAATTTTAGTTGGCCCATAAATTCAACTGAGTCGCTTTTATCGATCAAACACTTGAAATAATTGCTGCTTATCAGTCGAATGTTTTTAGATTCATCAGTTTCATTAGAAATTTAAATTTATCATAGACATATTTTTATATATCATATATATATATATATAGATTTATATACGTTTGACGCCCCTTAAATAATAGGAGCCACAATCTGTGCGTCTGTTTCATGTTTATTTAAATATAATTTTGAATAATTTACGGTGTTTAATTATTAGTCAACTTAAAAATAATTAAACAAAACTGTTGGTAGAATTTAAAGCTGACAGGAAACAGTAAATATTATTCTAAAAGGCATTAAAAGTCAACTAATCCACACAGAATACACAAAATAAATAAAATACATTTTTAAAATTCAATACTTTTTATTTTTGAACGGGAACTTACACTTATTTTATTTTTAAAATCATATATAAAATTTAAATTCTGTGTAATAAAAAGTTTATTAAAAAGAATCGCACTCATTTACCATAAATCACTGGAATGAAGTTAAGAGCAAAAACAAATAAACGCAATAAATTAAATTAAATTAAATTAGCATAAATTAAGCAATTTTATCTCTCAGCTAAACCTTGAAGTTTAACACATTAAGCTAACTTAGATTAAAGAGCAATATCCTGACGGTTTTCAGTTCACTGAGAGTTTGCTTCAGAAATTTAGATATTCTCACTAAAATTAAAATTGCAATAAATACTAGAAAAATGATCTAGTACAAAGCATATCAAAGTAAAATTAAAGCTACTGTTCTTTCAGAACATATTTTTTATTAATAGTAAGAATTTCTAAAAAGTGAAAATTTAAACGCTTGTTTTTAGAAAAACACTTCTGGAATTTCAAATATAATTAGAAAATTTGCACTCTGCCTGAGATATCTGCTAAGCCTTAGAATTTAAATAGTTTAGTTTATAAAAAAATATATCTGGAACTTTAAAAATAATAAATCAGATTTTTAGAAGAATACAAACTTCCGTTTTAGTAACATACTTTTTTAATAATTAAGTGTCTATATTCTGAAATGCTGGTCGAATTTTTTTCACTGTATATTTTTAAGTAAGTTATGAGAATTTGTTAGATTTACTTGTATTGATTTATAAATATTATTGGATTATTATCGGTCACATTTTGTATACTTTGAATTGAATTTATATTTAAGTAAATTCAATCTGAAAGTGTATGCCAAAAATAACTGTATTTATTTGTTGAGATTGCGGTTTCTTTAAACCTATATTTTTATTTGATTTAAAATTGATTAAATTTTCTGCAGCTCGCCCCGATTTTATGGATGGCATCGACAATGAAGCGTTGGATTTGTTTATGCAAGCCGCGGGCGTTGGGAATCTGGATGAGGCGCCGCCACCACACAGTCACAATGAGGAGCTGGCCAATGTTGTGGGCATCTCGAAGCTGGAAACTCCGCACACGCCCCCCATGAATCTCCTGGACGCACAGCTGGCCACTGGTCGTGGGAGTGTGATGGCCATGCCACTAGCACATTTGCCCGAGAGTCCGCCCGATTCGGGTTCGGAGCCCGCCTACAGTCCGCTGGGGGAATCGCATGCTTTGAACGGACGCGAGCTCATCTATACCGGCTTGGGCAACATGCAACAACAGCAGCAGCACCAGCAGCAGCACCAGCAGCAGCTCCAGCAGCAGCACCAGCAGCAACAACAAATGCTGCAAGCGGACTTGCAGTTTACTTCCCCACCCCCGCCGCCAGTGCTGCAGCAGCAGCAACATCATTTTGTTGCCCCCACGCAAGATGTTAGGGTGAAACATGAAACGGGTCTGGGTAACAGTTTGCTCTGCCAGCAGCAGCAACAGCAACAACAGCAGCTGCAACTTAACTGCGAGCAACAGTTGCTGCCGTTGCAGCATCAACAACTTCAGAACTTGCCGCAGGATCCGATGCCTTTTCCGCACTATGACAATGGACACGTCTTGTATGGCAGTGGCAGCTACCAAAATCTATCCAGCATGTCCACCTGCATGCTGACCTCGCCACTGGGATTGAGTGATCGGGTTCAGGTAATTGGCACCAGTCAGTTATCGCTGAGCAGCTCAACGCCAACGACGCCGGTGCATTCGTTGTCGCGCAAGCGGAAGATGTCCACACAGCTGGATTGTCCTGAATTTGGGCCGATGGCCAAGCATGATCCGGGCTTGCAGATGAGTCCGTTGCGCAGTTCACATCATGCCATTTCAATTGCCATCGCACCGAGCAGCAGCAGTCCCAGTGATCATGATCTGAGCAAGACACCCGCCCACTCACATTGTTCCGCCTCCGTTTCGCCGGCGCTGTCCACCATCAATTCGCAGGCGGAGAATAGCCTCGACGGGCCGGCAAGCAATGCGGCTGCCGGCTGTGGCTCTGGCTCTGGCTCCGGCAGCGAGGCTGGCGATCCGACATTGACGCAGTGCATCCGCTTCAGTCCGTTCCAGCCGGAGAACTGGCACAAGCTGTGCGACCAAAACCTGCACGAACTATCCGTTATCTACTATCGCGTCGATGCGGACAAGGGCTTCAATTTCAGCGTATCGGATGATGCATACGTGTGCCAGAAGAAAAACCATTTTCAGGTCACTTGCCATGCCCGTCTGCAGGGCGATGCCAAATTTGTAAAGACACCGTCCGGCCTGGAGAAAATCAAATCCTTCCACTTGCATTTCTACGGTGTCAAATTCGAGGCGCCCAACCAAACGATACGCGTGGAGCAGAGTCAATCTGATCGCTCCAAGAAGCCATTCTATCCCGTACCGTACGAACATTGATATATATCTTATATATATGTATATATATATATTTCTATATATATTTCTATTCTCAATTTCAGTATCGATCTCCAGAGCCATATTGTCAGCAAAATAACAGTGGGTCGTCTGCACTTCTCGGAGACAACGAACAATAATATGCGCAAGAAGGGACGCCCAAATCCGGAACAGCGTTTCTTTCAGCTTGTCGTCGGTCTCCATGTGCACACCACATCTGGCCACTTTCCTGTCGTTAGCCATGGCAGCGAGCGGATCATTGTGCGCGCCTCGAATCCGGGCCAGTTTGAGTCCGATGTAGATCTGGTCTGGCAGCGAGGCATTACGCAGGAGTCGATCTTCCATGCGGGTCGCGTGGGCATCAACACAGATCGCCCAGACGAGAGTCTTGTTGTACACGGCAATCTGAAGGTGTCCGGCCACATTGTCCAGCCCAGCGATAGTCGCGCCAAACAGGAAATCGCCGAACTGGATACGTCGGTGCAGTTGCGCAACATGCAAAAGATACGCATCGTCCGTTATCGCTATGAGCCGGAATACGCCGTGCATTCCGGTCTGAGGAGGGAGAGCGACACCAGGGAAATCGTTGACACCGGCGTCATAGCGCAGGAGGTACGCGAGGTTATACCGGATGCGGTGCAAGAGGCTGGCAGCGTTGTACTGCCCAATGGAAATGTTATTGAGAACTTTTTGCTGGTCAACAAGGTAAATCTAAATCAAAATTCTTAAAGCTATATTTATTTTTTAAACATAACAGCCTAAATCTTAACATATGGTCACACTAAGTGGACAAATTTTATTAGACTCAATATTTCCCTACAAGTTTAATTGTTAAAGGTAGTCTTTTTTTAAAAATCCCGCCTCTAACAAAAAGAACTTGTGTGATTGTTTATGGCCGCACTTGCTATCAGCCCTGGTCGAAGGACTTTTTTTGACATTATTTCATAATGTTTCATGGTCACACATGTATTGCGCTGCACTCAAAAAATTCCATTAGGCGTTGTACATTGAATTTTTGCACTTTTAATAATATTGTATATATTTAATGTGTGCTATCTGGGATACCTACGCACCAGAAATCAACTCGTAAAACACACAAACAGTTTAACAATCAAAAATAATAATTTCACACAGATAAACAGGGCAACCTATACACAACATATATATATATAACACATACTGTTTTTAACTCAGGATCGTATACTAATGGAGAACATTGGGGCCGTTAAGGAGCTGTGCAAGGTCACCGGGTCACTGGAGTCGCGAATTGAGAGTCTCGAACGGGCCAACACCAATCACAATAACCACCAACTGCGTGCCAAGGATCTGCTCGAGCCACGCTGCCTTTTGCCGCCGCGTCCCCAACAGAAACCGAACAATCGCAGCAACGATGGCTACGAAATCTGCTCCAGTCGCCTGATGCAAATCATTATCTTCATGCTAATCATTATTATGGCTGCCTGGTAAGCACTGGTTTAATATATATAGATATTAATTTACTATAAGAAAAAGATTTTTTCGGTTAACAATTTTGCCAATAATTCTTGCTTCAAAATAATATTGAAAAGCTGGTTTAGTTTTTGTTCCTTCAATTTTTAATTTTTAAGAATCTTAATTAAAAGTTTAATCCTTTAGTACCCAGTTCGCCTTTAGATTGTCTAAATTTATTTGGCTCTTTTTCGCTACAAAACATTCGTTTAACTGAATTATTTTTGATTGTCTAAAATTAAAAAACACAAAAATTTATTGTACTGTTTTTAGCCACCATTTGGGAATCGAGAATTCCATGAATATATATTTTTACCAAAGAGTGTAAATTTCAAACCAATACAAAAAATATTGAAATTGGTCGGAGTTAAAAATAATAATTATTATCGTGTTGCTATTAACACAAAAATAAAATAAGTAAGCAAAAAAAAGTTTTTGTGGATTATCCAAAGAATTTTGGGTCAAGTGTAAAAAGTATATTCGATGAAGAGATAATAAAAGTAGCTTCCGTCGGTTATATAATATGCGAAAAGTTCGTGTTTAAACTCTAAATATCTTAAGTAAGAAACAGTTTATGTTGCTTTAATGTGATATCTCTTGGATGCTTTTGATTAAAGTATTAATTAATAGTTTTTAAAATATTTTTGCTAATTTAAGGATCTTTAATATAAATATTCATTCAATAAAAACTATAAATAATTTATATCCATATCAATTGAAAATATTATTATAGCTTGGCCGCCGTTTCCACGCTGTATTTTGTGGAGCACAATAAGCAGCAGCAGCATCTGGATGGCTATCAGATGTTTGGCGACAGTCGTCTCTTTCGACCGGATGCGTCTGCAACGCGTCTCAGCGACGAGGATCGTTTAAATTTTCAGCACAGCTGGCAGACGCTCTTCAAAAACAAAACGCATGGATCATGGCCCAGTTTGATCTTTGCGGCGAGCACAACACGACCAACTGTGCGATACAGCGAGGGTACCGATGAGTTGCAGCATGAGGAGGAGGAACTGACGGCTGTGATGAACAATCCGCAGGTGAATCTGGCGCTGCCCAAGCAGCCGCAAACACGGATCACAACTACGGCCCCGCGAAACAACAGCAACAACAAGACAATTGTCAGCAAGAACAAGTCCAAATGGCCAGTTAGCCAGGAGGCACTGCGTCCAGCGGCGGCAGCACAAAAGCTGCTGCAAAGTGTGCGCACTGTGAGTCGAATTCTGGCTGCATCCAGCAACGATACGGACAGCTCCTCCTCGGAGAAGCCAGCGGGAATTGCACCACTCTCCCAGGACTTTGAGAACAACTCCATCGATGTGGATGCACAGCAACAGCAGCAACAGCAACTCCGACAGCAACAGCAGCAACAACAACAACCACTGAAACCTTCATCCAAGCTGGATGATCAGATTGTGGTGCTTGGCACGATTCCCAGCACCATTGTGGACAACGCGCCGGTTGTGTCTGCTGGTCAGGCCATACGCAAGCTCAACGCGGGCGATGCAGCCATTTATAATGTGTACAAAACCGTTTCGCCACCCACAGCCAATCTGGCATTGACTACCAATAAGGTCAGCACGGAGCAGAGTCATCCCCAGAGCACACTCTCCCTGGCGCTGGACGTGCCGCCGCCGGCTGTGTTGCGTAACAGCAGCGGTGGCAAAGACAGCATCGATGCTTTGGATCTGCAGAATCTTAGCAATACCAATGAATCTGAGTCGGCTGATAATCCCATAACGGCACTTTTTGGCTTTGAGTATCCGGGTCTGCGGGACTCCAGTGTGGGCAGAAGATCAGCGAATCAGCGCAGTATCGATTGGATCAGGCAGAAGAGTTTGAAAACGCCGCTCTTTGGCCAGCCACCCGAGTGCAATGGCGATGAAGCAGTCAGTGACAATTGTCAGGTGCGTTTTTAGAATTTAATAAAATCATTAAGATATTACAAAGTATGCTTAAGTCCGGCATCCTCGACAAATCTCTTTGTCATTTGTTATTAAACTAATCTTTGCATACTTTTGTAGTCCACCTGTTTTGTTGAGCTGCAGCCGTCTGCAGTTGCTGTGGATAACATGGATGCCAATGTGAAGCATCAGCATGTGGAGGATGAGCTGCCGTCCGCTGAGCAGGATCAGGATGCAGATATATTGATAATACAGCCCGTTGCTGCTGCCAGCAATGATAGTAGCAGCAGCAGCAGCATCAATGTGGCCACAGCAACCCGTGTCTACCATGGCAAAAGCTCCCACAACACTGTGGCGCGTACCAAACAATTCTCCACCGAAGCGGATGGCTCGTCCTCGTCCTCGTCGAGCAGCGATCAGGATGATGCGCTCTACACGGTGCTCGGCGTGGCACCAGCTGCCACTGCATCAGTGGCGACGGGGCAATTAGAGCTGCCAATTACTGCTCCAGTTGTGACACCGTTGCCGCCACAGCCAGATTGCTGGAGCATCTCCAGCTGTGTGCTGGCCGGTCTATACAATTACACCATCGATGTGGAGCAATTCTGCCCGAGTTCGGGCAGTTCCCTTAACGTCAGCTATGTGGTGCCCTTGTCTCGTTATCTGCAAGCCATTACCTTGGAGCTGCACTTCAGGTGGGTGCCACAAATCTAAAAGATGACTCAAAAGAAAAGATTGATTTTATTTATTTCTTTTATATTTTTAGCTCCAGTAAGCCACTGCAGTGGTCCATTTGCAGCGATGAGGACAAGTCGAAGGCGCAATTGAACGAGGACTCAGATGAGGCGCCAGCAAGCAGCTGGCTCAAGGTGCTTAAGCAGCTGGGCAAAAACAAGCTAATCCTCGCCCTGGACATACCCAATCGCGGCAACTTTTTGCGCGACTTTATGTTGCGCGCCAGTTCCGATCTGGAACAAGTACGAACATAATCATACAAATATGATATTTATATATTAACATATTTTCTATACTTGTAGCAAAAACTATGCGATGACAACGCCCATGTGGCGAACCCTATACTCCAGTACAACTTTAGCATCGTAAGAGATTGTGATTAGGTAACAATTTAATTTATGGCACGGATCGAAACGCATCTTATTGCATCAACAAACAAAAAAAAAAAAAAAAATAAAATGCATCAACATTTATCGAAAATTTTAAATAAAAATATTTAGTAAAATTAAATTTTGTAGTTCTTTTTACTTAAATCAACATTTTATAGCTAATTTGAAGGCTATACGGCAAAGGGCTGATCCTTGCCATCCTCATGGTATTTTATGTATGTTTCGCCGTGCGTAAAGTCCTTGCTGCCCTCGAGGCGACCACGTGGCGGCGCTTTCTCGTAGTCAAAGGCCTTGGCTGACTTGCCAAACAGCTGATTGGCCATCTCGATGTCCTCTCGGTATTTGCCGACCACAACTTTCTTGCCCGTAATCGGATCGGTTATGTCACCAAGTGGATAGACGACTTTTTCCACATTGTGTGTGATGAGGCGGGTCATGCGCTCGGGCAGCTCGCGTATCAGCACCACATCGCCCGTTTTGCACAGCTTTTGTGGATCGTGAGCAAAGAAGAACGTATCCTTTTTAAAGTACTGAAAGAAATAAAACTATTTAAAATCCATACTTATTGAAAAACAAAAACAAAGTAAATGCAAACCATGTTCAGGTTCTTGTCCAGCTCCATGCTGCGTATGCGTATTTTAGAAGCCTTTTGTTTAATGCAGGGCATGCATTGACCCATCAGCAACAGACCACGAGCTGCCATTTTATTTACAATAAGTCAAAAACAAGATAAATTCCCAAGTCTTGGAAAACTGGTTAAATTGCTGTTTGATCACAACCAGTGTGACCGCTTACGTAAAAGACCCACTAAAATACCACACGCACGTTTTGTGCAATTTTGCAACTTAGAGTGCAACTCATATTATTCGCAAATTCTTTTCCTTTTTCTGATTATTTATTGCCAAGCAAATAACAAGTAGAAGCATTGAAATCCATAAAATAAAGCAACTACAAATACTAATCTGGTATTTTCCCAAAAGTGTGCATACTCTGGTCAAAAACTGATAATCAGCTGTTGTGCAGCTGTTGTGTACACACCTTGTCTCCGATAAGAAACAGTTTTTGTATTGTGTGCAATTCTTTTCAAATTAAATTGAATTCTTTTTTTGGCTTTTATATTTTTTAACAAGGCGCCCAGCTAACTGCATGTAAAAAAAACAATAGCCGTGCACATCCAACGCACGCTTACGTCACCATGATAAGCAAACAAGTAAGACATAAAAACTAGTCATGGAGATGAGCCGCCCATTGATAATGACACTTTCAACTGTAAACTAAAAAATTAACTCAACGCGTTTATCTTTACATGAAATCCACTAAACGTTTATCCCTAGCAGAATAAAAACACATTTCTAAAAATTGTTCCATGCTTTTTGTAGAGCTACGAAGAGGAAGACTACCCCGTGGACTCATTCCCAAAAGATTTTGGATATGGCGCGTACGATCAGGATGGCTTGGAACTGGAACCGAATGCATCGAGAAATAGCGAAACAAAACCGCGCATTTTATTGATGGGTCTACGACGGTCGGGCAAGAGCTCCATACAAAAAGTCGTCTTCCACAAGATGTCGCCGAATGAGACGCTGTTCCTCGAATCGACGAGCAAAATTGTTAAGGATGACATCAACAATTCCAGTTTTGTACAGTTTCAAATTTGGGATTTTCCCGGCCAAATTGATTTCATTGAGCCCACATTCGATTCGGATATGATATTCGGTGGCTGTGGCGCGCTCGTCTTTGTCATTGATGCCAAGGACGACTACAATGAAGCGCTGACCAAGTTCAAGAATACTGTCATCAAGGCATATAAAGTTAATCCACGCATCAAATTCGAGGTTTTCATACACAAGGTAAGTATTGAGATATGAAACTCTTATCGCTTTATTGCATTTATGCATCTGTTGTGTTTCACATAGGTTGATGGCATCAGCGATGATTCCAAAATGGAATCGCAACGTGATATACACCAGCGCTCTTCGGATGACCTCAGCGAGGCAGGCCTCGATCAGATACATCTAAGTTTTCACCTGACTTCGATATATGATCATTCAATATTCGAGGCATTCTCAAAAGTTGTGCAGAAACTGATACCACAGCTGCCAACGCTGGAGAATCTGTTAAACATTTTCATACCAGTGAGTAGAAAATCTGTTAACATATTAAACATTTATTAAATCTTGTTAAAACTGTTAACAGAACTCTGGCATTGAGAAAGCATTTCTTTTTGATGTCGTATCGAAAATCTATATAGCAACGGATTCATCACCAGTTGACATGCAAGCCTACGAACTATGCTGTGACATGATTGATATGGTCATCGATCTCTCCAGCATCTATAGGTAAGCAATAGGATACTAATAAGTATTTTAATGTTAATATTCTCTGTTTATCGCCCACAGCTCCGAGGAAACTGCATTTGACAGTGGCAGTTCTAGTCTGATTAAACTGAACAACAATACGATACTCTATATGCGCGAGGTGAACAAGTTTTTGGCTCTGGTTTGCATACTGCGCGAAGAGAATTTCAATCGGCAGGGCGTCATTGATTATAATTTTATTTGCTTTCGGGATGCCATCAGCGAGGTGTTTGAGCTGCGTCTGAAACGCCAGAAGCAGCTGGAACATGCCGAGCAGGATGAAGATGAGTTGGGCGAGGATCATGGCATTACAATTGGCAGATTGAATCATGAGATCGATACGGCTGTGTCGAGAATTGCAAAAATGACATGAGCATTATTCCGGTGACCTTAAGTTCTGTGTGCTAAGCTATCGATTAAGAAGAACTTAAGCGATAGCTTAACACTAATTTGTCACTTATCCTTTTTTTATTTTATCCAATTTTTATGTTTTATCTATATAACTATCTTTGTTCTATATTGTTAATTGATTTGTTTGGCCGCTTCGCTACTCATTTCAGCGCCAGAAAAAAACTTCCCAGCGTTTAAATTAACTAAAACTAATAATATGTATATTTTTAAATAAAATAATATTAAATTGAACATTTACCGCGTAATATTTATAAATTGTACTGGGGGGTTTTTAATAAATGTAATTTCGCGCCCTTTTTCAAATAAATTGTTGGATTATCGATTTAACTGCTTATCGATCATATAGCGATTTTATTATGAAGCAAAAATATCGGTGTACAAATTCTTAAGAAATGGTAGACGTGCGCAATACAGAGAATAAATTTGAACGCCTAATATCGATATATTGAATAAGGAAACACATCAACATAAACGGCAACAATCATCCCATCGATGTTATTTTTTGTTTCAGCACGTACATCTCTAAAACAAATCAAAAAGACTGGTCCGACAGCGATACTTTGAATGTGTGTGCGTGATTGTCCAACAGTAGGGAAAAATGAGCTGCTGAGAGCAGTAGAATTATTAGTTATAGCGCCAATTGTCAAAAATATCTAATTTTTGTCTTTTCACAAATAGTGTATTTAAATTACAACTTATTGCTGTGTGTTTCTAGCAAAAAATCGACGGGTGGTGCAATTTATAATAAAAACAAGAAAAAACCAGTTAAGTCTGTGTCAAGTGAAAGAAAGAAATTTCGCTTAAGTGTTGAATTGAATTTGTGTGTGTGTTTGTGCAACAACAACAACTACAATAGCAGCGATAGCAGTAGCAGCAACAACAACAACATAAACCTGGTCTCGTATGTCCGCTTTCCTTGCTCATTACGGTGCTTTTCTGTGCCCAAAGTGCAGGCAAGTGCAGGCAAGTGCAGCCTGGCATCACCAACGGTTGGTGCCGTTGACGACAGGTGCGTGAACAATTTTCTACTTTCGTTGCTTTATTTATTAAATTTTAACTTTGTCAGCTTGTATTGATTGTTCAAATCAAGCGCCGCATCCCATTTAACAATAGACATAATTATGCATACAACAAATTTCGAATGAATAGAAATAAAGTGAAAGGTGGTGGCACATCTTTGTCAGACTTTTGTCTGATTCATAACAAAAGGAAGCACACATATCTAATTGTAATCTACTAACATTTCCTTACAACTAAATTCAATTGTGTATTAATGCAGAAGTATCTACTACTACAAAAACAGAATCATAGATTTATAAAAAGAGAGAAGAACTGTGTGCGAAAGAGATGCACGCACTGTAAGGGCGAGGACAATAGCAACAGCGAGAATCGATAAAAAAGATTTCTTGCAATTTTCTCGACAATTTACAGCTGTGCGGTGCGTTTGAATCAGTTCCTACCTAATACAGAAAACTGATGATTAATTAGTATTAACTGTGTGCAAGAGTTGTCAACCACCCACAATGCTTATGTCATGACCGGATGCTTATACATACACAGAAATAAATATATGTATTTTACCAACAAGCATTGTATAACAACGATATTTCATAGCAACCCCCAAAAATACACCATAGTCAGCATACAGCTTAATATGTACTTGCTGCTTTTTTTTTACCTATTTTCCTACCTCAAGCGGTTTTTGACATGCCATTTCTAGCTTTGAGGTTATGTTGCACTGTTTTTTGCCGGGTGGTTTTTCTAGGGTTGTTGTTCCCATTATTGATTTACTGCTTCACTACATTTTGCTATGAAAAATGAATCATAGCAAATTTAACGTTCCATCAAATGCTAATAAGTGTTGATTATTTGCTAATTTATAATTTTCCCTAAAATACCTGGCCACAAAGCGTTAAGTGTGTTAATGTTTTGTTGTTGTTAATGTGTTGTCAACACGTGCGACGGCGCCATGTACAATTTCATTTTCTTTTCCCAAACAAATTGGAAGGGCGTGCCCCAAAGCACTGGCAATGATTACTTGGGAATGTTGCTCAAAAGAAAATTCCCAAAAAATAGTAAAAACAACCATTTGTAGGCAAATTAAATTGCTAACAAACCGTGAAGTTGGTTACTGGGTTTCTTGCTTTAGCCAAAAAGAAATGTGTATATGGTTTTAATATTTATTTTTCTTCTCTTTATATCTCTACTGTTATCTATTGAACACATACATTCGCTGTAAGTCTTGGTAGGCGCTTTGGAAATTGTTAGTTTTTTTATCGATTGCTTTCTCACTTCCGCACAAAACAATCCAATCAGACAGACACAATTGCTTTTTTGCTACACTTTTTCTCTCATTCTCCACTGGTCGAGCTTGTTTTTTATCTTCTATGATTGTATTTTTGCCAGCCATCCTCCATTTGTTGTCCACGGTTGTTTTTGTTGCATTTGTGTACACTTTACTTTCAATTGTATATGTTCTTGTTGGCTGCGCCTGTCCCAAAGCGGAAGCGACGTCATTTATGTAAATTGTTTGCGTGACATTACTATACACATACCATATTATGAACCGGTACACGCATGCCCCTCTAGAATTAAGTGCAACACCATTGTGAATAACAGAACCTCCCCTCTCCCTCTTTCGCTTTATCACTCACTCTCCTCACAATCGTTGCCATGGCGGCTGCGCTCTGTAAGCTTCTTTGATGGCTGTAATCAGGCAATTTGCCATAAAAAAAGAACAGTTAAACTTAAAATTTGCATACAACATATAAAGCGCTGTAAGCATTAACCGAATGTTATTGCTGTTTCGCTAAGAGTTTATGTTATTTCAAGAACTGAAAGCTGCTAACAGTGCTGTGTTATTGCTGATGTCGATGCAATTTACTTGTACCTGAATAGGCATATTTAAATATTATATTATATTGCATTTGCTATCGTGACTATATGCGTAATTGGTGGCATGCCTGTATTGAATGCACTTATATTGTAAAATCTATTGATGTAAATTTTCTTTCCCACATTTCTCTGTGCGGCTTCTGACGAAACTTCCCTTTTTTTGTTTGCTGCTATGACTTTTAATGACCTTAACAGAAATTTCATATTCTTTCATCTTGAGCTCATTAACCATAGATTCAAATTGGTTTAGCTTTGTTTTATATTTTCTCTCTATAGGTTGTAGTTTTATTTTGTGAACTCGTTGAATTTGTTGTTTGCTTAAATTACCTGCCCCGTGCGCGGCAAGTTCACCGAGGTGAAACGGTTAAATGTTTTCAAAACTGCCTGAAGTCTTTTGTAAACATACACGCACACACACATACACATATGTGTATGCTCCACATTATAAGCCTTCATCTGCTGGAACAGGGTGCCCCGGCCTCGCCGAATGTCAACGCACTTGAAATGCTTACAAATATAAACTACAAATTAAGTATACATCA
Organism: Drosophila dives; assembly: GCA_035042365.1. Taxonomy (NCBI): domain Eukaryota; kingdom Metazoa; phylum Arthropoda; class Insecta; order Diptera; family Drosophilidae; genus Drosophila; species Drosophila dives. Next base: position 2,439,302 of record JAWNLJ010000431.1, on the reverse strand, counting down.
GAGTCACGTTTTTTTTTGTTTCACTTTTCTTGCTGGCTATCCTCACATGTCAGCAAATTATGACAAAATGCCCCTAATCGTCAAAAAAATTGAAGTGACAAGAGGTAAAAGTAAAAACAAATAACTCTAAAAAAAAATGTATTAGCCGATCAACACACCAAAATTTCTAAACGATATACACAGACTTACTTTTATGGCGGAATTTTTTTTATTTTTTTGCTTTCGGCAAACTAGCACAAGAATATAAATTATAAAATACATATACAATAAAGCAAGTCTATAGTATACATCCAGACCTAACAAATAGCATGTCATAATTGGTAAAGAGATAGTACTCGGCTAGAAAAACCGTGCATCAAGAATTAACCATTGCTAGCTAGATATATTATTAAAAAACTTTAATTTCTCTAACTATCTCAGAGATATACAATTTATTCATTATCCAGTAATAAAATACAAGCTATGCTGTGAAAACATATTTGATCTACATATTTCTCTCTCTCTGTTTCAATCATATCTCTTCTTCACATTAAATATTTACAGGGCTTAAAAATGGCACACAACACTGCGAACGTCATCAAAACCACCATTTATTTCCACATATGTTTTAGTTCGCTTGTAAGTATTTTTATTTTTAAAATACGTTGGCAATGCAGCTGGTCTGCGTCCCAATAAACTGCTAATTTTTCTGCTTGCCTGAAAGCAATTTAAGCGAGAAATCACTTGAAATTAATTTTCACCGTTATCAGTTCCATACGGTTCATCCAAATATTGACCTAGTCAACAGATTGTGAATCATAATGACGATGATATCGAACTTTTTTAAAGTTCAGTCGATTAGTGTCGAGCAGACTGTGCTAGTAAGTTTGTACAAAGCTTTTGTATCGCTAAAGCTTACGCATAAAGCTTTTGAAGAGCACACAATTTAAGAGAGACCATGTAATTTTTTTTTCAACGAAGAGAGATTTGTTTGTAGTATTGGGTTGATTTTGTTGATGTTAAAATTGAAAAGAAATACTTAACCTTAAGGTTTGAAGGTTTTCAGTAGTAAAACAGTCACTTGAACTGGCAATAAATATAATTAACTGTATATGTGATATGTATATAGATAATTATATTGCGATCTGAAATGTTTTCAGGTCACCTATTCATTCTCATCAATTAAAGCAAACAAATTGCAATTTAGGTGCACAGCTGTAAATGTAAATTAATTCTAAATGATGCCGCTGTTGTGTAAACAATAAAAAGTCAAATGGTGCTCCAAAGTTTTGTTGTGCAATTGACACATGTTACATAGTACAATAATGTATGTTGGATTATACAATAAATGAGTATATATTATTTTGTAAGCACCTTTCGCATCAATGATAAAGCTTGATTGATAATGGTATTAATAACATGGAATAACCTTGATTTGTTATTCGAATAGCTTTCCTCTTGCGTTTTTTTTTTATTATTATTATTGTCATACGAGGCAGAAAACCTGCAAATAAGAACAAACGCACTATTTTCTATAAACTAAACACTTACCTACAAATACATATACATATATACATACATAATTAATACGTATTTGCGATAACACCATACGCATGTCATGCGTAATTCTCTGCTAAATTCTTATATGGGGTCTGTGCTTGTATATATGTATCGTTTTAGTATTTGTTTTTATAATAAACTCGACTCGAAGCAAAACAACAAAAATCTTATTTGTACGATTTTTCTTTATATATATATGTATATATAACATCAAAACCAGCTTAAATATAACTGAAATTAGGGAAGAGATAATACTTATAGTTCATAAAGATAACTCCGTCTTATCTATGGAGTTTTATACACCTTATTGCATTGCAAAATTACTCATTCTGAAGCAAATGCACATTGTGCATTATAGTTGAATAGATAAGCACATTGTTGTTTACAAAACGATAACTGAAATAATAAAATTTATAATTGTTATTTGAGCATTTAAACAGAAAAAAAATAACCCACGCGACGTTATAGATGTTGTTTACATTTCTTGTTGTTTACACCAAACGCAGATATAGATTTTGAGCCCCTTGGATACAGTTAGTAAACACTTGTATGTATGTGTATTTATATTTGCTTTCTTTACAACTTATGCGAGTCGAGTCGGGCCCACAAATTACAACCAATCGGGGGCGAGTATGCATACAAAAAGATCAATACATGTAAATGTTCATTTGCATATGTGATTCAGCATACAACATTAAAACATTTAAATTTACATTGGTATGTGTGTTTGTTCAGAACCGGCTGCTTTGCGTACGCGGAAATTGTTTTACTCTTTTTTTATTATTGTTATTAATAGTTTGTTTTGTTTCGTAGTTTAGTCGGGTGCACTGCAGTGCAATTTACAAGTGATATTAGACACATACACATACGCATACAGATAAACCTGTACATGCACACAGCCTAGATAAACAGCTACCCACGTGTCTGCAATCAGCGTAATTCATTTTGTTATTCACATACGTCATTGCTGTAGAGATTAGATCATTAATATACTTTTTCTAATTACATAATAGGTATGTAAATTATAGTTTATGCCTGTCAATTGTCATATCCTTATTTTTCTATTTGGTTTATTTTTTTATTACAGAAACCTGTGCACTTATTTATTAAAATTTAAAATTAGAGAATAGTAAAAATATAAAATTACTGACAGCTAAGGGCATATTTTAATAGTTTTATTATTTCTATGCTCTTCTTGCAGAATTTGAAATAGTTTAATATTCACTTTAAGGGTTCTTCAACTCAAATAATAATTTATTTTTTTGGTGGTGCCACTTTATGATTAAAAAAAACTGTCAACTGCGTAGTATTTATGCGAAATAGTTTATGTGCCTATTGTTACATTAGTGTTGGTGCGAAAAGGTGCGGATACTGGTGCCACACGCGTCACTCTCAAAGCTTAACTAATTCGACCTTGATGCGTGTTGTTTTTTCTTTTTTTTCCTCTTTACTCGCCCGGTTATCTATTATGTTCAGCAAGAAATAGCCGGTTGTACCGCAAAACTGATACATATGCTTAGAAATTGTATGTGTATGTGTGCTACTACACACACATACACTCAACGTTACAAAAATATATTCATTCGCTCGTGTTGTCGTTAATTAAAAGGGGCTCGTCTGAAGTTCCCTCCCTTCAATATTTTGGTTGACGCTGAATAACATAAATATAAACTGGCTATATTGCTAATTTAAAGAATTAATTTAATAAAATATGATGAACTCCAAGAGATTGCTTGTATATTATACAAGGCGGATATTGAAAATACACTAAAATTAAATGCAAATAATGCGTCGAAGACATTAAATAAAACAACCCAACAACAATCAGAAACGATCAAGGTGAAAACAAATATGAAAACGAAACCACAAGCAAAAGCGACACAAAAAAAGAATAAAATCAATAGTTTAGTATTACTTTTAGATACACTGATAAAATTACACTTACATCAACAAGAATTGAAGAAGAAAATAAATAATAGTACAGGTAGGGCCAGACTTGCGATATCGTTGCAGGAGTAGTATTTGTGCAACTCTTGCTAAAAGTACTTAGTTTCTATAAATTGCGAACATTTTTTATATTTATATTTTCGAAAATATTCGGTCAGTCGTTGTTTTATATTTCATGTGTTCAGTTTTTATTGCTTAAATCAAAAAAAAATTATTTGGCCTTAGTTTATCAAAATTTGGAGCATTTGATTACCAAAAAGTTTCCACGAGTTACCAGCGTTTCAAAGAACTGTACAAATAGTGCAGCTCGCAAAGCATTGTACGTAAAAAATAAATCAAAGAAGTTCTATTCTTGAGCAAAAGACCTTTAAAGTTCCCCCATTTGGCGATATTTCGCTTTAGTTAGCCACATCACGCCATTGTCGTTCAGTACACTTCAACAGAAAAAAAAAAACAGGCGGGTGATCGGATGACGAGAACTGTGTGCAAGCGAAGCAGCTGATAAATTGTAACGAGAACTGTGTGCAAGCTAAGCAGCTGATAAATGAGTGTCCGATTGGGGTTTCGGTGCGCTGATAACTTGCGGTACATTCTACCAAGCGTTATCTTTGCACTTGCTCTCTTCTGTCTCTCACTCACACTCTCTGCTCTTATCACGCGCCTGTCACACACTAAAATCTTATCAAGTGGAAACAGCGGTTTTTCCTTTTTTTTATTTGTGGCCAGTTATTTCTTAATTTCTACTATTTCATTGTGTATTTTCGCGTCGCGACATACGATTTATCATTAATTGGTTATTTAAACTGTATTTTAAACCGGAATTTATCTTTAAATTGTGTTTAATTCATTTAATCCTTGGGTAAGCTCGAATCACCGTTAGTCTGAACTAAAAAAAGTTCTTCAAGCGGTTCCAACCTCACTTATGAATCAAGCGGCACAATGAATGTCTTTGTTTACAAAAAAATTATTATTAATGTCGCACAACTAATAATATATTCGCAAAATTAAATCAATTATTATTTTTATAGATTTGGTCGTTTTTAGTTTGATTTGTCAGTCAAAATTTCAGTTTAGAATGCGATATTTTTGATAGTTGACTCATTTCTGACACACAACTCTGGCCATAAATTGAGTTTGAACAAAAGGAAGAAGAAGATTAGATTAAATTGTATCAAAAGCGTAATCTAATCAAGAGAGTTCGACTAGCAGCTACCCTATAGACATGAGTCATTTTTGCTTATACCAAAATTCCAGACTATATCTCCAACAATTTGTTTCTAAATTTTTTGATCCAAATATTTATTTTACATTTACACAGTGCCATTATACCATTTTTACAGGGTATAATTATGGTTTCTTGGTGTTATTTTTGTACATAAGCACACACATAAATATAATCATAAATGTAAATAAAGTATCTTATGGGAACGGAACTAATAAACAGCTAACACCACTTCATATTGCTCCAAAATTTCGAACTATTCAAAAAACGAGTACCACAATCTTTTTCTACGCACACAGATAAAAACCTAGAACATTTGTATATCTATATATAAAATAAAAAGAGAACTCAAGATGCCACTCTTTGCCCGTAAATCCACAAAGAATTCCTCAGATCAGAGCGACATCAGTCAGGACAGCAAGGGGCGCTCCTCGCTGACATCCACAATGGTGCAAAACAACAATAACAACAACAACAATGGTCATCATCAGAATAACAACAATGAGCTGGACAAGAAGCCACCGTTAATCTTCCACTGTCAGCTTGCACATGGCAGTCCGACGGGTCTAATTACCGGATTCGCCAGTGTTCGAGAGCTGTATAAGAAAATTGCAGAATGCTTCGATATATCCGAAGAGGATATACTTTTCTGCACCCTTAACTCGCACAAGGTGGACATGACGCGTCTGCTGGGCGGTCAGATTGGTTTGGATGATTTCATCTTTGCGCATCGCAAGGGTCGCGCCAAGGAGATTGAGATTGTTAAGACACAGGATGCACTCGGGTTAACCATCACCGACAATGGCGCTGGGTATGCGTTTATCAAACGCATTAAGGATGACTCAATCATTGATCGCATTGAGCACATTTCGGTTGGAGATCACATTGAGAAGCTGAATGGTGTCAATATGGTGGGGAAGCGACATTACGAGGTGGCACGCATGCTCAAGGACATTGGCACTGGCGACACCTTTACGTTACGCCTGGTGGAGCCGGTGCGCAGCGGTTTCCAGGGCATCGGACCGCGCAGCCAGTCGCGTGCCTCAAGCTCTGGCGGCATCGGTGGTGCCAATGGTGGACGCAATTATGGTAGCGGCAAGGAGACGCTACGCTTCAAGGCCAATGGCAATGCACAGATTGAGGCCAAATTCGACGAGGCGACGATGGCGGGCGTTGAGGCAATTAACAATCTGCTTGAATCCTTTATGGGCATCAACGATACTGAGTTGGCGTCCCAGATTTGGGATCTAGGCGACAACAAGTCCAATTCCATGGACTTCGCCGAGGCCATCGATAATTCTGATCTGGAATCTTTCGGTTTCACCGATGATTTTATCATCGAACTCTGGGGTGCTATAACCGATGCGCGACGCAAAAGCAATTAGAAACTATTCAATCATAATCCAAAATTATTGCATTTTCCAAGTTGGTTCGAGTACTTTGACAAGTAATAAAACGCTTAACAAATGCAAAAAACAATAAAAACTATACAAAAAAAAAAAGAATCATAATTCATCATTTATTTTATTATTATTTTGTTTAATTGCTAGAGCTTAGTTATAACATATTTATACACATACATATATATACATATACATTTACAAACATACATACATTTACATATATTTATTTGTATGCCTGCATTTGCCAATTAATTTGTATTTGTTATAATTATATTTATATATATATATGCATTCAAATTGACAACAACCGTAGCTAGTATAAAACATCAACACGAAGAAAACAAAGAAAAGTTGATATGCAATATTATTTTGGTTCAATGTACATATTTATACATTTCTTTGTTTAGTTATTATTTACTATATAAATTTATGAATAAATCTAAATTATTGAAAATTTATTTTGTGTGTTGAGTTGGTTTATTTTGCATTTGTTTATTTTTGGTAAGGTATTGTTTATTTTAGACATACTACTGGCCTGATTTTGTTCAGTGTATACGTGTAGTATTTATCATTTTGATACTTTTTGGCAATCGACAACAATTTGTACAAACCAAAAGATTCCACTGGCAGAAACTGTGACAAATTCATTTGGCAAATATTTTTTTTTTTTTTTTTGTGTATATGTAGATGGCCATGAGCACGTGCGTTTTCAACTCTTTTGCGCTTAAATATGTTGATGAATTCTAGTCATACATAAATAAATAAATAAATAAATTCGTACGTAAATATGTCTAGCACATATAGAAGACGCTTCCTGTCTCTCACCGAAAAAAGCTTTCAAGAGTTCAGCTCTCTTACAAATGAGTACTATAACTACAAAAAATCAGGCGACAGCCTGCAGAGTTTACAATAAAATTATGGCGACGACATCACAACAATTGTACACTCACACACAAATAAATAAATATAAAATGCAACAGCAAACGAGTAAACAACAGCTGCTGCCGACGCAGCGTCAAGTAGCATACAGCTGATAAGCACAGTTATTAACTTATTATGCTTGTGTGTAAAACACTTAAAAAACAAAGAGAATAAGAGAGGAAAATGTATAATGCTCGAACAGCTGCTCGCTCCAGCCACAGAATATCAAGTTTTACATGCATATTTTCTGGTTTTACAGGTTTCTCGAAGCAGTCAAACAGACAGAGACGTCAACGATTTTACTCTTAAGTCAGACGCGCAAACCGCGACGCGCTCGATGCTCTCTCTTGAATTTCCTACGCTCACAAACACATAGGCAGGTGCCTAATTAAATTAGCTTTGACGCGTTTGAATTACTAAAAAGAGACGACTCAGTCGCTCGAGCGCTCAGTTTTGTCAACGCTGTCGTCGGAACAGCACGCAGTTAGCGGTAAAGCTAAAGCAGTTCAACAAAAAAAAGAAACCCTAACAAAAAGAGATTTTATTGAGTTTTACTGAAAAGATAATTTACAACCACACAAAGAAAACAAACTCAGGGTCTCACAGAAGCAGAAATAGAGTAAGACAGATTTGTCTTGCTAGTTTTTCGTGAAAGAAAATCCAACACGGAAAAACCAATCAAAAGGTAGAAAAGAGCGGCGGACACATAAAATTTCCATTATACTAGAAACGTCTGCAATTCAATGTGATTTTTCTTGGCAAGCAATATTTTAAGACTTTGTTCCTGTGTTTTGTAAAGAGCAACGTTATTTCATTATTTATTGAGTGTGTGTTTGTGGACTTTGATCGTCACTCAACACAATTCACTAATGCTGCTGGCTTAAACGACCAATAAATACAAACACTTAAATTTCGTGTATACAAGTCAATTGTTGTTGTAGTGTTTGGTGTTGTTTCAAACATTTCATATAATTTGCGGTATTCTGCGTTTAAGTTGCCGTGCAAATTTTTTCCACTGCTAACTGGCAATGAGTGTGGTATTGTGCGAAATGTAGACCTGCTTCCTTTCTCCCCACCACATGTCTCAACCACTCTCTCTCTTACTGGGATTGCATTAAAAAAAGAAATAACAAACGAGCTGAGCTTTTTTGTACGTTTGTTTTGCTTCATGATTTTCGCACGTTGCGTTTGTAGGTGAAAGTAACGCGTGATAGGTGACTGTTGTCTCTCTTACTCGTTTGCAACAAGCGCTGCTTTGTATTGGACTTTGAGTTATATAAATAGCCATAACTCGAATAGCGGACACAAATTGATAAAACAAAACAAAAATTAATAATTAAATACGGAGAACCTTGCCTTATCTCGTCTACACAATGAACAAGACTCAAACTAAGCAGGAAATATTTAGACCATTTTCGATAAGCAAACACCAATAAGTATCAAAAACTTTGATAAAATTTAACAAATAAATACAAGTGTGTACATTGACCTTTACGCTAGGTTGTTTATTTCTTATGAGTTTTAGAACGGTTAAAAATTAATTCATACTCACTTATATATTTTAAGTGTGTGGCGCCGATTAGATCGGGTGATCTTTTCCAGTGGTAATGCGAAATGAGTAATAAGTTCATGTTTTAACTTGTGCGTTTGTATATTCGATTTAATTTATCATTTCGTTTGTAACACAAACATACACACAAGGTGTTTAAACACACCACTCAACACATTATCTTCTCTTTATCGATACCAGTTATATCTATACGTGCAACACTGAGAGAAAGCTTAAACTTACACTTACAGTTACACTTTGTTTAACTTTGGGTGTGTTGGAGAGCCTCAAACTTAACGTAAAATAATCCTTGAATAATATTTGTTTTCATGCAATGTTCACGCAATTTATTCTTAAATCAAATGTTAAGCAATTCAGGTAATTGCTGTGTCCGCTTATATTTGAATTTCAAGTACAACAGGTTCCGTTAGCTTTCAAAATATTGCATAAATGCTATTATATATTTTCAAACAACTCTCGAATATGACTTACATATGCTTATAAATCCAAAGGTAAACCACAAGCAATGCATTATTTTTATGCTTCAACAGAAAAACAATTATTCTTTATAATTGTTGTTCTGCTTGCATTCGTTAATGCAATCACCTTGACTTTCTGCGCAGAAGCTTTTAAACAAAAGCGCTTGGCAACAAGAAAAATCAGATATTATTTATGTTTGTTTGTTGTGTTTTTGTTTTTCTTTTTGCCGATATTCTTAATGCACGTGCCACTCTTCTTAAATGCAAAAGAGAAAAAAGAAATAAAAAAGAAAAAACATTGACGGTCTCTTGTTTGATGTCGCAAATGGATATTTTTAACCACTAAAAACTATATTATAATTTATAATGGCACTAAGCAAAACAATTTATGACAGCCTCTGTGTTTTTGCCTTTTACAGCTTGCCAAAGGCTAGAATTCATAGAGCCACGACGAAACAAGTCCAATAAAAATGACTGCTTACTAATTGCACTTCCAGCAAACAGCAACAAATCGAAGATAAACTTACGCATACATATATTTATATACATACGCATTGAGTGTGCGACATCGATAGGCTGTATTTAGTGTCTGTATATCGATTAACTAATTGCGCTCAAGATGAACAGTTTGGCACGCGTGTTTAGTAACTTGTCCGACTTTTACAATGACATCAATGCGGCCACACTGACCGGCGCCATCGATGTGATCGTCGTGGAGCAAAAGGATGGCGAATTCCAGTGTTCTCCCTTCCATGTGCGCTTTGGCAAGCTGGGCGTGCTGCGCAGTCGCGAGAAGGTGGTAAGTATACACAAACGAGAGACAAAAAGAAGAAAAACTTTAATAGAAGTTGGTTTATATTTTGTTGCGTAGGTGGACATTGAAATAAATGGAGCACCCGTTGATATTCAAATGAAACTGGGCGACTCTGGCGAGGCATTCTTTGTGGAGGAATGTCCCGAAGATGATGGCGAAGAGTTGCCCGCCAACTTGGCCACATCACCCATACCAAAGAGTTTCCTCCTGTCGCTGAACAACAAGGCCAACGACACCATGGAGGACATTAGCGGCGTCATAGCCGACAAGTAGGTTATTCCTCACCACATTTGCATTTGTTGTAGATGCTCCACGCTAGCTATACACAAATCATATATCATATGGCATCAAATATCATATTTACATATTTTTAGAAGCGCTAGCGATGAATTGCAAATACCGCTACCAATGCCGCGTCGCAACTCCATTGATCTGTCCAAGGAGGAGCCCAAAGAGATTGCCAACGAGGGCAGCAAGTACGAGAATCAGGCCTCGGACTACACACACCGCAGGTAGCAAAATGCTTTGCCTAGAAATCAATACATATTTTGTTTTTTAAAAATCATAGAATGTTGTATATAAGTATCATTCATTTGATTTTTTGCAAATTGCCAATTGCAAATCTTTGCTGAAAAAATGTAATCTTATCTAATCCAGGCACACAGATAACATGCTTGAGCGACGCAACTTGGTTGAAAAACGCAAGGAGTTTACCACGCAAAAGATGCGTCAGGAATGGGCCGAGCACGAAGAGCTATTTCTAGACAAAAAGCCGTCTGAGAAGTTGGACAAAATGCCCGCCGAAATGGCAGCTGCAGAAACAGAACTCGTACCAGAACCAGAACTGGGTAACCAACCGCAAACGGAACCCATTGAAATGCCCGTGAAGCAAGAGATTCCTGAGGTGTTGTTGTCAACACCGACAGGTCCAACGGCTGTAGCAACTTCAATCACCGAGGCAAACAAGGATGATGCCAAAAACAAGACCAAGAAACGACGCAAGAAGTCGCAAATGAAGAAGAAGAACTCACAGCGTAAAACATCCTCGAGCAGCTCCGCGTGCAGTGCCGCCGGCTTTGATGCCGGCAATGTGGACACCGTCTCGCTTAGCTCGGTGAAAGTGAGCAACATTGATGAGACCGATATGGTTGCCAGTGTTTCGGTCAATACAAATTCGTCGTCGAATGAGGAGCAGGCAGCTTCGTCTGCACCACTTGTTACCGCTGCCAGTGAGCTGACGCATGTGGCAACTACGCCCACAAATGTGCCACGTCACGATCTGGACATACACTTCTTCAGCGACACTGAGATCACCACACCGACAATCAAGGGCGCTGCGGGCGGTGGCCATCGACCATCGACACCCATCCAGAGCGACAGCGAGCTGGAGACGACAATGCGTGGCCAGTGCCATGGCAATGCCGATGAGGAGAATAGCGCGCTGTGGAAGTGGGGTGAACTGCCGACGTCGGAGCAGGAGAAGCTCGTCGCCGAGGAGCGTCGCACATCAATGTTGAGCAGCATGTTTAGCTTTATGAAGCGGGCGAATCGTTTGCGCAAGGAGCGCGATGCCGGTGACATTTATCTATCCGATCTGGATACGGGCAGCATAGATCCCGAAATGGCTGCCCTCTACTTTCCAAGCCCAAAGGCCAAGGAGTCGAAGCAAACGCAGAGTGGCGATGAGGATCGCGAGAGTGGCAACGGCACCAGTCTGCCCCATTCACCGAGCTCCCTGGAGGAGAACCAAAAGAGCCAGGATTCCGACTTTGATGAGGGCGGCAAACAGATGCCGCCGATGCCAGACAACAAGAAGTGAGTAGTAGCTGCTAACAAATTAAAGCCGAGATTTCAACTAGTTTAATAACTTATTTAACTAGATATTTGAATTTTGTGGCCATATCCACGTGCGGCATGCAGGACAATGGTGCGCCACCTACTGATGTGATGTTTGATCGCCATCTTGTAACCTATCCTGATGTAAGTACAACCATCATAAGCATATTTTTCCAATTTGCCTGCAAAACTATCGATAGTTGTCAGGTCAAAGCTCATATTAGGGGTATGCGTTGTTTGAGTAACTATCGATAGTTTGGGGTATTTGTGTACATTCAATACCCTTGTGCCCAACAACACACTGCTATGCACAGCACTGCACTTACTATTAACAACAACATTATTCATTCGTTTCCTGCCACCGTTGCCCTCTCTGTTGCTCGACACAGGTGTGCAAAGATCCGCATATGTTCGCATCGCCAAATCTAGTTGTACGCCTGAATGGCAAATACTTCACATGGAACACTGCATGTCCCATTGTCATGACAATGATTATTTTCCAGAAACAACTAACCGATGTAAGTGCTTACTAATGCCACAATTTTATTAACCGTTAGTCGCAACGACAACAATTTTTGAGTAAACTTTGTATTGATATTTCGACAGGATGCCATAGAGCAGTTGATATCGCCAATGCCTCCAGTATCTGGCTTTGACAAACCGGAGGCTGTGCTCCAAACAATGCAGGACAACGCTGGTCAGACCAAGCGCTCCTGGTGGAACTGGCGACGATCTCAGGACGCAGTGCCCAATCAGGAAAACAACAACAAAGGCATTTACATCCGCAAGATTCCAATGCAGAAAGATGAGACGGGTTAGAGCTTACAATTTTTCCCTATGTTCCCTTTTTTAAAGTTCTTGTTCTTTTAGATGGTGACCAGGCTGCTGTTAGCACACAAACATCACGTCCCAATACGCCGGACACAAGCGATCCTACGCTCAGCAAGAGTGATTCGATGGCGAATGCGGAGAATACCTCTGCTCTTGTGGACAATCTTGAGGAACTGACCATGAACTCCAATAAGAGCGATGAGCCCAAGGAACGCTACAAGAAATCACTACGTCTTAGTTCGGCGGCAATTGTAAGTTGTACTTTAAAATCTTTAATCCTTACTGACCACCTGCTTTCTGCCTTAGAAAAAACTCAATTTGAAGGACGGCATCAATGAGATTGAGTTCAGTGTGACGACCGCTTATCAGGGCACAACTCGCTGCAAATGCTACTTGTTTCGTTGGAAGCACAACGATAAGGTTGTTATTTCGGATATTGATGGCACCATCACCAAGTCGGATGTCTTAGGTCACATTCTGCCGATGGTCGGCAAGGATTGGGCCCAATTGGGCGTCGCAGAGCTCTTCTCCAAAATTGAACAGAATGGCTATAAACTGCTCTATCTATCGGCACGTGCCATTGGCCAGTCACGCGTGACACGTGAATATCTTCGCTCAATCCGGCAGGGAAATGTGCGGCTACCAGATGGCCCGTTGCTGCTGAACCCGACATCGCTGATCTCGGCATTTCATCGTGAGGTGATTGAAAAGAAACCTGAACAGTTTAAGATCGCCTGCCTGTCGGACATACGTGATTTATTCCCCGAAAAGGAGCCCTTTTACGCCGGCTACGGCAATCGCATTAATGTAAGCGGACTTCATTTGATATAACTTGTATTATCAAGATTTATTGTTACATCCGATATTGTTTTGCAGGATGTATGGGCATATCGTGCCGTCGGCATACCCATCATGCGCATCTTCACTATCAACACCAAGGGCGAGCTGAAGCACGAACTGACCCAAACATTCCAATCATCGTAAGTAGTAGAACAACAACAAATCTTTTCTTTCTTTGTATTTGGTTTTTGGTGTCTTCACAATTAGTTTAAGTCTTAAAGCTTAAACTTGAGCTTGTCTTAAACTGCAACTCATGCCACATACGAAATCGCATAAAATAATCGCTAATTGGGCCAAGTCGTTATTAACCCTCATTATGTAAAGGCTAGCATAAAGGCCAGGTCACGTTCTGTATACAGAAAGGTATATGTATAAACATATGTGCATATAACTGTAGGAACTAACTTCATTATTATTCACAAATTCAATCAATCAATCAATCAACCAATCAGTCAATCGCAATGAGAGTGCACAAATTCAACTGAAGTATTTTGGTTGTCACATTTATATTTATTGATACAGTGGCTACATCAATCAGTCGCTTGAGGTCGATGAATACTTTCCGCTGCTGCTGCACAACGATGAATACGAGTATCGCTCCGAAGTATTCGATCACGATGAGTTGGAGGATGAGCTGCAGTTCAGCGATGATTACGATTTGGATGCTGATGTTGAGCACCATAATGACAATGATGAGGATGACTCTGGGTCTGACTTTCACGATTATGACTCTGATATTGAACGTGATGTGATAATCATAATGAATCACCATGATGCCAAAAATAAAATATTTTTATCCTCACCACCCAAATGGCTATAATAAGCCAACAATTAAGCATAAAAATTATATATGAGAGTGAAATTTCAATTGTGATATAAAAATTGTTGTAGTGTTAAGTCAAAAATATTATAGTTTCTAGTTTTGGGAGTGCGTTTCGATAGCCTGAACCTCAACTAACAAAAAACAAATATATATATCATATATAGTCGTAAGCGAGTCGGCTTTGAAAGCTATAGCCCCAAACAAAATATACTTAGTTTTAAGAACTGACAAAGACAAGTCCGTATTGTACATATATATATATATATATAAAGTAAACGTTGTTTTTTGATCTATAAGGAATTATACTAATTCAGCTCTATAAATATATATATATATAGGTATATATATATATATATATATATATAGAGAGTTCTATATTCTACACAAATAAAATGTGTGCACACTCTTGCTGTTATGCAATGTTTTAACTCTGGCGTGGCATGTGGCATGTGTTGTTAGGTTATGTTGCAGTCGCTTTTTGTGAGGTTACGTGTTGATAGATTGAGGTTAGGTTGCACTTTAAGAATGCGTTGCATACGCTTGGGCGCTTAGGGCCAATGCAAACCGTTTAAGATTGTTGCATAACTATTGTCGTTTTGATTATATACATCAAAATAAACTTTGTTTATTAATTATTTACACACATGCATTTGCAGGTACTGCAGCATGACATACATTGTGGATCAGCTGTTTCCGCCCGTCAAGCATGACGAAGTGGACGTCGAGTTCTCCAATTTCAACTACTGGCGCGAACCCATACTCGATTTGCCCGAACTGGAGACGGTCCTGGTGCCACTTATTAAACCAGAATCGGCCACACTTCGACCCATTCCAGAGAAATGAATAATCAATAATCGCAACCGGAAACAAACATAAGCATAAATACATAAAAAAAAAACAAACAAATAATCAGCTATTAGAGTGAAGCTTTCTATCGTATTACATAATTCGCAAAACAATCTTTTCATTTCGCACACTTTAAAGAAAAAAAACTTTGTTAAAATCTATTGAAGTCATATACAATACATTATACATTATGTATACATTGAATAATTAAAATTATAAGTTCTGTCAAGCAAACCAGAAAAAGTGATTTAGCCTATTTTTGCATAATATATTTAGTTAATTCGATTTTGTTTTTAATCTATATTTTTATTTGAAAATGAGAATTTATCAACGCAAAGGATTTGTAGTAACTTATTTTTTATCTCTGATAATAAAAATGTGAACTTCTTGAAATTGAAAATTCCTAAGCTACAATTACAGACATACTATTACTCTTATTATTATTATTAATATTATTATTATGAAAATGCATCTTGTGATTTTTAATTTATGATTATAATTATTATATTACTATGATTTTGTGATGATCAGTTAAATGATATAACTACGTACATACATAAAAATGCTTAAAATGTAGTCAATGCTGGGCCCAATTGACTTAGCTCAGCCCAAAACATACATATTCGATGTTTCCAATAAAAATTAACTGCTTTAAACCATTTCTACAAATCTAAACAAAATTTAAGGCGTTGTTTTTATTGCGATAAAGCTGGCGGGAAACAATGGATGAACAGAGAAGTTTGGAGAAATCAGGCGACGGCCAAATCGAAACTCAAATTACAGTGGAAAATTTTTTTGTTTATTGCTTGTGTTCTTCCATAGAACCAATTGTTGCTTTTGTTCGTTGTGCTCGTTGTCGTCTAGCAAGCATACACAAATGTGAGAACATTCGAGTAGAAAAAAGTGTGTGTGATTATGGACAACAATAAACGATATCGCACTTTTCTGGAGCGGGAGGCGAGTCGGGGGCCAGATGAATGGGGCTAGTGAACTGAACAGCAGACACAACACATATGGGGCATGGATGCACGTATTGTATTTGTATTTGTCAACGTAATTTTGCCAATTAAATTAATGCTCATTTAAATCATAGCAGCCCAAGTCAGCCAGCAACGACTGCAACATCATCATCATCATCATCATCGTCATCATCCTCCTCATCTTTTTAGTGATCATTATTAGCATGGAAGCAAACAAAAGCGGGCCAGAGAGATTGGGGGAGGTTGCCACAGTTGAAATGAGCAAAAAAAGTCAACTATTAAGTTTTGTATGCGAATGAAAATTAAATATCATTTAATTTACTTGACAACAGTAAAATCTGCATTGCTAAAAACCAAGAAATGATTTCTGTTCAGTAATAAATTCAAAAGAACGGACAAAATTCATGGAACTCTTTAAACAGTAACAGGAAAATGTATAATTGTTATTTTTTCGAAATTGCAGACCGTATTTTTATTTAAACACATTTCTGGCGCACACCTTATTAATTTTTCTGCTTTTCATTTATTTAGCTGTTGCATAAAACGTCTCAAGAATATTTTTTATGAATTTTGGGATTGAAAAATCGTAGTTTCAATTCAATTTCAAGGCTTTATAATTGTTACATTCCCTTTTTAAATCAACTGCACATTTTTCAATTACTATATTCTATTTCAGATTTTTGTGAAAGGAAAATATTATTAGCAGTTTAAATAGACACAAGAATATTTAAGTACATTTTTGTATTGTCTTTCGTTTATGTCTTTAATAAACAACTCATTTCTTGGCCATATACGTGTTTATAAAGGAGTTTTTTCAAATGACTTAGGAAAATTTATTTTCGTTATTGTTTGCTCCTAAAAACGGATTTTTCTTTTATAATGAACTACAGGTTACTTAAGCATTTGTAAGTTTTCATATTTTGTATTACCCAAAAGGTCAAATCCGAAAACTTTTTTGCTTGTACGTTACCAAGATGTAACATATAAAAAAGCAACTACTTAAAACTACTCATTAAAAACTAAAATTATATTGCACAAAATATTATATATATAATCGTTTACCTTAGATAATCCCTGAACGTTATACTTTAGCTTTTTAATTTATTGAAAATGATAATATTAATATGATATTTACTACTTAAAGCAATATAAACATATTGCTGTAATTTGAAGAAACTCACTCAGACTCCCACAAAGCCACTTACACGAATAAACACACTCGCACACACACACAACATAAACAGAGAGCCCCACATGATATTAAGCATAGAAAATTTTCCATCTCTTAAGTTGTGAGCTGTGCTTTGTGTTCGAATAACGAAAGTAGATTGAGCTGATTATGATTAGTACTACATATACATATAGTTCAAATACATAAGATCAGTACTTCATATGTTTACCGTTCACATATATAAGTATTTGCAATGATTATTCTTAAGTCAGCTTGATTTGACATAATTTCGACAATTTGTTTAAGTGCAATAATAAATAAATTATTTGAGCGAAAAAAGGATGGTGGAAAATATATACTTACTGGAAATCAGGTGCAAGAAGAATGACTAACATTAAACTGTGACTTTGTTTAGAATCATAATATATAAAAAAAAAAATTAGCGACTTTAAAACCGACTTAAATTTTCCATATCAAAATTTAAATTGCACGACAGCGACGAGCTTCAATTGAGCACCACTCAAAATGAAGCCGACGTCGTTGCTGGCCCCTCTTACAAAGCTTCGGTTTTTCAGTCGGGGCCCCATATGGAAAGTATAAAAGCCTGCGCACACTGGCAGTTTATCATTAGTTATCTCTGGGAAAGCAATCAAGCAAATCATTTTATCCAAATAAAATACTAAATCCTGCAAATATGAAGAACTCTGTTGCCATTCTCCTCTGCGCCTTGATCGGCCTGGTAAGTTTGACATTTATCGAACCCTTCAGTTGGAGGACTTAACATTAATCCACAAACAACGCATAGGCCTCCGCTGCTGAGTACAAGTTGCGCACCGCCGAGGATCTGCAGAAGGTGCGCAAGGAGTGCGCCGAGGCCAACAAGGTGACCGAGGCACTGGTTGCCAAATACAAGGCCTTTGAGTATCCCGATGACGAGATCACCCGCAACTACATCAAGTGCATTTTCAACAAGTTCGATCTGTTCGAGGACACCAAGGGCTTCAAGGTTGACAATCTGGTCGCACAGCTGGGCCAGGGACGCGAGGACAAGACCACACTGAAAGCCGACGTTGAGAAGTGTGCCGATAAGAACGAGCAGAAGTCAACTGCCAGCGCCTGGGCCTATCGCGGCTTCAAGTGCTTCCTCAGCAAGAATCTGCCACTCGTCCAGGCTGCCATCCTGAAGAAGAACTAAGCGTCCCAAAGCGCCACACAAAAATTAGATTAGTAGAGCAATCGAGCTAATCATCAAGCATCGCACATTTTTCGGGTTCTGCATTAAATGTTTGAATCACAAATTTCTTTGGATTCTGCACTTTGTTTGAATTTCAAATAAAAATCGTATATAAGCGAGCTTAAAAGCCAAGCTGAATTGTTTATTTAATTATTACTTTTTTTTAAACACATAATTGGTTTACTATATAATAATGCTTATCATATATTCTGCAAATAGTCCAAGCTGAGAAGGCTTCCTTTGTCGGCGCTTTCTTTCTCCCTCTCTCTCTCTCTCTCTTTTCTTATTAACGTTCCCTACCTTCTCCCACCCAAAGGAAAGGCATAGAAAAGTTGTTGTAATTCGTTTATATTTCATCATCTTTTCGATATAATCAATTTTCTTGTGTATTTTATTATGTATATTTTTTTCGCATACATAAGCAAGATGTAAATCTTGGTTCTTTTTTGATGTTTTTTTTTTAAATTATTTTGTGGGAATTTTCATCTTTTCCATATCAGCTCTTTTATTAACTTTTTTTGTCATCATCTTTTTTGTTTTGCCATCTGTAAAACTTCTTTTCTTTGTTTTTTTTTTTTATTTTTTATTTTATGCTGCTTTTGTTCGTCTTCTTTTTTTTTGTTTTGTTTTGTTTTTTATTAATTCTTTTCCTCTTCTTTTTTAGTTAGGCAGTTTATATATAAATGTATATATATATATATATATATATATTATTTATTTGAGAAAAATTAAAAAGTGTGATAAAGGGGTGTTTGTGGTGTTGGGTGCTTCAAAAAACATTATAGCCAAGTTAGGTTTTTTTTATTTTTCCTTGTTGATTTTCATTTTATTGGTTTTCATCTTTTTTGCGCCTGTTTTTAGAAATTTTTTTTCGTTGCTGCTGTTCATTTTTTATTGTTATTATTTGCATGTATAATATATTTTATTTTTTTTTGGCGGCGTACTCTTGTATTTTTTTGTATTTATTACAAAGAAGTTTTGGCAATAAAATGTTTTTTGAAATTATATATTAAAAAAATCTGAAATCAAATATTGATTGGATTAAAGAATTGTGTTAAAAATCAAACTAAATAAATGTTGTTATTCAAGTGCCCCCAATTCACGAATATGTTAAGAATACAAATTACCAGAAGACAAACAGACGGAAAAGCGAAAAGTGCACAGAAATTACAAGAACGGATTACCAATGGAAACAAATACAAATTTGTTTATGTGTGGGTTAAGTGGTGCACGGATTATATTAGCGCACTTTCTAATCCAAAGATCTTGGTGCATTTACTTTTCTTTTTTTAAACGGACAACATATAATATATGGATATACTTTATAATGAATAAGGAAAAGTAATAAAATCGGCAATGAATTGAGCACTTTTCCTATCACAAATTCATAATCGCCGAGACAATTAAGAGTTATCAATCAGTCAACTTACCTTACTATAATTTAAGCAAAAACAATTATCAATACGGCGCATAATAATTGGCGCGGCCGCGGTAACCTCTTCTGAAACGAAACACAGACCGAAATTAGCACATATCATTTTATTTGGCTGTGTTAAATGCCATGTGCCTTACATTGCGCGGCGAGCACCACGGAAAGTGGAGTGACAGCAGGAGCGGGAGACGCGTGCCCCTCGGCCACGGAAGCTTCCGCGTGCAAACCGATTTGTGGTGGAGAGTCCAGGCCGGTTCGTCCGCTTCGACATGACCTGTAAGAAGAGACCAAGTGTTAAGAGTCTCTTTAAAATCATAATAATTAAATCTTAAATCACCTTAATTTGACGTCCTCGGAAGAGGGTTTCGTTCATGGCTAGAGCAGTCTCAACATATTCTTTCGAACCAAACTCAATATAGGCAAAACCCTTGGGATGCCCATCAGCCTTGTTGCATAGAATAGTAACACGATTGATTGTGCCGCAACCATGGAAATGTGCCTCCAACTCCTCGGCGGAAGCACCATAGTCAACGTTGCCCACGTAGACGGACCTAGTGTCTATCTCCTGTTTCTCTTCAAGTGAAAGCGGCACGGTTGCCAAACCGGTTGTTGAACCGCCCGCCATTTGTTTGTCGACCTCGGACTGCATTTGTTTGATCTTTTCAGCCTCTTCCTCCATTTCTTTGACGCGTGCCTTGATGGCCTCTAGTTCTGGATCGATCTGCATACCGCTGTCCTCCTTAAGTATTTATTAAAATTAGCAAATATATAGACTTAAGTTAATTCAAATCGGAATGCCAAAAAATGCGATTTGCGGCTTAACTTGACAATTTCTAAATGAAGTGGATAAAGACGCTTCGAAAATGGCGGCCGCTTTGTTTCGCGAGCTTTGCCATAAAGCTTTTTCTGAGAACTTTGGTGCTTTCGGCCGGCAAGGCGAAATGAAAACTGGTTTAATGTCGATGAACACTTACCTCTGTTTCAGTCACAATTTCAGCCTCCTGTTCACCGTTTGTCTCATCCAGCGACTCCAAGAGCTGATCTTCGTTTAAAGTAATATCTTCATCTGCCATTTTACTAGATTTTCTTGTGTGTTGTTGTTGAACTTTGGTGCTTTGTTTATGTTTACCAAGCTAAACTTTGTTGCGTAAAAGCTTACAGCGGTAGTTATCGTATTGTGAAACTTATCGTTATCGCAATTCACTGCAAAGAGACGAATGCGGTAAAAGACCGAACTTGGATTAATAAGGAATGCTATGCACGTATCAAATTCTTTTTTATTTTGGCGATATGTAACACCGCTAAAAATTAACTAATACAATCAACATTGATGTACATAATAAATTATGTACACGTTTTAATCTATAGAATTACACTAAATTCACCACTTACGTCAAAATACAGGGCAAGGCGCTGCTGCTGCTGACGTTTCTTCGTTCGCTCAAAATGGCCGCTGCCTAATGTTAATCCACACACGCTACTCGACGGAAACAACTATATATATTAAATATAATTTTGATAATTTTTTCGCTCAAGCTGGTACAGTTTAACCTGCTCTCACTTTCGAACGTAAACGACAGCAGTTGAATTTAATATTATTTCTGTATTTACAACAATCTGACACTTTTCACTAAAACAATTTTGTCAACGTAAAAATCCCGCAGCGAACATAAATTCGCCTTGCTTTTTAGCGACGGCACTTTTAAAATATATCGTTTATTGCGATAGTTATCGATATCAAACAATTGTGATTGCTGTAAAGTAGTACCACTTTCCATTTACCATGAGCGATTCAGACTCAGAGTACGAGGAAACCGAATATTTGGTATATGCCGACTTCAAAAATCATCTGGCGCCCCATCAACTAAAGCACGAAGATGCTGCCATCCGCATAATTGCCATTGAGAGCGAAACGCCCATGGCCGAAATAAATGGAAACATTTTCAAAGGTGCAGCATAAATTTACATTTGAGCAGCCGGAAATAACGATAGACAATTCTTTTCACTGTTGCAGGATCTTATGATATGGCATTGGGTACAAATGTGTTCTTTGAGAAAGACACCAACAGCGTATTCGGGGATCCACTTTATGAGCCAGTTTGTCGACAACAATATAAATACGTGAATAAATCTGATAAAATCATCAGTTTCGAGCGTGTCTACATTGAGAACCTGCCACAAGATATTAAAGTAGAAGAGGAACAGCAGCCAGAGGAAGCTAAATCACAATCGCTTAAACTCAATATAAGCTACAGAGACGCAATTAACAGATTTGGCAAAGAGCAGTAAAATGTATGTGCAAAATTAGAGATGGGCACGTGATACGCATCGACGTTGTTTCATTTCTCTTTGAACAATCTTTATACGTATTGTATTTATTTATGCATTAATTTGTCGGTCTGTCCCTTATAAAACAATTAAAGCATTGTGTAACCTAACACATTCCTTTAGCTAATCCTTTTTGCATGTCACGCGCCCAGTACTACTACCATGTTCAAAATTTTCCATATTACCTTATAGTTTTTTTATCCATTTGTAGCACAATGGAGAACGTGCTTGAGTCCCCGCTACCACCTATTAACCTAAGGCAATTTCTAGACGAATATAAAGACCAGCTAAACAGTTCAAATGAGGGTACAGACAATGTTCCCTTTTATTTTGCCGATAACTGTCCCCTTTCATCGGACGTGGAAGCCAGCTGCTCGTTGCAACTGTTGGGTACGCCGGACGATAATCTGATCAATGTATTTAATCCGGGATATGAGATGCAACGGCACACCAAGCCAAAACCACAAGCCAATGGCAATGTGCCTAAGACATACAAGGCAATAAAGGAGTATAAGGATTTTAAGTCTGGCAATCCGTTTACACGCACACAATACAGTTATCGTTTGATGTCCGAATCGTTGGCACACGGTTCGATGTGGTCTCTCGAGCAATTCGATCTGGCGATAACAGTGCGCTTCTATCGACCGCCACGTGCCGCGCATCGTAGCTACAAACTGGAGCGGCCAATGTTTGCGGAGGAATTCGTGTGCCTGGGCAGCAACTATCTGACCGAGGTGCGTGACAAAATCTCCTGCATTTGCAACGGCAAAAGGTTTGTGGATATAAGCGAGGAGCCAGAGGCGTCGCTACCTGTGTTGGATACAAATTCAGGATATTTCTTTATCAATGGCACATTCTACAATGATACACGTAATCTAAAAAACTGCGACTACTCAAAAACGGTGCTTGATTGGGCGCGCACGGCACATGGTTTCCAGGACGAGGTACTTAAGGTTGCTACGATGGAGAGTACACGGTTTCTGGATCTCACCGTTCGACTGGGCACACCATTGCAATATCTGCATCATGGCAATTGCGAACATCTGTTTGTGTTTTCCCAAGTGGAGGTCGTCAGGCCTCATAAAGTAAGCGTCAGCTCCTATCCCTTGCTGCGCGCCTTCAACCCTTTGAACGGACGAGTGTGCGTCATATGCGGTCTGCGCGGCTATCAGTTCATAGTGGAGAAGTCCCGCAGGCAGTTGCACGATCCGTCATATCTGTGCCGTAGTTGTCACTACAGCTTTAACTATGTGGATGGCAAAAAGGTGGGAAATTTCAGGGCTTATCGCGTATATGATCATTTGGAGCAGTCCGATGAGGAGGTGGAAGAACAGCTGCAAGATATATTGGACATAAGCGACAGCAGCAATGATTATAGCCATTAATTATAAGTATTTTAATTTAATTTCTTTTTGAACATATAAAATATGCAAACATAAATTATTCATACTGTACGTTAAAATAACGTTGCCATTACACAATGTAACAATATATAGTTAAACATATGCTGCTAAATTTCAATTCAAGTTCTATATGCACACATATAGTATAGTCTATTAGCAGAAGTTAATTAGGATTCAAATGTAAATTTAACACAAATATCGTGAGCTCCATTGAGCTGCGGTCTTATTAGTACGTATACGTATATATGCGTTACATTGATTTTTTATAAATACCTTTTAGGGAGCTTTACACATATTCATATTCATTATATATATAAATATTTTTCAATATCAATTAGGCGTACAGACTTGACAAGGACCCAAGGGCAAACGATTTAATAAGATTAATTTTGGCCAATATTAACATATGTGTATATATATGAACACAAATATACTTAGATAATACAGAGTAAAAACATACGTATTGCTATATGTATAGTATGATATTGTATATATACTTTAAAGTATCAATTTTCACTTATGCGTGTATAAATTCCTTGTCTGTGTGCTCGTTTTTTATATGTGTATGAAAATGCCTCGAAACACTTTATGGCCTTCTAAAATTAGACGCTAATCGTGATTGCTTTAATTTTACTGGAATCAATACGCGGATTTATAAATCTGAACACTTAACGAGTTAAATTTAAGGAAAGTCAAAATAATTCTAGAAGCTCAACAGATACTGATACTAATTATCGGTTAGTTACATATTCTACGTACAAATATTAATTAAGGAACGTAAATAAAATTAACAACGTACAGATATCAATAAGTTAATACAAATATAAAAAAAAGTCGTGTGTGTTAAAAAAGTACTCTAGACACGCGCAAATCTCTTTCAAGATTCAGGCAATTTAATTTGAAATATGTATGTATGCATTTTAACCTCTTTGGTTGTTCAGTTTGATTAAAGCTAATACCAGCTGAAGGTAATGCCTAGCTTTGAAATACCAATTCACGCTCAACGCTTAGATACTCCAGCATTTGGGCCGGCACCGGCAATTTGCTTAGCTCAGCGACGGGCATTTGACGCTGCATAACGCGTCGGCACAGATCTTGCAGCTTGGGCATGTTTAAGTATCGGCTGAGCGGATACTTGAGAATGACTGGAAATGGTGGCTGCATCTCGTTGGGCACTTTTACAAAGCATACAAAATTGTCGTTTGTGCACCGATGCAGTATGTCGTCAATCATTTCGACAATCGAACCATATTTCAATTCCTCAAAGTGCCAAAATTGATCCCGATATTCCAAACGATAATGCAGCGTTACGTTCATAATGCGAAAGCTGAGCGTAAATTGGGAACCGCTCGTCTCTGAGTCCCGTACCAAAAACGATCCCGTTGGTTTGTCACTAAGCTGGCGCTGGGAATCACGACGCGAAATCTCGCCCCAGTACCAAACTTGACTGTCAAAAAAAAAGGAAAAGAGCAAAACATTCGTCACAAACATTACTTATCAACTGGAACATAATAACACACACACATACTTGAGCATTTCAGAACAGGCTTTGTACATGACCTCATTGGGTGAATCCTGTCGCTCCAGCCACTTTTTACTTATAAATCGCATGTAATCATGCGTAAATAGTAATGTCGGCTCAATAGGCAGAAACTCGTACGTTGCATCTGTAGTGCCGCCATCGCAGTCACAATCATCGCCCATGGAGTGCCAGTTGCGCATGGCGCTCAAGCCCAGCCCCATCTTCTTGCCCAGGCGGGTGAAGACGTTCTTCTTTTCCTTGCGCTTGCGCATAGCGCCGCCAATGGTACTATTGCTGCTGCTGATGTAGCTGTTACCCACGGATGCACCTGTGCTGCAACTTGCCTCCATGGGCTCATTGTTATTGTTTCTATTCAGCTGCACGGCGTGCGAGCCAGCGGAAGCTGTTGAACTCGAACTTGCTGTATCATGCTTGTTGCGTCTGGTCAATGAATGAAACCAGCTGCGCTTTTCCTTAGTAGACACATTTGTTGTTGTTGCTTCAGTCGCTGCACAGGATTGAAAATATCCCATTAGCAAATTAAATGAAGTTAGATGAAATGTAGATCCCACACCCAATTTCCTTTGTTTATATTTTGCTGAAAATGAGGTACATACTCTGCTCTACGTTACCGAGCGCTAGCAATCCTCTGCTGGATGGATTTTGGTTCCTGGCTCGACTAGCGACTCCCGCTGCTGCACTCCCACTCGCATTGGCTTCAACAGCACCTTGGCCTTGGTTTTGGGTGCGTGAGTTTTTGTTGTTCTCGCCGTTACTCATGTTGACTAATTTCGCGAGCGAATTTTTTTTGATTAACTGTAACCTGGAACTATCACATACTGAGTCTATGTAGGTAATCCGATGACTTAATTTAAACTTAATGTGATAAGAAACTTTTTGTTTTCGTTTTCGTTTGGAGTAGTATACAAGAAGTGGAAAGGCTCTCCGTGTGAGGAATGTTCAATGTATCGATACTTTGGGCGAGTAAAAATACACTAGTTGCGTGTGTTGATATAGAGATACCCTGTAATCTGGGTGATCACACATTTGCCTATATGGAGTGCTGGAAGCATTTTATTTTTATACCCCCAATCTCTCTATCTAATACTCAACTTTGTTATATATGAAAGATGTATAGTTGCTTTGGAAAGTTTATTGACTGTCCAGAGATATCCCGCAGATAATACCCTTTTCGGCGCTTTTAATAATTAATAGCATTTGATGATATTTACTCGATAGCTTCTAATTTCGATAAGCCACCGATAACACAGTGCATACACACAAACATGTTTGCAGTATGTTTTAAACACAAATAAAACAAGATAAGAATGGACAATTTCCCCATAAGAGTGGATCTATCCAACTTTTTCAATGACGCTCGCAGCTGTTCTTTACTATTGGTTGATGCCACCTGGATGAATGTCATAGACCTACAGAACCACATTCAAAACTTGTTTCAACTGGTAACATTGTTATTATACTTTGAAATTTAATTACCTTCTTTAAAAGAGTATTTGTTTTAATTTTATAGAATAATATAAGTTTGCTGACCTTTGATGGATGTTATCTACCACCAAAGGAATCCATTAAGGTACTCAAAGCCGTCAAGTCGGTCACGGCATTTCAATTTAATTTCAATAAAGAACCAGAGGACTGCAGCCTCCAAAGTGTGATTGAAATAAGCAGAAAACGCAAAAATCGTTCAGTCGAGGCGGAAATAGAGCATATAAGCTCTACACCAAATTTTCCCAAGCGATCGAAGTGCAAAACTGCTTCGCATGATGAAGCAACAATTATTATGCCAGTCAAGTCGAAAAGTGTTTGTGGAAAAGCTTCTAAACAAAACAAATCCAAAAGACAAAATGATAAACTTAAGGAGGATTTGCAAGGGCCAAATGTGAACATACCACAGCTCCATGAAGAAATTGTTACGCCAAATCAGTCAATGCAATTAACCAAATCAGATGCTGGAGATAAGAGTAGTATTAAGGCAACGATTAGCTCCAATGAACACATTATCTATCAGGATGATATAGAGGAATCGAAGACAGCGAAAGCAACAGCAATGGAGACGAGCTATTTAGCTACCAAAGGGGATCCACAAGTTAAGTTTCGCTGTCCGCTTATGGAGCTGGACAACAATTTGCTGCGCATATTTAAACTGCCACGCAAATCGGAACCGATTAAAATTCTAGAAGATATTGTTATAAAAGTGCCTGTAAGGCAAAACTCTGCAGAAGCAATCAAAGATGACCCAGCAAAGGAAGTAGAAATATCGACTGCAGTTTTAGCTGCAGCTGCAGTTGAAGTGAAGCAGAAACCTTTAACGCCAGTTGCTTCACCCAGTAAAGTAGAACAGAATACCACTATGCTGAAGGAAGAGTCGATTACCGAAGAACCAACGCCTATTGCTGAACAGAGTCTGTTGACATCCGACTCAGAAGATGATGTTATGGTGCTGGATGACACAAATTTGGATGATTCCGATGATGCGGATGTCCTGACAGTGCCAGTACAGAAAGATGAGTCATTGGACATAATTGCAGATATGATACAGAATGCGGCACCGTTAGAAAACCTACCGAATGTGGGTGAAACCCTGATCTTCAAGTTGGCTAAATCAAAGGGTCAATGTCAGACAAAGCGCCCAAATCATTCTTTCACCGATTATATGGCTGGCACCTGCTCCTATGTCAATCGTCGCACAAAGCGCTTAACAATTCATCTAATCGGTAATTATTATCATATAAACAAGTATACCTTATGAATTATTGAACTAATATATATTTCAGCCTGTGCCAAACATATTAATCATGTACTTCGACAATATTCCAACAATTGTGATAGTTCTTACGACTCGACCCCGATCTTGAATGTGAGCCAAAAAGACCTGATCGATGCCAAGGTAGTCGTGTCCCAGGTGGATTAACAACAAGGGATTAATATAAAAGCGTATACATTTTCTTGTGTTTATATATTTTTCATATTTTGTTGATGTAAACGATCAAATAACATAAATGGACAAGCTGCAAGGCACTCGTCGAGCGAATGTTGTTCAGACTGTATGCTTCTTGATTTGCTCCAATAGATCATCGGCTTCCACGGCGGTTTTCACGCGCAGCAACATGGACAATGGTTTTGTCTCCTCAGGCGTGGGCAGGCAGACCATCATTACATTGTTCTTCCCCATGCGCTGGCAGGGCAATCCTTCGCTAAGTATAAGATTAACCAAGATGTTACCCAGATTGGTATCGGCCCGAACCAGCAGCTGTGTCTTCTTCGTATCCTTTACGGGTTTCAAATACAGCGTGCCCACACCGCGATCAGCGTAGTCCGCACCTTTTTTTACAAACACCTTGCAGCGTTTCGAGAATATGGCATCGTCTTCAACCACCTGCGGGTATTTTAATATACATTTTTTTAAATTATGTGCTTTAGGCCAAGTTTTTCGCTTTTACCTGCTTGAACTGCACCACTGGTGGACTATCTTCTTCTTCTTCTTTTTCGGCGGCTTGGATTTCGGCTGCCGTCGGGGGTTTTACATTACCAAACGAGAATGTTGATGCAGCACTTGCAAAGGAGAAACCGCTGGAGGCGGGCGTCTTGGTCTCGCCGGCGTCGACGTCCGACTTGCCGAAACCCGTAAAACCCGACGTGCTCGGCTTATCATCAGTGCCCTTTAGGCCAAAGATAAAACCATTGGTCTTTGTCGACGAGGTGGTTGCAGCTGCACCACTATCATTGACACCAAAGAAGAAGCTCGGCTTTGGCAGCTGATCCTTATTGCTGTCTGATTTAGCACCCAGACTGAAAATGCTTGCTCCCGAAGCTGTGCTCGATGTTGCCTCCGTTTTGGTCGGTGAAACGTTTGCCGTTTGTACAGGGCCAAGAGAAAAGAGTGGCTTTGTAATGGTCGATGTGGCGGTCGAATTCGGTTTCTTATCAAAAATCAGAGACGGTGAAGCGGTTTCGCTAGCGTTAGTCGTGGAAATGGGAGTGCTTGGCTTAAGGAACGAGAAACCGCCAGGTGCAGCGGGCGTTGCACTCAAGGACGATGAGGCTTTTTCGGTGGTGTTGTTGGTCGTGCTTGAAATGCCAAAGGAAAAGCTCACAGCGGGTGCAGCTTTTTCTGTCGCACTTGTGGCCGTTGTGCTAGGTTTGCCAAACGAGAAGAGGGCAGCTGGCGATGAAGTCGATGCAGTTTTCTCGGAAGTGGAAGTGCTCGGTATGCCAAACGAAAGGCCCGCAGCAGGTGCTGCCTTTTCTGCCGTAGTGCTGGCTATGCCAAATTTGAAGTTGGCAGCTAATGGAGCAGCAGCAGCAGTTGAAGATGTTGGACACGTGACGGTGGACGTAAACATTGTAGAGGTGCTGGGCTTGCGATCATACTTCTCTTGCAGCTTCTTCAAGAACCTATCGTAGCTGTCGAATACGGGCGTCAGTATGCAATATTGATTCTTGTCTAGGCTCTCTTGCAAGAATTTGACAACGGCCTTATTCAAAGCGCCCACCTCATCAGGATACTCTGCCGAAAAGCGTGATGGATTACTGTTTGTCGCAGACTGATCCACGGATACCACGGACGACTTAAACATAGGAACGTGTGTCTTGGGTGACTTTGGGGCACTATTACCGCTAGCTACTGCTGAAGTATTGCCAAATATTGATGTGCTTGTCGTCGTGGTTGTTGTTGCTGTTGATGATGCTATTCCAGCATTGACTTTGTTTGTCTTGAAATCATTCCGGAAATTTGCGTCCAACGAGAACATTTTCGCTGGCGGCGTACGCTTTACATCCGTGCTGCTACTCGGCTTTGCAAAACAGTCAGCGTCCGCTGCCGAGGCAGCCACTGCCGGTAGTTTGGATAGAAATGCAAAGGGCGAACCGGCTGCGTTGCCGGCAGTTGCGGTGGCAGTTGCCGGCTTACCAAAACCTAAATGTCAACGTTATACAAATAATATAATTAACCTCCCATCGATTAATTGAACACTCACCTGAAAATCCACTAAATACGGCATCGCCGTCTTTGGTTACAGCCGGCTGTCGCCTTGTGGCCTTTTTGATAACGCGTGCTCTTAATTCTTCTGGCGGCGCTGTTTTGAATGTGCCTCGTTCCTCGGGTTCATCCTCTTGCTCCCAGTTTTCGTGGTCCAAATGCGATGTCGCTTGTCGCTTGCCAGCCATTGCTTTTTAATCTGTAATACTTAAATCACCAACAATAAATAATCTTTTATATTTATGTTTCTGAGAAGCAAAGTGTGCTTGGTTTGTTCAGTAAGTAGTGAACATGAACAAGTTCACGGAACGATGAAAATGAGCGTGTTCACGGATTTGAATTGTGGTTGGTATTTTAAGATGAGAGTCACAATAATAATTAAAATCATTTATTCAGCGAAAATACAGCACAAAAATAATAATACTATATTCCATGCTCACAGTATGTTTAGGTTCTTTTGTATTATGAAAAATAATATAATTTGCAGCCCTGAGGAACATACGCACGACGCTGGCTGTACAATTGTTGTAGTTTTTTGGGCATTTTTAGCGCTTTCATAAAAATAAACCATGGGCAACACTGAACAACAGTGTACGCGACGACAACGCCAGCAGAGCATCAAAAAATTGCAATATTAATAATATTTAATTTAAATTCGGCTCGGAGGCGCGTCAAAAGTGAAAAGTGAAAAATCGACAGAAATAATGCATTAGTGTCCAGATAGCATACACAATTGTAAGCCATGTGATAAAACAGTTGCAGACTATAAATATGCGCGGCGCATTTCTCTACTACTGTAACATTAATTGCGTTTGACTGCGACTCAAATTTTGCTGCAAAGATGAGGCGATCAGGTGGCGCGCCTAAAAAGTGTACGACAAACACGAAAAAAAAGATGTGTGCGTAAATCAAATGTGCAACGGCAGCGTGTGTAAAAGTGTGGTGTACAATATCACAACGGAATAACGTGAAAATCGCTACAAAAGGAAGAGAGTAATAAAGAGTACACCAATACAGCCGTACATGCCAACAACAGCACCAACACCAGAACCAATCCCAGGTCACTCTCACGCACACACACACATACGGACACACTCAAACAGAAACACGAATTAAGGCATCGTCGCTTTTTATCCTGCTTGCTTATTCCTGTTGCCTCGACGTGTGATCCTTTGTTGCTGGCATCAAAGCAGCAGCTGTCCGGGTCGTGTTTCTGTTTTCCCTTTGCACTCGCGTCCCTCGACGTCATTTATTAACCGCTGTCCTTGAAGCTCGTCGTGCTGTTAAGTGTGTGCAAAAACAACAAAACATTAAAAAAAACAAAAGAAGAAAAAAGTGTGCCCAGTGGAAAATAAAGCATCAATACAACAATATCAAAATGCCGCCAGCATTAATTGGCATCTCCGAGTTTGTGGAGGAGACGCGCGATGATTACAATTCGCCCACCACATCCACATTTGCGTCCCGCATGCCGGATTGCCGTCAAACGATTAGCATATTGGAAGAGGTTAGCACACCACTCTTCCTCTCTCTATCTCTCTCTCTCCCTCTCTCTCTCTCGCTTTTTCTCTCTTTTTCCCTCACGTGCAGAAAAGTTCAAGGTAGCTAATCAATGATCCAGCTCTTTAAATTGCATGGACACACATACACACATACATTTAAAATTACTTTTCTTTATTTACTCTCCCACAAAATAACAAATTTGTTTTTTCCATAGTGGAAAGCAAATGCATTGCATTGGCACGGAGCCAAGTGAACCCCACATTCGTTCCTCTCCCGCTTCGACCTCCTCTTTTTCTCTCTCACTCAATCCCCCTTGTTTACTTTGCAATTGTTCTACGATGACGTCGTCATCGTCGGCGGCGGGAATTGCAGGTGGTTTTTTCGTCCTCCATTAAAAATCATAAATAATGAAAATGCACATTCTGAAATCAATGCAGCTGGCCAATCCCCTCCCCTACACACCGCAACCCACTTGGCTGCTTTTGAAATGTAAGCGAGCAAAGCAATGTGTTATTTTTAGTCATTGCAGCTGCTGTTGTTACACCCTATAAAAAAACTAAAATACACACATTTCTATGCACATTGCTGCTGCTGCCCCTGCTGTCGGTGCTGATAAGGGCAAGTGCGGACGGAAAAATGTATGATTAAGCAGACTTTGTGATATGCCCCGAAAATGTAGCATGCTCATTACCACTGTTTATTAATCATGCAACCACAATGTTAAAAAATAAATATATATATATATATAAATATAAATATATAGGCCCACCCATATTCCTCTATAAGATGTGTTCCCTTAGAACACTTTTACGAACTTTTTTTGTCTGCGCTCCAATTCTTTAGCTAAAATTAGCAGTCAGCTGTCACCCGAGTCACAGTGGCCTCCAGGCGCAATTATTATTTTAGTCCATATTCTAAATATCGCTTGAATTACATAAACATAAAATATGATTAATAATCTACAGAGCTTATAATTTGTGTGTGGTTTTAAACACAAACTTAAAACATTATGCAGCAAATTAAATAGTATGTTTTGATCTTTTAATAAACGACACTCAGTTAGCTACGATTTTGTTTGTTCCTGACAAATGTTTGACAACGAATTAAGTGTTTCATATTGTATTTAGCTGATGCGCCTCAAAAGTCCAAATCAATAAATGAATGAACTCAACCCAAAATGACACACCTTTAATTTGTGTCTTTATCATTTTGGCACGCAAGTATAAATAGCCCAAAATACAAAAAGACATTCACATATGTTTATATATAACTATAAATATATGTATACATATATGAGACAAGAATTAAATTCTCACACACAATATGTGTTCATTATTTACAGCGCGTGATTTGCACGAAGCCCACATTGTTAAAAATATAAACATATTGCTGTTTTCGGCTAAAAGTTACTTGACCAGACGGCAGCCTCTCGCCTTGCTATTTTTAAGAACTTCATCTTTTGTTATCACGACACAACGGAATGAGGATTAAAAAAATAAGGGATAGATGAAGAAAAAAATAAAAACTCGCTTGGTCGTTGCTAGAAAGAGAAACGGAAACCAGTTGTTGGGTTGACCAACTTAATTTGTTATTGTTTTAAGCAATTTGCGTTCCAAATATTTGCGCCAACAACAACCTATACCACATACATAAGTATTCGTTTGTACTATGACTAATCTTTATTAGCAATGTTCTAAAGGTTTTCTTATCGTGCTGCCCACTCACTATTTTAGGTGTTATACCATCGCAAAAAAAGATTGTTTAGCCGTTGATATGTTTGTATCCTTGTTTATCTAATCATAGATCATAGGATGTTAATAGATGTTTTTAAATGTTGAAAACAAAACGCTATAAAAATCAATTATCGATAAGAGTTTCATATTCATAGCGCTAAGTTTTACAATTTTCAGACTTATTTCAAATTCGTAGTAAAGCAAGCACTGATTGCCGGCATTCAACAGTGTGTCTAATTCAATAAAATTAATTAATTTTAATTGAAAAGTCAGGAGGTTAAACGAGTAATGCTATTGCATGGGAAAAGTGTCAAGTGGTCTAAGGGTAAATCTCTGAGAAATGCGTAGAATTAACTCGCAACTTGAAAATTTAAAAACAGAAAAAAAAACTTGTTAAATGAACGCAAATAAGTCTTAATATATAAATATATTTAAAAATGTATCCTATATATTCCTTGCAGCGACTTGAATTCGATCGTGATGGTCTTACCAAATTCAAGAAGGCCGTCAAAGCTATACATAACTCTGGCATTAGTAAGTAAATAGTAAACTATGTAGACTGGCTTATTTATAAAAAACATTACCATATATAGATCATGTGGAAAACGAAATGATTATGGTGCGCGGACTGGAGCGCCTGGGGACCAAGGTCATTGATCAGGATGATCCCGACATTGGAGCAGCGTTTCTCAAGTTCTCTGTGGTCACCAAAGAGCTCAGTGCGCTGATGAAAACACTGGTCAGTAATTGAATAATTAGAAAAATATATTAAATATTAGTTTAAATTTAATTATTAAGTTCATGTTGTTGATCACAGCTGATAAACAATGAAAACCCATCTGTAAGGCAAGCTGTTTCAGCTAATATGCATAAAGTGCCCGATAAAATTGCAATTCAAAAACAAACACACAAACAATTAAATTAACCCTGAATTTATCTTTTGTTGTCCCACTTTCAATGGCAGATGCAAAATATCAACAACATTGTTATGTTTCCGGTGGACTCGGTGTTAAAGAGCGAACTGCGCGGCGTCAAAGGCGATATGAAGCGTCCATTCGATAAGGCGGCCAAAGAGTACGAAACAAAGTTTATCAAAATTGAGAAGGAGAAAAAGGCGCAGGCCAAGGAGGCGGGCATGGTGCGTACAGAAATCGATGCAGCTGTCGTTGCCGATGAAATGGAAAAGGAGCGTCGCCTATATCAGCTACATACCTGCGAGTATCTGCTCAAATACAAAGAGATCAAAACAAAAACTGGCATTGAGCTGCTGCAACATTTCATCGAGTATTATCACGCGCTGAACAAGTAAGTTTAAGTCTCAGCCAAAGCTGAGCTGAATGCTAATTGGAATACCCTGCGCCACTCCCAAATTTGTTCAAATTGGGCATATTAAAGCTGTGGAAATGTATGTAGTATTTATGATAACTCCCAGCATATATTAAGTATGTATTTGAATTCCTTTCATTGTAGATAAGTTTTTGAGGAATGTTTTAATTATTTCATAATTCATTAGAAAAGTACAAACACTTTTTAATTTAGAATTCAGTTAAGATTTTTATAAATTGACTGGCTTTTGTGTAGCCTTTTGTTTATCCTTGTTCATTCTCTATTAAAACTTTTCAGATATATTTTCGGTAAAAAAAATTCAAAATTCCATCGACTATATTTTCATTTATAATAATTTGATGTAGTTTTTTTTTATTTGTAATAATTTTGCATTAAAAATTCCGAACTTCTGAAACATTTCGATAATACTGCATTTAAAAGGATATTTAATAAAAGTTAAGATTTCCACTGCAATGGTCTTGACAAAATCAGATTATACCATTAAAC
The DNA here is from genome assembly GCA_035042365.1 of Drosophila dives. Taxonomy (NCBI): domain Eukaryota; kingdom Metazoa; phylum Arthropoda; class Insecta; order Diptera; family Drosophilidae; genus Drosophila; species Drosophila dives. The sequence continues at coordinate 2,404,117 of JAWNLJ010000431.1, read as the reverse complement.
ACTGAATGCAGCGTATCTGTTAGTCGCTGTATTTACCTCTTGAGCACTTTTGCCCTATTTGCTGTTTACTGTTTATTGTGTACGCGTTTATATAACTAAAGTCCATTGTCATTGCAGTTATTTCAAAGATGGACTGCAAACGATCGAACACTTTGGCACGTACATTGGCGATCTGAGCGATAAGCTACAAGTGATCAAGCAGAAGCAGGACGAGGACAGGCGCAGTTTGCTGGATCTACGAACATTGTTGCGCAGCACACCGGACTTTGAGCGGGTGGACAATGCGTCCGCGCCGGAGAATCGCAGTGGTGGTGGTCCCGGAGCTTTTAGTGGTTCGGGTGCCGGTTACTCGTTGCATCAGTTGCAGGGTGACAAGCATCACGGAGTGACGAGACAGGGTCATCTGCTCAAGAAGAGCGAGGGCAAGGTGCGACGTGTGTGGCAGAAGCGACGTTGCCGCGTCACCAGCGACGGATTTCTGGACATTTATCATGCGGACGAATCAAAGCCACCGACTCGAGTTAATCTGCTCACTTGCCAAATTAAGCCTGTGCCAGATGACAAGCGTGGCTTCGACCTAATCAGCTGTAAGTGAATAAATCACACATCATTCAAATCCACACAAGATAAACATTTAAATCTTTACCCACAATTAGACAACCGACCGTATCATTTTCAAGCTGAGGACGAGGCAGATCAGAAGGCTTGGATGGCTGTTTTAGTCAACTGCAAGGAGAAGGCTTTGACCAAGGCCTTCCAGCATGCCAATCCCCTGCATGCCAATCCCAGCCTGGTGGAGCTGCAGAAGACGGTGATTAGCTATGTGCAACTGCTGCCGGGCAACGACAGATGCTGCGATTGTCGCTCAAGTAACGATGTTACCTGGATAAGCCTTAACTTTGGCATCCTCGTCTGCATCCAATGCTCCGGTGTGCATCGTGATCTCGGTGTGCATCACTCGCGCATCCAGAGCCTCACGCTAGACAATCTGACTACAGCGAATTTGTTGATTGCACGTGCCATGGGCAACAACACCTTGAATGAAATTATGGAGGTTAAGCTGGACGGGGGCGAGCTCAAGCATGAGAGCAGAATGTAAGCACAACTGAAAAATTCTCTTATATGCAATCGTAATAAATTATATTGCCATTTGCAGGGAGGAACGCTACGATTTCATACGCGCCAAATATGTAGCGAAGCGCTTTGTGATGCACACCTGTGCCGATGACAATGACCTTCGCTGCGAGCTGGAGCAGGCGATTGTCAATGCAGACATTACCCAACTGCTGCAAGTCTGGGCCGAGGGTGCCGATCTCACCTGCTGTTTACCCAGCTCCGATGCGGGCGAAACTGCCCTCCATTTGGCCGTACTACGTGAGGGCGGCTCCATGCTGCACATTGTTGATTTTCTCATACAGAATATGCCACCCGATGGCTTAAATCGAGCCACCAATCCGCCCGGCTTGCTGGATGTCACCGGCGAAAATACATCGCTGCATCTCTGTGCACTGCACGATAATCGCGAGTGCATGAAACTGCTCCTGCGCTCCGGCGCCGACTACGAGCTACGAAATTCGCAGAACAAAACAGCGCTGGACATTGCCAAAGAGATGGGTCACAATAGCTGCAAGGAGCTGGTAAGCTCAATTGCTCCCATTATTTAATTAGAGCATTCTATTTGAATATGTATTTGTTTGCTGTGCAGATTGAATGTGCCATAAAGCGGGAGAAAAGCGCCTTTGATCACATTAACACCGAGTGGAATCTACCCAACGAGGATGGCTCCACGGATTTCAGTGATGATGAGACTGTCATTGATGAGCGCGTGAGTACAATTTACGATGTATTATTAAATATTTACATAACCCATTCTATACATCAATCCAAATAGAAGTCTCGCTCACGTCCACCCAGCTTTGCTGGTGGGGATTCACCAGTGTTGCGCTCACGCTCCTCCACTTGCGATTCCATACAGTCGAGTTCTAGTCCAATTGCCAATTGTCCAAGTCGCCAGTTTACGCTGCCCAGCTATACACAATCTGCTGGCACCTCACCCAAACAACACACGAATGTTGGCCAGTACTTGGGCAGTGGCAACAACTTGGGCATTGTCAGCACCAGCAACAGTGGCAATAATGTTGGCCCTGGTGGTGTCGGTGGTGGCTCTAGTCCCAGTTCCGCTTGCAGCCAAAATGTGCGTGCAACTCGCAACAGTTTGAATATGCAGAGTGAGCTGGCGCATGTTACGGGCGCCCGAAAATCTACATCAACGGCCAACATGAACTCGTTGAAGAAGCGCGCTGCTCCTGCACCACCGCCCGGCACTTTGAGTGGCACACACACAAATATATTCTATGGCACATTGCCGCATCCGCCCAGGCACTCGCAGAACATGGATGCGAACGACATACGCACCATTAATCACAAGAATCAATCAATGGACGTGGCATATGGCACGTTGCCGCGCAGCGTGGAGAGCTCACCTCGAGCTAGTGGACATTGTGGTGGGGGTGGAAGTGTTGCTGTTCCTGGAAATGGCAGTCATAGTAGTCTTATGCCAATGACCACATTTGGCCATAAACGCTCACCTAGCGGCGAGTCACTGAATCGTAATGTTCACTTGGCTGGTGCGAAGTTGGTGCTGCCGTCCACTGGACAGCTGCCCATGCTCAAGCATGTGGACAAATCGGCGCTAGTGAGACCCAAAATACCACCGCCCGGTCCGCCGGCAGGTAAGCAACTGATTTAAAAACTAATTTAACTATTACTAATTTTTTTTGGCATTCCGCACAGAGCGCGATATACCAAATGGTCAATCGAACGAGAGTATCAGTTCCATGGATGAGGGACCGATAGCGCCGCCACGCAAGGTAAGTTGTTAGTTCGCATCCTATAACCAACCCCAGCAGCGAAAAGACCGACCATTCGTCATTCGTAATCTGCACTTTGTGAGAGGAGTCGCTATGAATCTATATCTATACCACAGCATTGTATACTTCTCGATAAAAATGATCACATTAGTGGCAGATAGTCGCATTTTCCTGTAATGCAGATAGTCTGCTTTACCGAAACCATTTTCACTGTTCTTGAAAGAAGAGCTATATATTTTAAATATAGAAAGATGATTAATTCTAGAATACCTAACAATTATAAATATAAACATGGAAATATATTTATTTATTTACTGCACAAATTGCGGTACCAATAACAAAAAAGTACTTTACAACAAGGAAGAAACAAATATAAATTTTAAAAATGTAACAAAGACGTCAAATATGGGCTTGACTTCAAACGTCCGGCATACAACTCTACATACATTATTATTATCAGGTAATGAAGAAGCATTCGATAATTAGGGGTCGTTCAATATTTCGCTGCTGGGCAAGTAAAAAAAAAGATGCTCGCAAAGTAGTTGATGAGAACTTAAAATGTTTTCAATGTATCCTGTGTATCTCCTGTAATTCACAAATTTTCAGCGCAAGCAACAAAACATGTTGAGATTAGAGCATTCCAGCGAGGAAACGGTAAATTTCAGAGCCAATCAAACTAAACAATCAAATAAAACAAACAAAATTAAAATTATGCCGTTCTTGTTGTTTCGTTTTTCTGTTCTGTTTATACATGTATTTGTTTTTTTTTTTTTTTTTTTTAAATATTTGTTATACTTTATGTGCCGTGTGCATTTTCACAAAAGCTCTCCTAACTCAATGCGCGCATTACTCAAAACAAAAATTAAACAAAAACAACTTAAACAAAATCGTCTGTTCTTCTGTGTTTCCTAATATTTGTTGCACTAACTCTAAACAATACAGCATATGCAATTGTTTTTAGAGTCTAACTGATTTTAATGCCTGCCATTTCATAGCTCATCAATCAATCCACCAATTTCACTGACTACGAGTCCTGGCACACGGACATGGACTCTTCTGGTGGCGGTCTGGATCATTCAGCCGAGTCGAATATCTCGTCTAGCGATAATGATAGGCTAAACTCATCGCCCGACAATCAATTGAAGAATCCCGGCGTTGTTGGGACCGGTGCCAAATTGCACTATGTGAGTAAAATGATATATGCAAATATTTGCAATATTTTCAATCAATTGTGATATTAGAATTAA